>CM034151.1:229669567-230169567 GCA_019776745.2 Taxus chinensis | reverse complement strand
GAATTTTGTATTAAACTATATCCCTAGGCTTTGTTATCATTTATATGATTCTCCCTCTAGACACAGGGTGTGTTCTCATTTGTGTTTTCATGGATTTATAAAAGCATAGGGTTCATTCCTCTCAATTTGATAAGGGATACCATCCCTTTAACTAAGTCCATTCCCTTCATCATTTCAAGACTTGGGATCAATATTTTATCCATAAATGTGTCTTTTTCAATATTGATATACAATTTGAAATCATTCATGTTACTATTTACTAGTAGAGGACTTGTATACAACATTTTTTCCTACTTCATCATGTGCATGACTTTGATCCCAGTCTTAAAAGTATCCTTGATCATTTATTTTGTGAACAAAGGTGGTGTAAATTTCTTCCCTATCAATTAATTCATCTTGAAATTTGAATTTGAGTTCCCTATAACATCTCCTTCTATTGAGTATTCCTTCAATTGTGAAAAAGTTACAGTACCAAGTTTTCCTGACACACATGAGGCACATGTCTAATGATGGTAATAGTGTTTCTAATCCTAAGGATAAATATATTAATAATTGTAGTGATAATGGGGATGAATCAAATGATGATAGTTTTGAAATTGATCATAAATTATAAAATAATGATCTTGCTTGGATGCTATTCCTTCTACTCATGATATAAAGAATGTTTTAAGTAAACATTTCTTTCTTTTCTCATATAATGCCAAATGATTAAATTGAATTATCTTCTACATATTTTCATAATGACAAGGAAAATGATAAGACTTAATGGAATATTTCCTCACTAAATGATGTAATTTATATATCGTTCCCTCTCTCTTATAAAGAAATAGAAAATGAAATGATTTTAAAAATGGAAAATGATACACTTTCATGTTCTCTTACCTCTTCTCATGGTTTAATAGAAAATGATGCACTTGAATTATATTTTTCTCTCCCTTCTATTGAAATGGCTAATGACATAATTACAAAAAATTACAAATGATACTATTGGCAAAATAATTTGTCGCAAGGAAAAATTAGTGGATTTTCACAAATGCTCTAGGACTAATTCCCTCCTCTTGGTAATGGGGAGGCTCCCATTTATTGAATGAAAAAAAAAAATATCAAGTGGTTGTGAATTCGGGGATCACACAAGAGTAATCCACTAGACCTGTGGCAAATTTATTACACCTAGTGCAAGGGAGGAATTTTCTTAAAGAGAGAAGGTAGACGGGAGTAAGAATATAGAGGAGGGTTAAGTTTTTGGATAGGCACTTACATATTTCCACAACATTAACTAGAATAGTTCTACACCTAATTAGAATAAATCAACTTCAAGAGCAAGATAAGACTAACACATCACATACAAAAATTTATATTGATTCATTGATCAATGATACTAAAAAATTTCTTTCTTTTAAAATATTATCATGTATACAAAGCTGATCATGTAAAGAAATGGAGGAAACATAGACAAAGGAAATAGAAGAATGCAATCTCTTGCTTGTATCTTAGTAGTGCAAACCTATCTACTTAGAAACTCACAATTAACAACCCCTAAAAATGGAGAATTCATTTCAATTATATATTTTTAAAAAAATACTCTTCATCTACCCTCCCTACACGACCTTTCATAATCCTCCACTTGTGAATTTTTGTATTCCATTTAGGAATGAAAAATAAGTTCCATTTTCTTGTTAAAGAAAAAGGAACTTTTATAATGCAAAATCAGAAGTCGCTTTAGTGAATAGGATGACAGAGTCAAAAGTACATTTAAAACGAAGGAATAGAAAGTAGAAGAAGAGAGGAAGAGACATGGATAATTTTTTTGGAAGTAAAGCCTTTAGGAAGTACTTGAAGAAGCTGGGACCTTGAGTTTCAACATGCACATTCTGAATTTATGACCATTATAGAAATGTCTAATTCTTGGGGGATTATAGTATTTGCAAGATTGGTCATCCAAATTCTAAAATTATTATGCAGATCATAGCTTGTCCCACTAAAATGACCCAATTTATTTGAATATTTGATTATCACATTATTTATTTTAGACAACTCTTCCATTGTTCTCTGATTTAAATTTTCTATTTTGAACAAATCTTCTTTGATCAATTTTCTGAATTTTTCTTTGATCTGGTCCACAATGTTTTGTTGGGAAGAGTTGTTAGGAAAAATATCACATCAGAGAGCCTTAAGATCATAAAATATTTCATATTTCAACGATTCTCCCTTTTGAGTGGCATTCTGAAGATCAAATGAGGCTTCTTCAAACACTTATAATCTCTATTCGACACTAAAATACCAATTTTGGGACATGTTTATCTTAGAATCAATAAAGATATTCTTAGAAAGGAGGAGCTTCTCACCAGTGAGTTCCATGATTCCAAGATATTGGATACATTCGGCCCATATCTTGGCTTCTTTATCAAAATTTTCAATTGCAGAGTTGATCATTTTCTAAACAGCTATCAAGTCCTTGTATACCCTGCAACCCTCAGCAGTGAATTTTAAACCGCTCATGAGAATATTATCCACCTAGGATTTGGTGATTTTTCCTTGAACAATATGTTTATGGAATTAAGAAATTTCCTTCATATCGACCTCAACCATGGGGGAAGGAGAAGGTAGAGAAGCAAGGGGAGTAGGTTCGGGAGAGAGAAAGGCTTTGATATAAGTTGAGATGGTTCTTACTTGATTCTCCAAGTACTCTTGAGTGTTATTTCATTTCTCTACTCTCTCGATGACTTTAGAAATTGTCTCCTTCAGATTATGCACATAAGTATCAGGAGTGGATTCCCTGAATGATATTCTCGTTAACTTGTAGTCATAAGTGGAAACCTCTTGCTCCATTTTCTCGACTATCAGCCTAGAAATCTCAATGAACTATTTCCCAGATATATCAGAGACAAGGTGACACATGGTCTTAGCCTTCTTTTTGGAAGCAAGAGTGCCAAGGAGTGTAGCCACAACATTATAATATAGAACATCGATCTTAGATTTTTTTTTTCTTTTCCTTCTCTCTATCATGGGTTTAACCCAAGAAAATGAAATGTTCGCAACATCTCCTACAATGGGAGTGATAATATGCACACTGAGATAGAGGGGAGGATAGAGGGGAAGGGGAAGGTTCTTGAGGAGAAATGGATCCAACTAGAGGAGAAGTGGTCAAGGAGATCTGAGAAGGAGGCCTTCTTAATTCAATATTTTTCCTAGAAGTACTGTTTATTTTCGCTTGTTATATTGGGATTTCAATCATCTCATTTCCATCAGATTTCTCTCATTCTTATTTTTATTCTTCAATGTGTGGATTTTCTTTCATCTCTTCTTCTTTCTCAGTATCGGTCCTTAGATTTTGGATATACACTTTTGTACTAGAGGCATGATGAGTGGAGGGAGAAGAGTATCTTGAGGAGTGATCACCATAGGAGAGAATTTAAAATCATCCAGTTTATTTACAAACAATTTCTTTGTTCTCAAGAGGACGGGAGTCATGAGATCAACAATATTATCTTTCAATTTTTGATACCAGTTGATGATGGGTAGAGGAGAGTGTTGAATGGATTTGATGAATTCTGGTTCTAATAAGTCAGTCCCATCATCTACCATGCCATCAAGAATTTTGAAGATTAAGAAGTATTTGATTTTCTACAAGGTTAGCCTTCCATATGACCTTTTTTGAACTTGAAATTCATCGTCACAATCCTTCAGTATGACCTTTTTGAGGATATGAGATATGAAATTTTGAACTAATCAAGCCCTTGCTGTCAAAGGAAGTTCTCTTATGGAATACATGCATGTTGAACGAAGCAATAGTTATTTCAATGTTTTGAGCATCGAGGGCTGATCTACAAATATAATTTCCCAAGGAACTAGGTAATTGGGTACCAAATACCTTATTTTCCCTATAGGTATGGTGTAACAAATCAAGCTATCAATGCAATTTGATCAATATAAGCCTGTCGTTGTAGTAGATAGGAATTTTGTATGAGGAACCTTCAAATCTTGCAATCCCGAGGCAGGAAAATATCTGAAACTGAATGAAGATACTACCAAAACCAAGATACTACCAAAACCTAAAACCAATTTCTTGGCCTCAGCAGAAACTCTGTCAGTAGTAATCCCTTCTAGTAACCATATTAACAACATTGTAAATGCATCATTAGTACTCTGGAAGTGACTCTTACTTTTGTCTATAATCAATTGGGTATATAATTCATAGATGAGAAGGTTAAGTTGGATACCCTGACTTGAGAGTCTAATCTAAATCATGTACTATACAATAATATACATGAGGTAGGAGGTCATATAGAAATATTTAGGTTTTTGAACCCGAGTGAGTTGATGGGCCAGATTTTCATAGATTATTTATACCCAACTCAAAGTACATTTCCCCTTACAAATCAGGTTGATGAAGATACACGTCCAATCCTGGAACTCTCTGGTGAAGGGGAGGCCCGTGACCCTGCAAGGAGTGTAATCATATTATATTATTAGTCAATCAAATACAATATGTAAATATTCTTTGGGAGTTTGGAAGGACCCTTAATATTGAATTTTAACCATGAATTGGAAATCGTATTCTGATATTTTTTAGGAGTCAAATTGAATTATCGTTGAGCTTATTCATTGTTCAAAGCCTTGGCCTCTGCAAAGGGAGGTATATTGATAGCCATATTAATGTGATGAGAATCCAATTGAGTAATGACCTGGCCCTGTGAGTTCTTCAATTCCTTTTTCTATGGGTCAAAATAGGATGTGCAGGTCAAGATGGTGTTTGCATATTGTGCTAAAATGGGAAAGTCAGCCGCATGAGCCAATCCATTGTCTAATTTTTTTTGGGTGATTGAAATGCATTTTTCCTTTACCATTTTTCCCCAGAACTCCGACAGGTCCATATGTTTGACACCACTATCCCCAATTGCAGGAATAAAGGTATCAAGAAAGCCAATTAGCTCATAACACACATGTTGGAATTTCATGTTGAGAAAAGAGGTGCAATAAATGTAGGAACATAGGGAAACATAGCTCGTAGCAAGGTAAAAGAGAAAAATAGGGAAATTGTGCAAACTAGGAAAGGAAAACAAGGATGAAAAGACTCACTGATTGGATGAAAATGAAGCTCAGCAGGAGTCGATCACATTGGAAGATACATAATTGTAAATGGTTGAAAATTGATGAAGAAATGGGTGAAACAAAGTCCTCGGTGTCATTTTACAGAGAGGGAGGGAGAGTGAATTTCAAAACATGTTTTGGGAAAATAAAATAGTGAATTGGGCCTAACACTCTAACTCTATATATATGGTAGGAAGGGCCCAACATTTATGTCAGCACAATCAACATTTCAGAAAACTCGTGGAGCGTGGGAATGTTTCACGAGTTTTCTGCTAGCAGGGGTTAAACTTAACAGTCACCCCTACCTGTCACAAAAAAATTGTGACGGTTTTCTAACTAATATTACCTTGCACATGATGTTGTTTTTTTAATTTTGACTTTCATAATTTTCACATAAATACCAGTGTCTACAAATCTGTTATTTTCTAGGGTGTTGTATGAAAAATAAATAAATATATAATGTATAAATTTAACTCTAAAAAATGCCATAATTTCAATTTAAAATCACAATAGTGAAGTGCGATTACACCTATAGATTATGGAGAAGTGGTTAAAAATGCTAAAAAATATAATAAATTCATTTAAGTCCTTAAAATGTCTGCTCTCTCTATTTCTTTTTCCTCTGCTATTATTTGTCCAATGAATCATTCAGACTTCAGACTGTAAGGCTAGTCCCAAAAACTAAAAGAAACAAGTGGAAAACATTTTAAAAAACCAATAATTCTTTTAAATGTCATGATGTAAAACCTCAAAACATCCCAAGAAAAAATCTTAAACATTAAATTCATGCTCAAAAGAAACAAAGCAACATTTAAAAAAATCCTTGGATCTTCCAAAACTGCTTATCTCCCTTTAAATGTGATTTAGAAAAATATAAAGTGAATAAATAAACCCTTACAAAGCAAACAAATCAATTAGTTCTTGATAAATAATTCAAAATGGAAATGATTTCCAATCCCAAACAAATTCTGCATTAAATAAGGTAAAAGATGAATTATTAAGAAGTATTGATATGCCTGTTTGTGTCTCTCACTGTCTAATCTTTCCAAGTCAAAAAATGGGTATAATCCTCAAAGCAAGGTTTCTCCATTTTATCTCTTGTGTTGATCTGCAAATGGTGGCCATACAAAAAACACACAAAGGAAATGAAACCTTAATAGAACAAAACCGATAAAACCTCAACCAACTCCAATGGCCACTCCACGCTCACGTTCCCTCTCTCTCTAATTAGAGTGAACAAATGTGTAGTCCGCTCATATTTCTTCTGCCAATACATTGTTAGCATCTGGATTTTGCACAATCAATAAAACTGAAACATATTAGTTTGGGCGACCTTTCATGCGGGCAGGATATTCAAATTCGAATTTGCATATTAAAATAAGTTGAAGTGCCCAGTCAAAGACACTACATAGATAAATTTAAAAATGGTTTATAAGCTAATGGTTTATTTATGAGGCCTAGAAAGAAAGGCCTAGAAGGGTTAAAGAGATGCTGGTGCAGTTGTTGGCTGTATCTGGCCATGAATAGATGCCCACTTGGATTTTTTTTTCTCAACCATGTATTGAATGTTGTATTTAAAGTTTATTGGGTAGGCGTCTCCTCATCCTGGGACCTGGAAAAAATTCTAACTCAACATTCTCTTAATAACATTAATTATTAATGTGGTTGTAGGTGTATCATAGTGCACAACTAACTTCAATCCTATCCCCCGTGTCCTATAAAATATCTACAAGCATTATATATATATTAAAACGGTTGAATTTGCAATGTGCACGTCAATGTGACAGTTTATTAAAAAAATGCCCATTCTTGACTACGGCTTGAAAAATAATTTGCATGTTTTTTATGGTTAAAAATAAAAAAAACGTGTAAACGGGTATCAAATTTAACCCCTATATACGAGAGTTACTTGGGTAAAAAAATGCCCAAACCTCAAAGCAGTCGCCAAGGTTGGGGGTATGGGGAGCCAATGGAACCAAGGAACATTCTGTTGGTTCAAGAGGGGGCCGATATGACTGAATTCCTAACCAAAACCATTGTGATTTGGTGATTACAGATAGGCAGGGAAGCAAAATGGTGGAACATTCGCAAGGTGCCCACATAACCTGAGTTAACCAACCCCAAACACACATAAATCAAAGTGTCTAGAAAATCAGTCAAGGCAATGAATCGGGGAATCCTTCGGTTCCTCCAAGATCCTATTTTACCGAAAAAGAAGCAAAACATCCCCAAAAAATACTAAGTCCCAAAATATAAAAACTTCATGAAGGGAAAAAAACTCTTGGGACCCACATTAGATTGTTACAACCTAAAAAATTGAACTTTTTAATGCTAAATTTTTTGCATGAAAACAAATACAATTACATATTCTCTTCCCTCCTCTTCTCTTGCAATGGACAATATTAAATTTGAAAGTGTTATTGCTTATTTTATTACTAGCAATTGCACATGAGTTGCAAATTACACTGTAAAGAATGACAATATCACGTTTGTTGGAGTAGTGATTTTGAGTGAAATATATGTTTTTTAAATTGTTTCAAGTTTTTTTATGATGGAGAGGAGAGACAAACGTAATACAACTACAAAATTCGACGAAAAATACTCCTATTTTATCGCAAAGGATGTCCATACCTAAATGTTATGGGCATGCTTTGGATAAATTTCAAATATACCATTTTGATTTAATGAAATAGGAAGAGGATATAATCAACTTTTTCTTTAGCGTCCAAAATATACAACTACCAAATCTCCATCAAGTACAACAATGAATGAAGGAAACAAATATTAGCATCTAATAGAACTAAACAAAGGCTGCAACACGCAATAATGAAGAATATTACGATATTTCTTATAATTAATTTAATCTTGGGTCAATTAACTTCTAAATGTAAGTCCACACCAAAACACCAAACGGGGGTGCTTGATAAGACACTTAGAAATTTACATGACACATGATTACAGTTGGATTTTGACGCTCAATGTTACATGTCACAGTAAAATTATTTGACGGTCTAAAAAATTATATGGATGTCATTTGACGTTCAAAATTTAATATGCACGCCAAATTTGTTTTTTTAACAAATTACAAAACACATAGAATACGTTAAATTTTATATGGATGTTGTTGATTTTTAAAATATTCTCACATAATTATTGACTTCTATTTAATTCTAGATAATATATTGGAATAATCAATTTCATAGTTTATCACAGATTCATTTTTTCTCATAAAATTTAATTTGCACTAATTAATTTAAAGATCCATGAGTATCATTAAAGTTATGAGAATTTTAAAACATATTTTTAAATTACAAGTTAAAAAAAATTATTGAAGAAAATGACTCATAATTATGTAGAAAATGAGTTATTCGAACTTACAACTCCTAGGCAAGTTCAATCTTCAAATTTCAATGATCTTGCAAAATCTCAAATCCAATGCATCAAGTCCAGTATCTAATATTTATTTGTAATAATCAAACAAATAAAAAAATCAATTACAAATGAAAATCAATAAATAAAATCTAAACAATAAAGCATTTGAAAGAGGGACCAATGACTGAGTGCCCTATGTGTCACATTTTCATCGACTCTTAAAAAGTGTCACTAACCAAAAAGTGAACAACTCTTGGTACTTTTGTCAACAACCTATGGTGAAAAAATATGTACATGTTTTGGTGCATGCTCAGTTATAGGGTCCTCTCCCTTATATGAAACATGTGACATTTGTGTTAATCATTTGAAGGAGAAAGTGGGTGGTGTGTGTAGGTGTCGAGGCAATTCATTTTGTAGATATCTTTGAGAAAGTGTCTTAGTAACCCAATAAGGTGGTTTCTTTTCTATCATGTCAATGCCATACTGCTATAACATGGAAGGGATAACTTGAAACGAAAAAGGCATGCCAAGAAATCAAAAAATGTCACGGTGTTGAATGCATTTCCACATAAATGTTTGAAGTCTTGAAAGGGAGGGGCATTTGGAGTCCTAACCTTAGAGGCAAAAGTACATATGATAGGGAGCTTGGACTGGAGTCTAGACATTATGTAAATAGATGAATAGTCTGAATGATTTATATTATATTTTTGACATAAACATACATACATATATGACAGGGGAAGAGAGATAATGTTCTTAAGTAACATTGTATCTTCCTCCATTAAATATTAAAACCGAAGGTGAGACAAAAAGTGTATGGGTGAGACATTACTTCTTTAACATTTTTAACTTATTCAAAAAAATAAGGAACAAATAATCAATAAAATAGTCACTAACAAATTGAAAGGAACTCTCTATAATAAAAACAATAGCTGTTAATAAGTCAAAAGCCTCTCTTAAGCGGAGGTTGAAGAATTGCATGGCATAGACATGCCAGTTATGGAAATTATCTATTGTCGTGTTCATCATAGTAATATTAACTATGCCTTATAGTTGTAGGTCTTAATTAGATGGAGACATATTGCGTTGTAATGGCAATGAAATAAAGTAATGATAAAATGTGAAGTTGATCTTGTTGGTGATGATTAATGGTGGCCAAGTGAAAGTGTTGTGAGTAGACATGAAGCAGGTGCATTGTATGATAAGTGTGACAAATCAAGAGGGTCCTTGAGTTTGGAGTGCCATTTGCAGAAGCAACACCAGGTTAAAAAATATCAAAATGTCAGTGAAAGGATAATATGGCATCGACGTTGTCGTGTGGAATCTGATTAACCATACAAAGAAAAGTAAGATAATTATTGATAACTATGAGCATCATAGACATAACCAGTTATCGCTTGGATTGTTTTCACTTTTATTTGCATTGACAGGTAGTGATCGCTTCACTCAGTCTGACCTCAAAATCCAGCACATGCACACGCTAAATCTTATAGAACTTTCCAATTATACATCCACATTATTCATTTTACCCTAACTTAGTGCTGAAAATATCCCTTAATAAACATCCCAAAGTAGAAAATATTTAGAAAAAACATGCAACCAATGTGAGTAATAAACCTTGGAAATTACCTACAAAAGAAAAAGTGAATGATTAATGTAAACACATTAAAAGACTTTATTTGCAACATCCTCCCAACCCATGAACCAATATTTGTGGCATTGGTTGTGCAACACCAATGCCACGATACAGAGCAGGAAGATTTCTGGGCAAAATAGACATGGTCTAAGCCAAACGACCAATGAAACAAAGTTACGGACTGTTATAAGGTTGAACAAGACACAAGGTAAGAGAATAATTGGTGACCCTGAGCCTCAGAGGAGAGGATACAAAAATGAGCTCTTCAATCTGCGACCTTTGTTAAGTGTGAAAAAATAAACATATGGACGAAACAATGATGTCCATGGTTATGTATCCAACATGAAGTGATGACATAAATTATTGATTCCATCGCGCCATAAAATGCACTCAAATCTTAGAAAATGTGAAAAAATACACAAAAAATTTCATACGGTTTCTAACCTCGGGTGGAAAATTGAAACATAGCAAATTCCAGTGCAGAAAAACTAAAACTTGAACTAAAAACCCTTTCCGTGCATATTATGTGTGTTATATGTATACAATTTGAGGAACAATCTTACGATTCAGTACACTATGCGGCCAAACCAGTCACAATAACGTATATAATTATACATGATTGGTTGATTATCTCGTTTACCAGGCAGGCAAGCAGAAGGAGCTACGACCAATCCACCGGCTGCCAATAGTTGACATGCCAATTGTATGCTTCCGAGTTTTCTTATATGTTTACCAGAGCACATACAAGTACAACATTTGCTAAAAGTTGTGTCCCATCTCCATTATGCGTTGGAGTATGCCCCTACCCAGTGTCAAAGCTCTTATTTTGATACAGCCTGAGACTACACTTATAAATATGAATCAATCACATGAACACTTAGTTGTATTTGGTGAAACAACGACAATGCCTATTGAAGGTACCCATGTCCTATAAATTATGTGTAATTACTTTCAAATATGTCATGTACAACATTAAACCTTCTAAAAACAAAATTCCCAAAATAAACACATACTAATATATTAATAAATAGTATTATTATTATCAATATATTTTTTATAAATTTTACAATATAAAATCTATCTATACATGTATAACACTATAATAATTTGGTCAAACATAACAACATATTCGTTAATATTATGGTCTCAAGAAATCACACTGTCGATGACTATGAATTTCACGCAGAACATCCTTCTGATACTGCTAGAAATATTATCCGCCAAGCTATAGATGCAAGTTATGCAACTAAACGGTATAGGAAAGGATAAATCCAGAAACAAGAATCATAAAAGGAAATATTGCATTACTATTGTCACCAACCACATTAAATGAAACGACATGTAGCTAATAACGGTGAATAAACCTTTCCATGGTTATTCAATATTTTTACGATATTTGACGTTTCCCAACAAAAACAATCGGTGAATAAAAGAAACTTCCAAGGCATAATCGACACCAGGCTGCATAATCACTGCAAACTTATCCTTCCGCAACAATACATTTTTCACCGTGTATTTATGCCTCATCTGATTCACAACATCAAAAAATCTAACATCAGATTAAGCCCCAAATTAAATAAAGTGTAATCATCAAATTGCTGTTTTCTTTTGGTGTATGGATGATGGATGTGTACCTCTGGAAGGATGTGCCCGCCTTGATATATTGTGCAGGATCAGTCGAATTAGCTTCCCTTTACATGGAAATCGCTCACTTTTTCGTCCTTATTACCCACCATGAACACTTCAAGCGCCATCTTCAGCTGAAACAACGATGATTTCTTGGTGGGAAAGGCAAAATTCTTATTATTAGAGTCGGAGATATATTAGGGATTCCTTGTCATGTATCTTACGAGTTGATCAAAAATCACAACGGTGAAGCAAATGCAAAGAGGATTAGACAAGGAGTGAAATTTGTAGTGGGCGACAACGGAATATTTCGAGTTTTTTCACAACATTTCTAGAACAAGTGAAACAGTTTAAGAAGCTGATTGGAGCAAGTTCAGGGTTCAATTCTCACAAGCTCTCTCGCTCTGTAGCACTCATATGCCGCTGAAAATAGACTACCTTCCACTCAGAGATAGAAATAATGGCTCGATTGAGGAGGACGTTATTGTTGGAGTCAGTGACCCTGAAATCCACGCCGGTGAAGGTGAGGGTTTTTCTCTGCACAGTAAACTCAATCTGGTATGGAGCGCGGAATTGTTTGTCTAGTAGTAAGGATGTAAGTTACGGCTGTTAGGCTTGGAATTCCATTTTCTGCTCTGTTTTTTTTGTTTCCTTGTAAAAAAACTGAGCCGAGGACAGTTGGTTTCCAGTGAGAAAATGATGGTCGAGAAAAACTACCGAAAATATTTCTGTGAAGAGGCCCGTCGGTATTTGACGTTTTCCAGGGATCTCTTCAAAGGAGACACCTTTGCTGCAATTAAGAACCAAAATTATGTATCTTATTGTGTTCCTTCTTTACCTCTTATACATGACAATATGTAAAATTCTAGCAATCAATCTTTATCTTATATTGAACATGTTTCTGATTCTTATTGTACTCTTGTTATTCCTAAAACTGATGGAGTTACTTCCTCTATTCCTATTACAAATTTTTTATACTATTGATGTTGTAACTCTATATCCTACATGTGCTACGAATCCCTTTATCTCATGATATTACATCCCCATCTATCATTAGTGATCCTATGCATGTTGTTTAACCTTATACTCCTCCCCCCTAAGAGAAATAGTGTTTCTATTGCTATTATTAGTGGAAATATTCAACCTCTTAACAAAATTATTCATACACTTATTCTTTACCTCTTCAAGATGGCATTTCCTTTATGCATGACATAAGTTATTTACAACTTAAAGTGCATACCTTATCTCTAGAAATCAAATCTTATAACGCCCTGATTGACTCTAATGTTATGTATGTATATCCAATTATGCACAAGATCCTTCATTCTAAATTTCCTACAAATTTCATTATGTCTACGTTTCAATTATTTTATGGGATCAATGATACTTATTTACATCAAAAGAGCTATCAAATTTCCATGGTCTCATATGATAATGATATAATATTACTAAAATCCTTTCCTAAGTTTATAAATTAGGTCAGAAGGTTGATGAGTTACATCTCTAGTTTAGTTCTCAGTGGTACTATCTCCCTATCCCCCTATCTCTCACTCGATATAGATTGAGGTAGGGGAAACATACTAGTCACTCCCTCTCCCTTCTATCTATTTTATTTTATGGATGCCAAGGCCTCTTATAATCATCTCCCTAGTGGATTTCTAAGTACATTTTTAGATTGAGGAGGAATTCCTCATTTTCTTTATTGAAAATAAAGGTCCTAAGGTCACCTATGAGTGTTTACCTTCATTACATCAAATAAAATATAAGATTAAATATAATTATATCTTAAACTTCAAAGTATGTATGCAACAATTAATTTATCAACCATTGATCAAGAAGTTGACTATATTTTTCCATGGTCTTATATATCCTCTTAAGGACAAGTTTCTCTATGATATATGTGATTACTCTCATGATATTTACATTCATGTTCTTGATTTTAAGAAATAACTTTCTCCTAAATTAGATTCCATACCCTCATAGGTTTATGTTTCTAATCCAAGTGTTATGATTGATTCATTTTATGATTCTGGTCAAGTTAAGGTATTACATCAATTAAGGTTTTACATCATGGTAATACTTTCTATCACACTAGTTCTAGACCTAATGCACCCATGAAGCCTCCTATTTCTCCTAAGTGGAAATAAATTCACTTCAATAAATATAGAGATAGACCAAATGACATATTTCGTATATTATTAGATAAATGATTAATTTATTTTCCGTCTAATGCTCATCATCCTCCTCAACATCTTGAATGAGAAAAATCCAACCTTTTTGTCAATATTATGACATCAACTAACATTATGATAATGACTACGATGCATTAGATCAAAATATTAAACAACTTATAGGAAAGGGAATTATTTCTTTTGACACACGTTATACTTCATCTAATGAAGGTTCATCTCCTCCTCTGAAGCATCACTATGGATACCATGATCTCCCAAAATACGCCTTCTACAGAGCCACTAGTTTCTCAATCTCATATGGGTGATGTTTTTAGGAGATCTTATCATGTTCGATCATCTCAACCTCATAAATTTAAATGAGTTGCTAAATATAAAAAATATATGTTACAATATAGCCAATAAATAATATATAACTTACTAACACATTCACATTTACACATTCACAAATTTTTTTAACGTATTCCTCACTCACTTCTCCATCATATTGTGCCCAAAGAAACATTGGTTGATCTTCACAAACTTCAAAAATATCATAACAAGTCCATTCTTGACTTTTTTGCATGATGGCATGTGCTCATCCACATCTCATTTCCAC
This sequence comes from Taxus chinensis, assembly GCA_019776745.2. Classification (NCBI taxonomy): domain Eukaryota; kingdom Viridiplantae; phylum Streptophyta; class Pinopsida; order Cupressales; family Taxaceae; genus Taxus; species Taxus chinensis. The sequence goes on along the minus strand of CM034151.1, from coordinate 230,155,055 downwards.
TCTCACAATTAGAGATAATTGACCTATTTTCCAAAAGTTGTGTCTCCCACATCTCACGTCACTTAGACATTCATCCATTACACACATTAGACAAGGTTGTACACATGGATTAGAGGATGTCCATCTCGGGAATCCTATTGCCTTGCCACATGTTTCAGTTCCTCCACCACCTATTCCCCTACCATAATATCACATGCAAAACATTTTCTAGCCAAAGTCTTCTACCCTTTCTTCATTGCCTACACCTCCTTCTTCGCATTTTCCACATTCTACTAAGGCTTATTGCTTCATCCAACCCCCTCAAAAATTCACTCCATAGATTGAGTCACTTTCTTGTATTCTCCACAAGCTACTTGATTCCCATATCATCACTCTCCTTGACATACCTCCCATTCCATTTTGGTGCACCTCCCATGACATGTGTTCCTATCATCGCACTAGCATTCATTCTAATGAATCATGTCCCCAACTCCACAACATCATACAAGACTTACTGGACCAGGGTAACATTGTTGTCAACCCTCTATCTCCTACTACTCTAAATTCTCACACACATCCACTCACTTCACACATTACCATGACTACCACTTCTTCTACATGTGTCGAGTTGTTTTCCCCCACTATTACATAGTCATGTTATTCACCTAAAATTTCCTTGTATATGTAATCTACTTCATAATCCACATCATCATGTGTTTCTCACTTGGAATCCACATCATCATGTTCCCATAGTGTCTCATCATCTCCATCATCATGTTATTCCACTTTGGATGTAGTCTTATCATCATCCTCTGCCATATCATCACATCCTTCAACATCATAACTATTTATACCATTGTGTGATCTAATTTTGGCTTCCTTGTCCCCTCCTTCATCACTCACATTGGTTATGTACATGTTGGTCGTCAAATAGGACTTTTAAGAAGAGCAACAGTCAGGGGACAAGAAGTCCCTCCTCTTTAATGGGAGAAGTTCCCTTATTCAGAAACGAACTTATTTACAAATGTACAAAACATTATTTTTTGGTTAAACTTGGATGTTACGAAAGTGTTTTCAATGAAGATGTTCAAGTACAAAAGGACAGAGGAATGGGAAGACGAGAAAAAGCAGAAAGGCAACATGCAGAATTATAGATAACAGAATAATCCTTTATGTATGCGAAGTTACAGTGAATTTAGAACAAGATCATTCGTGTCGGATAAATAAGATGGAATTCAAAGACACAAAGTTTTGTAAATAACATCTGCTAGAACACAAAGTTTCTTAACATAACACAGATTCATTAATCAAGGACACAAAGTTCCTTCTTGGTTATACAAGATCACCGTGCTTGCAAAGTCGAAGAGTATGCAATCGGCAAGACTAATAAACTTGAGACAAATGATCTTCGCAAAGAAAATAAATGAAAGCCTAGGAATAACCGAGATCAGATAGACAAAGAATGGAAAGTCCTTCTGTATTGATTTCTTTATGATCTATTTACACTTTCAGAAAATATGCCAAGTTCTTCCTCCTCTTGAATGGCATGAAGAAGGCCATTATATAGCTTGCAAATCAGTTACTCTTCGTAACCGTTTCTTTTAACTCAAGAATAGTCAAGAACTGCCAATCGCAGTACCTCAACTCATTACAAAGAAAACGGAAAAAGAAATGGAAGGAGAGAAAAGAATGAGGAGAAGAAGACAGGTGGCCAGTCACTGGGAGGGACCCACTGACTTCAGAATCCGCTGCCTGAAATTATTTAACGCCTCAGCTATGTCTCAGAAGTCTCATCCTAAAGATGACAGCGTATGTCTTTGAAAGCAGAGATGACCAGTGTCTTGAAAACTTCATCCTTCTGCCAGCTGTCCTTTAGTTCTCCCAAACTTTTTCCAGGACTTTGATCTTCTACTCCACACTGTAGACCCAGGACTTCGATAGATTTTCCTTTACATCATTGAAAACTTTTTTTGCCAGTAAAATGTTCTCATCTGCCTGTCCTTGGAATTTGGGCTTCATATTGATAGTATCAGAGCCGCAACTTAAATTCGGGGAGGAATTACAAAGAAAAGGGATACACGCGCAGGGAATTAGGTTGCAAGGGTTCGAGCAAGGGTAGCATGGAAACAACGTAAGAATTGCAAAGATGACTTGCTCGTTATATAGCCGTTGAGGAGAGAGAAGGGTGATCAGTGCGCATTAAATTCATATCTATCAGTTTGAAAAAACGGCATATTCGGGTAGAGCGGGAAAAACCAAGTATGAATGGCATTTGGTTCGTTTGGGACAGGTGAGACGCGAATGCGCGAAACACGCGGCTCGGCCGATTCGGGCGAAGCAGGGAGAAGATGCACAAATGCATTTTGGGACATTTGGGACAAAAAGTTCCGAAGTACGCGACTCAGCCGGTTCGGGCGAAAATAGAACAACTCGCACGAAAAGTTTGGGACACTTGGAACATGAAAGAGCGAAGTACGCGGTTCGGGGATTTTGGCCGATCGGGGAACAGAGCGCACTTTTGAACTTGGGACAGTTGGGACGAAAAGTTCCGACAGGCCCGAAAATGGAACAACTTCGGGGATTTCGGCCGATCGGGGAACAAAGTGCACTTTTGAACTTGGGACAGGCGGGACAAAAATGTCCGACAGGCCCGAAATATATACAAAATGATCCAAAACATAGATTTTTTTAATTTCATGACTTTTTTTTATACTACCAGCTTGACAGAAAAGACACTTAAACTCAAAATTTTGAAAGTTCACCTTCTTCAGAGCAGGGGGAATTTTGAGTGGACAACAGTACAAACCACTTATATTACACCCAATTACCACACCTTCATTGTACTCTTCATCACATCTTGAGCTGCTTATTTGTTCACCTACCTTAGATCCCTCTTCCACATGCATTGTATTACCTCCATAATCACTCATTAAAGAACCCCTATTTTTTTATCTACCCCCATTGCATCATATACCATCTATTGAACTCATTCAAACTCCTCTAAAATCTATTCCCCATCACTTGTAGTCACTTGTTATTCCTCGCAAGTTTCCTACACTTTTTTATCATTGCTTCACTTCTCTTGGAGCATTCTTCAACAAGCACCTTCTTGACTCTACCATCACTCATTTAGGTATTCTTACAATTACAATATCCTACTGATTATTTCACACCATCTATCATGATCACATAACCTCTTGTTCTTCCACATTTTCCTTGCAAAATTTCTCCACATTCATGTACACTTTGAAATTGTTTTGAATTTCTTTCACATTTTCATTCGCTTGAGATCACATCTTGTATACCACCTCATATTCCACATAATCATCATCTTATCACACCCACTCAGCATAATATCACATGCTTGGATTTCATGCTTCCTCCAAACATTGATATGTTCTCTACTCCTCATCCACTTGACACCACTCATATCACACCACTTCATCTCATTTTCTTGTCCATCATGGATCTCTTTTCACATCCTTGTCCACCTAAAATTATCATACATTAACCAAAATTGGAATCTATATTTTTTTCTTCATTTATGCATTCACGTGCTCTAATCACTACTATATTATGTTTTCTATTTGTAATTCTTTCTTCACTTGTCACCCAAATCATAAAATCCAATCCTATTATTTATCTTTTATACCACCTTCTTATATGCATCATGTATTTTGTTCATCTGGTCCCTACATGGACTGGGGGGGACTTTCACATTTATTCACTACCATGGTCTACGCAATCCATATATCTCATTTATCCTTATTTAGCATGGCTTTGAAAGATGTCTTGATTCTCTGCACATTTTTCACTATCATCATTAACATAAACACACACACACACGCACGCACGCACGCGCACACACACACACACACACACGCACATGCACACGCATGCACACACACCCACACCCACACACACGTGCGCGCGCGCACACGCACACACACACACACACGCACACGCACGCACACACACACATACGCACGACGCACACGCACACACACACACATGCACATGCACACACGCAACGCGCACACACGCACGCAGCACGGGACGCCACACACATGCACAAACGCACACGCACACACACACAACAAGCACACACCCAAGGATGCACACATGCGCATGCACACTCATGTACACACACATGCACATGCATGTGCACGCACACACGCACACGCACACGTGCACACACGTGCACACACACACACGTACACACACACGCGCGCGCACGCGCGTTTACATGCACACACACGCACACGCGCGCACACACGCACATGCACACACGCACACACGCACACATGCGCGCAGACGCACACACACACACATGCGTGCACACACACACATGCACACACACGCACACACGCACGAACACGTGCACGCACACACACGCACGCACACGCATGCACACACACAAATGCACACACACACACGTGCGCGCACACATACACATGCATACACGCGCAACACGAGGAAAAAAAAAAATAATGATCTCCGGAAGGAAAAGCAAACTACAAAAGAACACACAATACAACACGCAACAAACAAGCCAAAAAAGTGAAATGAAAAACTTGAACACGTGCAAAAACAACAAGCAAGCATGCCACACAACACGCACATGCACCGCACCGCACACACCCACTCACACGCACACGCACAACACCCACAGGCAAACAAGCACACACACGCACACGCCAACGCACACGCACTACGCACATGCACATGCACACACACGCACACACGCACACCCACACATGCACGCTGCACACACAATGCACACAAACAGAACGCACAAGTACATGCATGCACAGCACCACACACGCGCACGATGGCACATGTAAGCACACACAAAGCACGCACACATGCACACCACACCACACGCACGCCAACGCACGCACACACATGCCACACACACACGGAAAACACACCCACACGCACACACCCGCAACGCACACACACGCCCACACATGCACCACACACACACGCACAAAAACACACAAGCACCCACAAAGGCGCGCAACACACACACACACACGCACACACACACACATGCACACACACACCACACACGGTGCGCACGCACACACCACACACACATGTTCACACACGCAAATGCACACACAATGCACACGCAGGACGCACACGGCAAACCCTGTACACTCTCCTCTCTCACACACACGCCACAAACACACACACCCACGCAAAGCACACAACACACACCACATGCAACAAACACACACACGCACACACACACGCACACACACGCACGCAGACACACACACAACACACGCACACGCACTCACACACACGCACACACATGCACGCGCACACGCACACGCACACACACACACGCAAGCACACACACGCAGGCACACAGACACACATACACACAGATGCACACACACACATGCACACACACGTACACGCACACACACGCACACACACACAAACGCACACACACACACACACACGCGCGTGCGCGCACACACACACACAAAAATTAATAAACAACACTTCATGAATGTTCTTCCGAAATTGCTCCATACACTCATATTTCATTTCAATTCTTAGTTTAGTACTACATAATTTAATTACAATTTGTTCACATGTCATGTCATGATTTTTTCACAACTTTTGGTGAATTCTTGATTAACTTGTTGTCACATTTTGTGAGTAAATAGTCTCTATTGTGGTTACTTGAACTTTATCTCTCATTACTTGGTGAATAATTACTATCCTCCTAGAGATTCACACACTCTTACATAGTTAAACACTTGTTGTGAAGGCCCTAGGGAATTATCTATTGATGTTCACAAAATGTAATCTCCAAAATCATTTTCCACCCCCTCCATTAAGCTACTAATGGTTCTAACCCCCTTTCAAATTTTTTGAGAAAGTTGAATATCAATTCAAAAAACATAAAAAAATTAAAATCAAAGTCAAAATATCAAAATAACTCTCTTAGCCTGGTCTTTCCATTATATCTACTAGGTCTATAGATGTTTATCTTGTAGTAGATCAATACTACAACTAGAATCAAATGTATCTCTTTTGGGGCTATAAACACTCGACTGGTAGCAGAGAAATGGACAACTTATAATTGTCTTCCATTCCACTCATCAACAATCATCTATTTCACTCACACCTACACATTGGCTTGTGTTTTAACTTACTATCTTATGGTTCTTTACTTCAAGAAACAATTAAATTTCATGCGCACATATTAGATCTTAATCGGACACAATGCTAGTATGTTACCTTTTGATGTTTGGACCTTATTCAAGATCTTGATTTTTGCTCACTTCTTGTCTCGTGACTCTAAACTTCTTCCTCATCATGTGTTGACCAACACTATTTTTTCAAACCATGTTCATATACCTACACACCTCTTGCAACAATGTCACTTTCAGACTTATATTCCATATTATTTGGAATGAACATACATGGGATTTTTTTTTCCTTTTTCACACCATTTCATATCACCAATTTTTATGTCATTTACTTCGCAATTATTTCCAATCACCAATTTGGGATGAGGAAACATTACTCTCATGCTCTCTAACTTGCATCCAATCTTGTACATATCACACATCACTTTTTCACATACATGTGGCTAAGGAAACGTTATCATTTCTTCCACACATCATGCTTTTTCTAAGGTTCATTTTCTATTTTATAAATTTCCACTTTTCATCTCTCATTATTCTAGAGAAACCTACGGCTCCAAAAATTATCACTTGAGGGGGATATCATATCAAACCCTTCTCATCAAATCTTATGAAACTCAATGTCATCTACCTTAGTTAATTGACCACATCTTCTATGCCTTGTAAAATCAATCCTTTAATCCCTTCAAAGACTCCAACTGAAGCGACCCATCAATCACATTTCCATGTTCCTATCTATCCACTCAACCATTTAAGCCTATTGATGGTCATCTGATTTTCACTTTTAGGAATGAAAAGGGCAGGACATGACACTTCAAATCTCTCTTTCTTATACATTGTTTGCATGTTTATAATGTGTTCTTCATAGGAACAATAATAGTGTGATCTTGAATTTCCAATATAATTGGCTAATAATTAATAGGATTTATATCTAAGCACTTTATAATGCATTTAAGCTATGGATAATTGTGTTTATTGTATTTTTGAACATTTTTTCTATTCATTCATTTTTTTTCTTATAATTAGGTTTTAGGGTCATTATATTTATATTACATTTCTCTTAATCTTGCTAAATAAAAATATAAGAGTCATAGATACCCTTCATAACTTTGTTTACAAACTTTTTTTTCATGTTTACTTAAAAGTGTGTGTTTAAACTCATTAGTGACAATAATTGGGTGATTAATCATGGGGATTTTACTCTCTCAAAATATTAATATGTTATTTTTTTTTATCGAGGGGCATCATCCAATATAGGATACCCTTGAAAAATCAAGGAGACCAACACGAAACCAAGGTTTTCCCACTATTCATCACGGATGCTCCATGATAAAATGAGGGTATCCTGTGAGTGACCTCATAATATTAGGAGCAACCATATTCCATCAAAAATATTAACATGTTATTTATTATTAAGGCACCCCGCATAAAATAAAGGATACCCGAAAATAATCAACACAACCTACATGATATTGAGGTTTTCTCTCAACTTATGTTTCAAATAATTACTTTATTTTACCAAGCCTAATTTATTTGGTATTTTCTTTCTAATGGTTTAACCTTCCTATAAGTTAATATATATTTTTAAATAGTATATTTTCAATGAAGTTTGTATACTTAATTTATTATTATCAATTGAAGTACAACTATTTCCTAAAATTTTTCATAATGAATTGTTGGATGACTATTGTTGGTGAAATATTTGATAATTCGGAAAATATAGCTCTTCTATAACAATGAGGGGTAAAATTTTCTCCTCTATTTTGAGGGGAAATTCCCTTTATTTAAAATCCACACAAATCAGCAAAATAATATTTACACTAAGCTAATTTATGGGGGTGGTTTTGCATCGAATGTAGAAAGAAGAAAATGAGTAAAAGAAGTGTATTAGTGAAAGAAAGGAGAAACACACATCAATAAGAAAACACATATCTCGTTCAATGTGTAGGGAAATATCATTAATATAGAATAACCATTCATGGTTGGAATTTCATAGTTCATGAAACAAATAAGAAAAACATTCATTTAACATAAGATAAATGATCATCATAAAAGAAATTTATAGACACAAAGTTCACTAAATCTCCTTGTATTTCTTTAAAATGGAGTATAATGTAAAGGTATATCACACCTTCCTTTCTAGAAATATTATGAACAACGTCTGAGATTCGTTTTATATTTAGTTACAACTATTTTTAATAACATGTACATTTAATTACCACTTTTTTGACCTTTCAAATTTCCTTAAATTAATATTGGATTATAAAAAAGAGCTAAAAAATAATGAAAAATCAAAAAAGGAAATTCACTTAATTCGATCTCTAGTTTTAAAAAGTAACTTTAAATTAGAACACCATATCTTGGAACATTAACAATGGCCTTTCCCCCCCTTATATATCTTGGCCTCAAATTCTTGAAAGTTGTGCAAAGTATCCATAGTGAGTTTCTGATAAAATACTATAGTATTTTTACATAAAACTAAATAAGATTCTCTCATCTACATCATCTCTATTGGTATATTTTGGAAATGAGGTAGTTTGTTTCTCATATCATAGAGTTCCATATTGATGGTGCTAAAATTATTCACTTATGCAGTATCAAAACCATCTACCTTGAAAATCTCATGTTTTATCACCTTTTTGAAAATATATTTGATCTCTTTTGTGCTGTAATACTCAAAAATATCATGTCTGGAGAAGTTTTAGCATAGATTTTGTTAGGTTAACACATGTTTCTATGGGAATATCCTCTTGTCCTCAATATCTCTTTCCATACCATGTAATTCATTCAAGGTTCCACAAAATGAACTACTTTTCCATTTTTTGTTGGTGAATCAATTGAAGACTTTGTAATCTTCAAATCTAACTAGAATAGCCTTTGTTATGAGAAAAAAATTATTTGTGAGACTAAGTTTTTATACGTCATGCCTCATAACCTCCCATGCGGAAATTTCAACATCAACACATATGAAAATTTTTGTAGGATAATATTTATCATCTTTAATATGATTGAATATCCTCAATACATCATCAATTAATTTCATGAAGAGGGTGAAGCAAAATTTTACAGCGTAATAAAAATAATTTGATATTATTTTTCATAAACCACATTGGCTATTATATAGTCATGGAGATAGAAAACCAAATTCCTATTAAATAGGAAGGTAAACTAAAAAATGAACTACTCATAATATATTATTTGTTATAGCAATATATACATGACTAACCAACTAACCAATATTACTAACTTACCATATTAACCATACGATAATTATAAACAATGTAAATACTAATTTTCCTAACATTCCCCCATTAATGTTTACATGGTAAAAAACTTTCAGAATCTCAAAAGTAGCTTTATTTCCTCTACTTGCTCATGATCTTGGCACACAACTAGAAATAAAGGTTAAAGAAGGAACACAATAACTTCTTATCAACTATGCACTGTCGTGAACTAATCTGACCAAACAAGTATGGGAACATGTACATGAACCATCTTCTTATCAACCATTCATTATATGGAACTGTTGTTGCAGACTCAAAGCACCCTTGGATGCAGATCAGGCTTCTAGGTTGATCACTCTAGCATCCAGTGTGATTGCACAACATGGAAACCTCTCTCCAAGTGTGGGGACTTGTGATACTGAGAGAGGAATCTCCAGATTAGAGGCTGGTTCCTTAAACCCCTCTGATTTAGATCTATATTTTGCAAAACTACAGAGGTTCAGATCCTAATCCTACTCTAGACTGCAAGGAGACAGGGATAGAAATGCAAAAATATGAAACTAACTAAAGGTGGTGATGCACCAAAAGGAGTGGTGAAACATTTCTGTCAAGAAAATAGACACAAACCAGAGATTTGCAACATGAAACATACACAGGCTGATAAGATATAACTTAGGATTTGAAATGAAGCAAATAATACAAACAAAGGACTGAAAACCATTCACAAGGCTTGCATTATCGTTTCCATTACCCAAATCACTGCATTACAACCTCAGAGAGGTAAAAACTGTTACAATCCTTTAGAGAGGTCTGGTTCTTGCATCAAATACCTGCTGGAGGTGAAAGAAGAAGTTGCTATGTCAAAAATTGTTCCCCCTAGAAATGAGCCAAATCTAGCTTTTTACATTGCATGGGTCGAGCCTAGGGGACAAAAACGTACAAAAACGTGAGAGCCCATCCCTCCTCGACTGCAGATGCATTAAAATGGCATGGGGGACCTTACAAACCCATACCCTATCATTTTGACCGAATTACAGGAGAATGCGACCCATTCTGTATTAAATTTGGTCGCTGAAATGTCACTTCTTGCCATGAACACGCGTCAGATCCGTTTCTCAATTTTCTCTCTCCAGACTGCACCAAAATTCAAGATTAACTCCAAAATCATGTAGAGAATTTCATAAGCTTTCCGTTGATATAAAGAACGTGCAAATCCGAGCTCTGGATCGAAAGATATGTCGATCTGAAGATTTAGGGCACAAAACAGGCGAAAACGTGTTTTGAAAATCTTTCTCGCGCTCTGCCACCTGGATGACACGTGTCAAGCGCTGATTGGATGCGTAATTCTCTCTCCTTCCTTGCTTCATTGGACATGTGTCCTCTTTTGATTGGCTTGGGCTGACCCCTCAAAACTCGCCCTTTGACTTTTGGACTTTTTCCCTTGTGACACGTGTCGTGATTTGATTGGTTCTCGGGCCTGCCGGATTTTCGCGTCCATCGCGTCCATTTGTCTCGGATGTCCCAGTGCAGTCTGGGACAAAAACTTCCGATCCGCCTGAAATGGGCTTCCCTGTCCCTTTTTTGCTGGTGACACGTGTCGTGATCTGATTGGCTCTCGGCTTTTTCGGCTATCCGCGTCTTCTGCGTCCCTTTGTCCCACTTGTCCCGGACTGTTTGGGAACAAATTCTTCTGGTTCGCTCTATTACGGCATCTGGTTGCGTCACTCACATCCCAAATGTCCCGACTGCTTAGTGGTGAAAGTTTCTCCTTTCCTCTGGCTCGCCGATCCGCCGGCGTCCGCGTCCTTCGAGTCTTCTTGTCCCAAATCGTCCCAGAGTAGTATTCGATTTCTTTCTCCTTCCGGCCGAAACCGACTTCTGCGCATTCCCGATGTCCCATGATTCCCTATTGCTTCGTGGCCGCCTGGAGGCTTTGTCGCCGATCTGCGCCTCGATGTCCAACTAGTTCCATAACGTTTGCGAGGACTAGGACGTAGCCATTTTCACATGATTTTTCCTGTCCCAGCTTGGTTTTTGCGGCTTTTTCACTCTGTCCTCAAGCTTGCTCTTCTCCTGTCTTCGGCCAAGGGAGTCGAAAAATCTTAGGGGGAACCTGATTAACATGATTTTTTCCCTGAATCATCCATTTTCCTGGGGCTGTTGAGAATTCTGATGCATGTTATCAAATTAACCCTGGGGGGTGAATTTTGGATACCAATTTGGCGACTCAGCGGGGATACCTGCCTGCTAGGTAGAAGATACCATTGCTGAAGCAGTCCATTGGGCATGGAGTCATCAAATATTCTTTTTAGAACCCTAATTGACGCAGAAATGCAAGGCGGAAGATGAATGTCACCCTGTGAAAAGCAAACGAAACGACAAAACAGCTTCCATGGACAACAAGTTGTGTCAAAGCACTAAAGTGAAACATTACTCCTCAACCTACAGCAAAACAATGTGCACAACACTTGAGGAAAGACATCTTAATCTAATATTTCGAGGTAGTGACTTTCCCTCTAGAAAACGCTTGAGTAATTCATTGACTAGAATCTGTAGTTCTTCACCATCCAATGAGGAGGCCATTGGCCACATTGCTGTTCTTGCACTTTGTACCATGTATGGGCCACTCCAAATGGCATCAAATTTTGAATGTACCTTCCCGTTTTGGATCTGTCCACATCCCATTTCAACACAGATCTCCACTTGAAAATATCTATCTTTGGCTTCCTATCAAAGGTCTCTGATCAAAGCTGATCCTTTTCCATTACTTGGGATGCCCTGGTTTCTTTTCCCTTCTGATCCTGTAGCAGCTCGATCACTCTACATACCTACTCACCTCCATGGCCTCAACTCTAGCACTCCAGCGGGCTTCATGAGTTCCAACGTTGGCAACTCAGTGACCAGGCCAGATTGCCTCTCTTCCATAGATAGCCTGAATGAGAGATTACCCTGTGGATCTTTTGGGAGTTATCCGATCAGCCCAAAGGCTGATTTCATCTTGGGTATGACAAGACCTCTGATCTCATCAAAGTCCTCCTAATGATCCTTAATAAGTTCTTGGTTGGTAGACGTCTCCGGCTTGGCCATTACCTTGAGGGAAGAGTGAGATGAAGTGCTTAGTAATCCGTTCTTTAGGCTGACCCTCATGTCACCCTAGTCCCATGACTGCCAATGCATCTCAGATTATTGTAGTATGCACAACAGAACACCCGAATCGGTCATTATCCCCTCATAAAAGTCTAAATGCTAGACTCATGTGCCCTTTGGGTGCTTCTGCTCTGTCATTTGTTGACGTAGTCTGCTGCTGTCAAATCCATATTGTGCCCCGTGGCTTATGAAATGGGATTAATGACTTCCGGATGAATTCCAAACCCCATTGGCATGACATGGTTGGTCACTGAGATTGTGCATTGGAGGCAACCGTATCTCTTTCCTGTGAAAATGCCTTCTTACAACTCTTGATCCATGCATAACAATCCTGAAGATTCTAGGGCCATAATAACCAGCCGTCATGTTTTTAGAGCTGTCACTCCTTGTGCCAGGCCACCAGGCTGTCCACCATGAACTCCTTCCAACACCCGTTGAATCTTGACCTGTGCTAAGGCTCCTCAATATCACTCCAGTCACATCTTTCTGAACAAAACTCCAGCAACAAAGGGCATAATAACGAACAACCTGCCACCTGAGTGTCTCCTTTGGTCTTGTCCATCCGCGGAGGCATAGGCTTGTGCGGACGTGCATAAGTACCTTGGGTCACACAAGGAGTGGGGAAGCTTGTCTTTTCTGGGATTGCCATTTGGCTTGGCTGTCCTGGACTGTCAAACAACATCCTCTTCTTCGTTGCATACTTTTCCCTTTGCTTCCCAAACCTAGCTGCGCACCATCCTTGCCTCTGACCGCTGGGTGATCGTGAGCTCAATGTCAGATTTCCGGACACGGGGTGTCCACCTGCCCGGGCTCAGTCAATCCGGTTTTGGGTGTTTTGTGGTTGGGTTGAGGAGAAGTCTTACCGCCATCATGGAGACCAGCATGGGACCGGGGGGTTGAGAGTAAATGCGGGAATGTCTTCAAGCTACTGATTACTGCACGCACATGCTTCTTATAAAGAGTCCCTCACCTCAGATATCTAGCTCTGGCTGAAGAAGGCAACCGACTGTTCATCACTATCCTTTGTTCTGCTTGACTATAAGGGCAGAAAAGTGTCATCGACTCAAATGCCTAGAGGATGAAAATCCTTAGAGAAGTATGGTTGATGATAGTTGGGGTTTTGGAGAGATAGCTTCTTTTGATGCTGCAAAACTCTCTTGCCTTCTGCTTCCACTTAAAGCCATGATTTCTTAACATGTTGTTGTGGGCTGGACAGGGCTGCATAATCGGGACAAACTATGGACAAAGTGATCCTTCCAAGAAGCTTTGAGAGCCTTCTTGTGACTTGGCAATGGTAATTGCTCTTAATGGCTCAACCTCTTTGGATCAATTGTCAGTCCTTCTTTCAGACATATGCAAGGAGCTTTCCTCATGTGGCAAGAAAGATGCCACTTCTTGGGATTCAAAGACACTCCGAACGTCTACACCTCTGAAACACTTGCTTGAGTGAAAGAGATGGCTGCTGACTCTTTGGAGAAACAGTGAATCATCTATGTATACCCCTATCGTTGGTGACACCGAATGCCATGTCCATCTGCCCTGTGAAAGGTAGCACCACCATTGACGCCCAATGGCATTTTCCTAGAAGCATATTGCCCCATTTATGTTGTGCAGGCCGTCTTGAATTGATCTGCCTCCTCAGCCATATCTGATTGTAGCCTGAGTAGCCACAAGTATGAACAACAAACCTTTCTGACTAGCTACAAACCTCAATATTTGCGCTCCATGTTGGGGGGAAGGGATGGAATAATACCTTGAGAGGAGGCTCTGGTCAGTCCTTTCTGAAGTCGACACCAACCTGATCTCTATCTCTCCAATCTTCTTTCTTTCGGACTGGGACCTATTTGCCAACCGCAACTAGTGTGTGATAGGGAAGATGATACTGGCCTCAAAAGCTTGCTTAACTCTTTTCTCTCATGAGAGGTTCAATATGGGGATTCCACTGGCCTTGATTTTTGGTGCTGACCGGCTGGATTCCCTGATCCCTCAAAGTATGTTATGCCAACTTGGGTTGACACCTCTTAGATCTTTGAAGTCCAATCAAAGACATCTGAACTCTTGCTAAGCTGAACAAAGCAGATTTCTCTTGTGAGGTAACTTGAAATTTGCCACTCTGCAATGTTTTTCCTTCTTCCCCTAAAATAGGCCTTTGCATCTTCCCCCTTTACGTGAATGTTTGCTGCTCCTCCGGAAATTGATCTTTGGTTGAAGATTGGACTCGCAAGTAGGATGCCTTTTGGTAATTGGTTAGTTCTCAGCTGCAAACCACGTGGTCCCATACTTCTGTGCAACTTGTCTTGATTCCTGGGCGAGAACTCACTTCTTCGTGTAGGGAAGTACAATGTGCTGATCATTCTCAAAGACTTGCCACTGTGTTGTTATCCAGAACAGCAACTCTCACAACCATTTTGATATGAGGCGGAGAGGGGCACTGTTGCTACTTTCTACAACATCACCGCAAGCCCTAATTGCGCTGCGTGAGCCTGTCAGCGGCTTCCTTTTTTTTCTTGGAGATGGAATTAGAGGCACAGCTCAAGATCCTGCAATAAGAGCCATAACCGATTTTTGTAGTTCCTCACCGATCATTTTGGCAACATTTTCTCCTTTGACTTGGTTACGATCACGCACTAGCATCGACTACGTGAAGTCGTGATGCTGAATACAATAGCAAGTGCCTCAGGGCAAACCAGGGGAGAGGAAGCGCAGACTGCAGCCGTGTTGTTGTGAACAGAACTGGGAAACGAGGCTGAGTAGACCTTTACCGTCGGGAGATGAGCAGAGCGGCCTCCCCTGCACTTGCTACTCTACTCGCCGGACCCAGCAAGAACAATGCAAACAGTTTCGGCTTGTCTTAGGAGCGGGCTCGTGAGGCTGGGGAGAGGTTGATTCTCTCAGGTAAACAAGAAACTCCGAGCGCCAGATGCTGCTACTTCTTGATAGGATCAAAGCATGTATCTTGTGTTGCCCAGGCATCAAGAGGTTCGAAGATATCCGGGATAACTTCCAACCGTGGTGCAGCTGCATCAGGCGTGGGATAAGCGGCTGGGATTACAGCGAAACAGTTGGTAATTGCATTTGCTAAGAGTGTAAGGCTCAAGGGTGAAGTTTGCAATAGGTTCAGACCTGAGGTGGTGGGCTTTGGGTCCATATCGGGAGTGGTGGAACACATGTAGTGGGGCCCAAGTCTGCCGCAAAGATAGCCTCCAAGTTGAGCAGTGAAAGAAAAATACTCGTGACGAACATAATGTAATAGTGGGAATGGCAAAGCTTATGACGGACACAAAATATGAAACAACCATTACAAGTGGGGGAAGGCGGCAGTGTGAGCTCAAACCTTTGGGGTTACCCCCACGTGGTCACACGACATGTCTGCTCTAACATTCCCTACCCCTGTAGAGTGGGGAGTATCATACGGAACCCCGAAGCTGAAGCATCGAGGGTGGTGGTTGGTGGCATGGACAGAACGACACTTAGTGCCCGGAATCAATCTCAATTATGGGGAGCTGAATGGCCAAGGATAGGAAGGAAGACCTCGAAAGGAGGGGTGCAACATCGTACCGGGCGGTCCTCTCCAGGACGCACACCGCACGGGGCAGCAAGGTGGAACCTTATGTCTTGCAGCTGCTTTCTGTCCGGGGGGGGGGGCCAGGCCTGCAGTGGCAGCTTGGAGCAAATCGCGGTGTCCCGGGAGGGGAGAGGGATTCCCACATGGACATAGGGGACGGGAGTCTCTTCATCGATTCAATAATACTGAAAGGGGGATAAGTACCGGTGGGGGTGGCCCGGGGGGGGCACTATATACTCCTGTACGTGGGCACAACAAACGGCATGGGAGTTGGCCTAGGGCTATTCTGACTGCCCGTGTGCATATCCGAAATGGGAACTTTGCTTGCCAATCAGTTCGTGGAGGGGTCATAGAAGGGTTGTGGGGGGGATTGTCGGAGGGCTAATGGCCTGGTCTTCACTCTGTCAACCCAAAGGGGTTAAGCCTCCGTTAGACCTGGTGTTGGGCTGCAACACTTGAGAACACCTTGATATTCGCACAAAATCTTCTGCTTGCCAGGTCATCACCAATGTGGTGTCATTTGGGGCGGATCTGCGAGCTGGAATGTTTCTTTTGTTACTGTTTCCGGTCCTTGACTGCCTCAAGACGGAAGGGGACGGCCCTCCACACAAGGGGAGATATATGTCACCAAAAAATCACGATTCTTAAAAAATATGAGGGCAAGCCGAATAATCAAATCGGCTTAATATAATGTCTATGAAAAAAAAGAAGGCTCGTGGGGCATGGAGAGCGACCAAGTACTTATCTCAACCTAGAGCAATCTTGTTTCGAAATGTTGGACACTAAAATAGCTTAGAGGCGAGATATGGGTCATTTGGATTATAGTGGGGGTGCCTGGATTTCCTATTGGTAGAGGCCTTGTTTGATTCATATTTGCAGCTGGGAATAGGTGGCTTTGTGGTTGGTTGGGCGCGTCCTATAGGTTCAGCTTGGGGTTGATAGGAGGGTCTGAATCCTTGGGCTTGTTGCCTCTTGAGAGTAACTAGCTCACTGTGCCTAGGTTGGAATGCAATGCTATCACATGACCTCTTGAGCTCATTGGGGGCACTTGGAGCTGAAGTGAAGCTCATTTGAACTCTGATTTCTAGGAGTGTTGAGAGGAGCCAAAGTAGGGTGCTTGAACTATGTTTAGGCTCTCTAAAAAACTTTGGAAACATGGCTGGGATGTCTAGGGCAGTTTTCTCTAGCTGGATTAAACATTTTCAGCCCTAATGGCAATGCTATAAGCCATGGGGAAGTTATTGCTCCCATGGACTGGATCACATAGAAAATCAGAATTTAAAGCTTTGAGATAGTTAGAAAAGCACGTCTTGATGTTTGCCCGTACTGCCATGGAATCCTCTCCCAAGTTTTTTGACAATCTGAAGTTGAAATCGGTCATTGCCTCATTGGGAGCTCTCCTTGTATAGTTGTGACGACTGCTCAAAAAAGAGAACAAGTTGTCTCCCCAACTGCGCTCAAATTGCTCGTAAGACATTGCCATACATAGCTGATTCAATTTGTGAGAAACACAACATCAGGCTCCTAGCGCTGCGCGATTTACGGATTTAGCCTGGAAAAGTGCCAGAACTTGACAACCACTTGCATTTCATTGATGCATGAAGGGCACAAGGTTGCAATGATGGCTGTTCACATGATCACCTGGAGTAGTCTGATTGTCTCCAGTGAAGGGTATGAGGTGGGTGGGGTCATGCAAGGCTGCAATAGGACGTAGATGTGATGCAGTGAGAGCAATGGGCTGCTAAGGGCCAGCGTGAATTGACGTAGGGATTGTATTAGACCATTCTATTGGTCTTAAACCCTTGTTAGCTAGAATGAAAAGCCTCGCAAAAGGTGGGCGTAGGTTGTAGAGGATTGCTGGTTTAGTGGATATGGATACCTTGGGGAATCTTCTTCGTCGGAGATGAGTTGCCAGATAATATCACACAAACACTAATCTGCCTGTACCCCAACTCGTGACCTTGTGTGATTCTTCTCATGAGTTTTCAGGCCTGCACTTAACCAATCTTCTTCGCCTGGAGTCCGCCAGAAGGAATGCAAATAATACCTCTTTAAGCAAGAAATGCAGAAGGCAACATCAACTTTAAGCAAATAAGCAATAAAATGAACCTCCGGCCCACCAGGAAGGGCCAAAACTGTTTTGTTGCCCAGACTCACAGCAAGGGGCACAAACCCCTTGAGCAATCAAGCTTCTAGAGTTGAATCACTCAGCATCCATGTGATGCACAACATGTAAACCTCGCTCCAATGTGGGACTTGTGAAATTGAGAGATGGAATCGTCTAAATTAGAAAGCTTGGTTCCTTAAATCCTACTTAGCTTTAAATCTATATTTGCAAAACTACAAGAGGTTCATATCCTAATGCCTACTCTAAACTCAATATCGACAGGGATAAAAAGGAAAGCAAAGTTGAAACTAAGGCTAGAAGGTGGTGATGCACCAACAGAGTGGTGAAACAGTTCTGTCAAGCAAACGGACCCAAACCAAGATTATTCAACATGACACATACCATCTGATAGATATACTTAGGATACGAAAGGACGCAAATAAGTACAAACAAAGGACTGAAAACCATTCCACAAGGTCTTGCATTATCGTTCCATTACCCAAATCAAATGCATTACAACCTCAAGAGGTAAAAACTGTTACAACCTTTGGAGAGGTCTGGTTCGTGCATCAACTACCTATTGGAGGTGAAAAGAATTGCTATTCAAAAATTGTTCCCCCTAGAAATGCGCCAATCTGGCTTTTTATCATTCGCATGGTTCAGACCTAGGGACCGAAAACGTACAAAATGTGGAGAGCCCCATCCCTCCCTCGACTGCAGATGCATTAAAATGGCTGGGGGAAACTTCCACCCAACCCTGGCATTTTGACCGGAATTTACAGGAGAATGCGACCCCTTCTGCATTAAATCTATCGCATGCAATGTCCCTTCCGCATGACCACGCGTCAGATCCGTTTCTCTCAATTTTTCTCTCTCCAGAATTGATATTTGGGTTGAAGATGACTCCAAGGTTTTATTGAGGCATTTTGGTAATTGTTTAGTTCTCAGCTGCACCACTTGGTCACCATACTTCTGATGCAACTTGTCTTGATTCCTGGCGGAGAACTCAGCTTCTTCTTGTAGGAAATTAACAATTTGCTGATCATTCTCAAAGACTTGCCAACTTGTGTTGTTATCCAGAACAGCTGCTCTCACAACCATTTTGATATGAGGCTGAGATTTTTCACTTTTGATACTTTCTACAACATCAAACGCAGCCCTAATTGCTGCTAGCCTGTCAGCGGCTTCATTTTTTTTCTTGGGATGGAATTGATGCTAAAAGCTTCAAGATCTTCAATAAGATCCCATACCCGATTTTTGTAGTTCCTCAACAGATCATTTTTGGCAACATTTTTTCCTTTGACTTGGTTTACGATCAGCTCACTATCACCAAATACTTGTAAATTCTTGATGCCTTTCTTCATTGCACAGTGCAGTCCATGAATTAAGGCTTCATACTCAGCCGTGTTGTTTGAACAGGAAAACTGGAAACGAAAGGCTGAGTAATACCTTATACCTTGCGGTGAGATGAGCATAGCTCCTCCTCCTGCACCTTGTCTACTCCTTGACCCATCAAAGAACAATTGCCATATTTCATTCTTGTCTTTATTATCTGGCTCGGTGATGCTGGGGAGAGGTTGATTCTCTTCATGTAAACAATAAACTCCTAGCGCAGATTCTTCTACTTCTTGATAGGGATCAAAAGCATGTATCTTGTTTGCCCATTCATCAAGAGTTAGATCCGGGATACTTCCAACCTTGGTGTCAGCTTCATCAGTGCTTGGATAATCTTCTTGATTAAATGCTAAACAGTTGGTATTGATTTGGCTTAGAGTGTAAGGCTCAATGTGAAAGTTTGCAATAGGTTCAGACCTGATTGTGGCTTTGGTTCCATATCTTGTTTTGAACAACATGTGTGACCAATCTGCCGAAAGATAGCCTCCAATTTTAGCAGTGAAGTCTCTTGACAAACATAATGTAAATAGTGGTGGCAGATCTATGACTGACACATCTTGAAACACCATTACATTGGGACATGCGTGCAGTGTGAGGCTCAAACCTTTGATTACTCCAACCGTTGTCACTACTGTCTCATCTAGCTGCACTACCCCTTTAGATGTTATTTCATACTGAACCCTAGCTGATCATCTATTTTTTTGGGCATGACAGAACTACTTGCCCCGGAATCAATCATGCAATTATGTATTAGCTGATTTCCAATGATTAATGAGACATAGAAAGGAGGGGGTTTCAACATCTTACCTTGCTGTCCTCCATGATCTCCCTCAGGCTGGGCAGCATTTGTAAGCACTTTGTCTTGCATCTGAACTTTCTGATCCAATGTTGGCCAGTCCTTCATGGCAGCTTGTAGCAAATCTCTTTGTCCTGGGATGGATAGGGATTCCCACATTGATATATTGACGTTAGTATTCTTCATCTGTTCAATGATACTGAATGGGGATGAAGTATCCTTTTGTTGTCCCTTGGTTTGCACATTTACTCCTTGTACGTGGGCAGCAACAACTGGCATTTGAGTTGGCCTAGGGGCTATTCTTGACTGCCCTTGTGCATTCGAAATGGGACTTTGCTTGCCAATCATTTCTGGAGTCATAGAGGGTTGTGGATTGGCTAGGGCTAATGGCTGTTCTTCACCCAAATTTATCCTCTTTGACCTTGTGTTGGCTGCAACACCTTGAGAAACAACTTGATTCATGCCACAGAAATCTTCTGCTTGCCAGTTCACCAATGTGGTGTCATTTGGGGCGGATTGCTGCTGGAATGTTTCTTGTTGTTGACTGTTTCCTTGACTGCCCTCGCCCTCCACACAAGTAGTTGTCACCATCAATGCTTGATTGAGGGCACCATTGAAACACATGGATTGGTTATGAGGCTCGTTGCATGGAGAGCACCAATCGTATTCCTGAGCAATATTGTTCTATGTTGGCACTAATGCTTTAGAGGCAGATATGGCATTTGGATTATAGGGCTGGAATGGTCTATTGGTAGGAGGCCTTGTTTGATTCATATTTGCAGCTGGAATAGGTGGTCTTTGTGGTTGGTATGGCTTCCTATTAGGTTGAGCTTGGGGTTGATAAGAAGGTCTGAATCCTTGGGCTTGTTGCCTCTTGAGAGTAACTAGCTCATTGCCTAGGTTTTGCAATTGCTTCATGACCTCTTGAAGCTCATTTGGGGCACTTGGAGATGAAGTGGAAGCTTCATTTGAACTCTGATTTCTAGGAGTGGGAGAGGGAGCCAAATTAGGTGCTTGACTAGTGTTTAGGCTCTCTAAACTTGGAAACAATGGCATGGGAGGTCTAGGGGCAAGTTTTCTAGCTTGGATTAAACAATTTTCAGCCCTAATGGCAATGCTATAAGCCATAGGGATAGTTATGCCTCCCATGGACTGGATCAACATAGAAAATCAGAATTTAAAGCTTTGAGATAGTATAGAAAAGCACCTTCTGATGTTGGCCTGACTGCCACTGGAATCCTCTCCCAAGTTTTTTGAAATCTGAAGTTGAAATCGGTCAGTTGCTCATTGGGAGCTCTCTTGATAGTTGTCAGCTGCTCAAAAAGAGACAAGTTGTCTCCCTTCTCTCCAAATTGCTCGTGAAGTGCTATACATAGCTGATTCCAATTTGTGATAGAACCAGCTCCAAGGCTCCTAAACCATTGTAATGATTTACCCTTGAATGAAGATGCCAGTAACTTGACAACCACTTGCATTTCATTGATTTCATGAATTACACAAAGGTTAGCAATATCTTTAACATGATCACCTGGAGTAGTCTGATTTTCTCCAGTGAAGTAGGGAATGTTCTTCAAGGCTGCAATAGGAACTGGATGTTGTGCATTGAGAGCAAGTGGGCTGCTGCCCGTGAATTTGACGTAGGGATTGTTATGAGCCATTCTAATTGGTCTTAAAACCCTTGTTGACTGAATGAAAGGCCTATCAGGTGGAGGAGTTGAGAGAGTTCTGTTTAGTGGAGATGGAGACCTTTGAATCCTTCTTCCTCTTTTCCTTCTTCTTGGAGATAATTGCAGGTATTCAAACAACACTTCTTCTTCTCCAACTCTTGACCTTGTGGTGATTCTTCTCATGAGTTTTCAGGCCTGCACTTGGAACCAATCGATTCTTCCCCTTGGAGTCGCCAGATATGCAAATAATAGCTCTTTTTAAGCAAGAAAAATGCAGCAGATGCACATCAACTTTGCTGCAAATAAAAATGAGACCTCCTGTCCCACCAGTAGTGCCAAAACTGTTGTTGCAGACTCACAGCACCCCTGGATGCAGATCAAGCTTCTAGGTTGATCACTCTAGCATCCAGTGTGATTGCACAACATGGAAACCTCTCTCCAAGTGTGGGGACTTGTGAAATTGAGAGATGAATCTCTAGATTAGAGGCTGGTTCCTTAAATCCCTCTGATTTAGATCTATATTTTGCAAAACTACAGAGGTTCAGATCCTAATCCTACTCTAAACTGCAAGGAGACAGGGATAGAAATGCAAAAATATGAAACTAACTAAAGGTGGTGATGCACCAAAAGGAGTGGTGAAACATTTCTGTCAAGCAAATAGACACAAACCAGAGATTTTCAACATGAAACATACACAGGCTGATAAGATATAACTTAGGATCTGAAATGAAGCAAATAATACAAACAAAGGACTGAAAACCATTCACAAGGCTTGCATTATCGTTTCCATTACCCAAATCACTGCATTACAACCTCAGAGAGGTAAAAACTGTTACAATCCTTTGGAGAGGTCTGGTTCTTGCATCAACTACCTATTGGAGGTGAAAGAAGAAGTTGCTATGTCAAAAATTGTTCCCCCTAGAAATGAGCCAAATCTGGCTTTTTACATTGCATGGGTCGAGCCTAGGGGACAGAAACGTACAAAAATGTGAGAGCCCATCCCTCCTCGACTGCAGATGCATTAAAATGGCATGGGGGAACTTACAAACCCATACCCTGTCATTTTGACCGAATTACAGGAGAATGCGACCCATTCTGCATTAAATCTGGTCGCTGAAATGTCACTTTTGGCCATGAACACGCGTCAGATCCGTTTCTCAATTTTCTCTCTCCAGACTACACCAAAATTCAAGATTAACCCTAGAATCATGTAGACAATTTCATAAGCTTTCCGTTGATATAAAGAACGTGCAAATCCTAGCTCTGGATCGAAAGATATGTCGATCTGAAGATTTAGGGCACAAAACAGGCGAAAACGTGTTTTGAAAATCTTTCCCGCGCTCTGCCACCTGGATGACACGTGTCAAGCACTGATTGGATGCGTAATTCTCTCTCCTTCCCTACTTCATTGGACACGTGTCCTCTTTTGATTGGCTCGGGCTGACCCCTCAAAACTCACCCTTTGACTTTTGGACTTTTTCCCTTGTGACACGTGTCATGATTTGATTGGTTCTCGGGCCTGCCAGATTTTCACGTCCATCGCATCCATTTGTCCCGGATGTCCCAGTGTAGTCTGGGACAAAAAATTCTGATCCACCCGAAATGGGCTTCCCTGTCCCTTTTTTGCTGGTGACACGTGTCGTGATTTGATTGGCTCTCGACTTTTTCGGCTATCCGCGTCTTCTGCGTCCCTTTGTCCCACTTGTCCCGGACTGTTTGGGACAAATTCTTCTGGTTCGCCCGATTCGGCCGGTTTGCGTCCTCACGGCCCAAATGTCCCGAACTGCTTAGTGTGAAAGTTCTCCTTTTTGGCCGATCCGGGCGGTTCGCGTCCTTCGCGTCTTCTTGTCCCAAACGTCCCAGAGTAGTTAGTCGATTTTCTTCTCCTTCGACTGAACCAGCTTTCTGCGTCCCGATGTCCCAGATGTCCCTTTGCTTCGCGGGCCGCCTGGAGGTTTTTCGGCTGATCCGCGCCTCGATGTCCCAACTGTTCCAAATTTTGCGAGGACTAGGACTTAGCCAATTTTCATGATTTTTCCTGTCCCAAGCTTGTTTTTGCGGCTTTTTTCACCTTTCCTCAGAGCTTGCTCTTTCCTTCTTCGGCCAAGGGAGTTAGAAAAATCTGAGGGGACCCTAGAAACATGATTTTTTCCCTGAATCAATTCATTTGCCTAGGGCTTGAGAATTCTGATGCATGTTATCAAATTAACCCTAGGGGGTGAATTTGGATAACAGGAACACTCTAACCTACTTAGTGTGGGAACTCAAACAAGAACCATCTTTACAGGCTTCAAAACCTTTACGTCAATTACTTTAACTTGTGTGAACCATTAACATTCAACCATCCATCAATGTGTGCTTATTAACATGAAAAAATAATTCATATGAAAATTCAATAAGATAATACACAAGAACAAAATATGTAATGTGGGAAACCCTCGAGGGGAAGAAAACCCACTGAAACTTTTTGATTATATTACTCAAACTAAAAGACTTGCATGAATATGACACATCACACAAGAGTTGTTTAGTGAAGTACCCACTTCACAAGGAGCACCCACCCCTATTTAGTAAAACACCCACTATACAAGGAGGATATTACCCCAAAAGACGGTCAATAACCCACTTACCACCTGATGATAAAGAGTGTTGATAAATTTTGCTCCTACAACAGATTTTGTTTACAAATTCAGCTCACACACTTCAAACCCCTCTTCAAACACACTCTCTCATACTTTACTAATCCTTATTTTTGGGGCTGATTAGGTATACTGACCTTGCTGATATTCTCTTCTATCTTTCTCAAACATTCATACTCTCTTTCAACTCTGTCTTGAATCCCTCATAACTATTTGACACTACCCTCTAGCTTGCACATTCTTCTCGCTTACATCTTATCACAAATGACCAAAAACACTCACTTAAATAGTTGAATCTTCTCCTAAAAACTACTAGGTCGACCATAAACATTAATTTTGGTCATACCAACATCAAATTACATCTACAAATTCATATACAATCATGAAAAAGATCCATATAGGTCCACATAGGACCAAGACACACATCAAACACAAACTAGGCCTAAAAGGCTAGTTTCTCCTTCACCGAGAACTCCTTGGACTCCAAGGGCATAAAACAAATCTATCATGCCTCAAAAGGCTTCAAAATTTTTAATGAAATCATATAAACACCTTCTACAGGATCGAAAATGTTTTCATCATCCATTCTTCTCATGACACCACCTAGTAGGATTGTTTCCTACTCATTCTAGGCACCTCCAATTGACCAATCTTCAAAGATGAAGACCAAACACTCACCAATCACATAAACTATGCCATGTAACCACTGATTGTAAATCAAATGAACTTAATATAATCACCAAACATGATATACCTCATGACTCGACTCTCAAATCCATCAGAACAACTTCTACCTTCAAGCAACTTAAACTACCCAGAAACTAGTTTTACAAAATTGACCTTCTCACACCTTTCTTGGTGCTTTCAAGATCTTTAAATTCATGGAATAGGATAATTTTTCACTTCTAATCATTTTCCAATGGATAAAAATCATCAACCAAGTTAATATATTGTTATTTCAATCAAATTTCATCAAGGAACCCAAAAATGTCTTGAACCAATCAAACTAGTTCAACTTGTGACCTCGATCATTGCACTAAAACTAACCTGCAGAGCTCAACATTGAATTTTTATGACACCCCCAAGGAAATCAACCATCATCAGCAATTCCACAAATTCCCAAGAACTTACATTCTCCATCACTGCTACAAATTGCCTTATATCCCTAAAAACCAGTCTTCCTATTTGGACTTGTGAAGACCACAAAATGACTTCAACAAGCTCTAAAATCACTCAAAACATCTACCATATATCCCATAAAAATCATAACACCAATTTAGATCATAGGTCAAGTGGAAAACATGAGAGCAAAACATACTTTCCTGAAAACTTATAGATTTGAGTGAGCTCCACCTATAGTCGTGACCTTAAACCACCACCATCTGAATGCTGCAAGAGTCCTATCCATCTTAAAATCATAAAATTTTATGATCCAATGCATATTCATCCCATACCATCATTATTTCTTCCATCACTAGTAAACTAGGGTTTTGACCTCATTGTCTTCTTAACAATCGTTCATAAATCTTAGGCCCTTATTTAACCCCATTCCAACTTTAATATCTTCTTAAATCCATGCCTCAACATACCTTAAAGGATAATTTCCCCATGAAAGCCTTCATGTGCAAAAAAACATGATTTATCTCATATAGAGCTAGGAAACATGCATTTTGAAGCTCGGTATTGCTCAAAACCTCATAACTGAAAAAATCTTCCTCTTACTGACATGAAATTTTGTCCAAAGCACTAGGAAAACCTATCTCAAATTCTCTAATTCTCTCCTAATCATAAATATATTTTCATCTTCTCAACCACCAAGACTTTCCCAACTAGGTCATGAGATTAGGTCTAGTTTAGGTCTAAACAAAGCATGTAAACCTTGTATCTTTACTTCAAGAAACTTGAAAAATACCTAACACATTTGAGAAAACATTTCTCACACCTATGCATGCCCTCATGGGCCCACACACATATGAACCTCATCTTCATGCTTTATTAGGTCACCAAGTACATAAACTAGGTCAAAATGGACACCTACAAACCCTACTCTGATCTTGCATTCAACATCTGAACTTGTACGAGTGCATCAACACACTCTCCTTATACTCTACATGCCTCTACCATGCTTTGTAAGCCACCAATAATCTCTATCCTTCATGTGCTATTACCCATGCTGACTAGCCCTCGTAATTAGGCATACTTGGCCAAGAAATTCTCACCTTGTCCACTCTTGCAACCATACTTTAACTTATTTTACCTTTTCACCATCACTACAAGTAACCTCTTACACTCCTAATACTCCTCATTTGTCATTAATGTACCTTTTACATCAATGAATATACATAAGCACACACATTCCAACAATCTCCCCCTTTGTCATTGATGGAAAACAACCTAGTGCGTCTCCCCCTTTTTACATTAATGAAAAAGAAGATACTTGTAGCACATAACATTCATCTTCATCATCATATTAGGATTGCCTCTTGGTTGGAATAATCAACCAAAATCATCACACAAGCTCACAAACTTGTTTTACCTTGAACTTTGCTTTGGCTTCATGATATCATTTGATACTGTAGCTCCCCCCAGGTAGACAGATGTTATAACACACACACACACATTCCAACATTTTTTATGATCAAAATACACCATGCTATACTACCTTTTACACCTATCTCACCTAAAGACACCCTCAAATAGACCTAATCATACTATATACAGACTAGTCATATCTTTAGGACCAAAATCCCTGAAGCAACTATTCATACCAAAGTTGTCAAACTTCATCTTCCTATTGAATAATATACACTATATGAATCATGAACTTATGACTCGCCCTGGAAACATACCACCATACTCTAATTGTATAAGAAAAAATGCAAGCACATACCTTTACTAAAATCCCTTGAAATGAGTGAAAAACAATACTACAATCCTCAAACTATTTTTCAATATTATTTGCATCCTTTTCATACTAACCCATCTGATTGAGCTTATGACTTTCTCCCCCTACAATTATACTTGCAACAGCCAATGAATCTACCTAACAAGCCATGTTAAATCCTTAGATACATGTTTGAGGAACATTTTCTAGTTCTTCATGACCTATGCAGTCTTCATACACTTGTAGCTCACCATTACTCCACTTCGCAGCATACAGAAACATATTGTACCATGTTATTGTGCATTAATCAAATATAAAAGTCCTACAATACTCCTAGTTTCAAATTTCAAGGGTAGTGAACACCCAGATCCCCCTCAACTCATGCACCCATACATAGCAACTTGAAACTTCATACTCAAATAGATACAAGCTATTTTTTTCTTCATTATACTGCAACCTTTTTAAGAGATAAAACTCAAAGACATACCTTGGGTTTGATGCAATTGCACGGATTTCACAAAACTTCATCATGGTTCAAATATCCATTCTTTACTTGTATAACCTTGCAACCATCTTAACATCCATTAAACTTGTTTGAAACACCACTACAGACCAAAGTATCCATACACAACTTTGAAACAATGTAAATCACTTGAAGCAACTTACCTTTTGATCTTCACAATCCTGATAGTACTCAACCATCTTCATACTAGCACCGTGATGCATAGTCATACTTGAGACATCACAAACATGAATCACAAACCAATGATAAAACATGCAAACCTAACCAACTCACACACATACCTAGAATGCACCATTACACCCTACCTCTGATGGTTTGATCAAGTCATCATAGAAAATGAATCTCTTTTTCATGGATCCATCAATCTTGCAACATGATAATGCCTAGATCATCTCCAAAAAAGTTTGAATACCTTCAAAATCACAATAATCATACCTTGTCATCATGATAGCATACCTACAGTGTCATTCCTCAATCCATTCATGACCCCCCTTAATACCATACTTCATACAGATGATAATGTCTTTAATAAGCCTAGTAAAGACATCCCACAACATGAAGAGTCTCAAATAGCAAGCTAAAGAGGTTTCATGACCTCTTTGACATTTGTGATTCACCTTTTTCTTCTCTCACTTCTTCACCTAACCCTTTGATGGTGTTGACCACTTGATCAACTCTGAGTAGATAAGTTGCAATAGTCTCCTCTTCCTTCATCCTTAGACTTTCAAACTGATTTCTAAAAGTTTGAGATTTTCCATCCTCACCTTGAAATATCCTTCATAGATGACCTGAAATTTCTCACACAGATTTATTTGATGTACAATGCATGATATTAACAAGTTCTAATTCACCTAGTCCACATGTATTTACATTCATTGCTATCCTTCTTGTCTACAGTTTTGGTTGGAGGAGCCTAAGGAACAATATATCCATCAATCACATAATGCAAAATTTTAAATCCTAAGGACATGATGTGAGTTCTCATCCTAATGCTCCAGAAGGCATAGTTTGGTTCATCAAATAAGGGATATTTGTTGGTTAAAGTTCCATTTAGCTGACTCACCTTTTTTAGTGCTTCAAAGGATCTGCTTCAAGTGGTTAAACTTCTTCAAAAGTGCCTACTATGATATCAATTGTTAGAATTACAATGGAATTGGGGGGGTAGTTGAATCATTCCTTCATAACCTTTACTTCAATTACTTTAACTTGTGTGAACCATTAACATTCAACCACGCATATATGTGTGATTATTAACTTGAAACAAGCATTCATAAGAACATTCAACAAGAGAGTACACAAGGAAAAAATATGTAATTTGGGATACCCTCAAGGGGAAGAAAACCCATTGAAACTTTTGATTATATTACTCAATTCAAAATACTTGCATGAATATGACACATCACACAAGATTTGTTTAGTGAAGACCCAATTCATAAGGAGCACCCACCCCTATTTAGTATATCACCCACTATATAAGGGGGATATTACCCGCCAAGATGATCAAGCACCCACTTAACCACCTAATGATGAATATCATTGATGAATGTTCCTCCTACAATATATTGTGATCACAAATTTAGTTCACACACTTCAAAACCCTCTTCAAACACACTCTCTCCTACTTCACTCAATCATTCTTCTTCATAGGTTGATTAGGTATATTGAAATTTCTTCTCTACTCTTCTATATTTCTCAATAATTCATACAATCTTCCAAATCTATCCCAAATCCCTCATACTTCTTTGACACACCCTATAGCTTGCACATTCCTATCTTTTACATCTTATCACAAATTCCCAAAACCACTCACTTAAATACATGACTCTTCTCCTAAAAACTACTAGGTATACCATGACCATTAATTTTGGTCATACCAACATAAAATTACATCTACAAATTCATATAAAATCATAACCAAGACCCATATAGGTCGACATAGGACCAAGACACACGAAAAACACAAATTAGGCATAAAAGGCTAGTTTCTCCTTCGCCAAGCACTCCATGGACTCCAAGGGCATCAACCAGATCCATAATTCCTCAAAATGATTCACACATGTTAATTACATCATATAAACACCTTATATAATCTCAAAACATTTTTCTTCATCAATTCTTCTCATTACACCACCTAGTAGGATTGTTTCCTACTCAATCTAAGCACCTCCAACCAACTAGTCTTAAAACATGAAGACCAAGCTCTCACCAATCACCTAAATTATAACATGCAACAACTCATTGGAAATAAAATGACCTAAATATCATCACCAAACATGTTAGAACTCATGACTCAATCCTCAAATCCAATAAAACAACTTCTCCCTTCAAGCAACTTGAATTTCCCAGAAATTAGTTTTACGAACGTGACCTTCTGACACGTGTGATAGTACTTTCAAGATATATAAATGTATGTAAAAATATAAATTTTTACACCTCATCATTCTCTAATATATAATCATCATCAAATAAGCCAAGATATTGGTCTTTCAGACCAATTTCATCAAGGAACCTAAAATTGTCCTAAACTAGTCAAACTAGGTCAACTTGTGACCTCAATCATGCCACCAAAACTAGCCTATAGAGCTCAACTAAAGCATGCATCATGTCACATTGAATTTTTAAAACACCCCCAATGAAATAAAATATCATCACCAAGTCCACAAGTTCCTAAGAACTACCATTCTCCATGACTACTACAAACTGCCTTATATCCCCAAAAACCAGTCTTCCTATTTGGACTTGTGTAGACCACCAAATGACTTCACAAAGATCTGAAATAACTCCAAACATCTACGATATCTCCCATAAAACTTAGAACACTAATTTATTTCATAGGTCAAGTGGAAAACATGAGATCAAAACATACTTTCCTGGAAACTTGTAGATTTGAGTGAGCTCCACCTACAGTCATGACCTCAAACCGCCACCATATGAAGGATGGGAGAGTACTCTCCATTTTCCAATCATCACATTGTATGATCCAATGAATATTGAGATCATACCATCAATATTTATTAAATCGTTAGTAAACTAGGGTTTATGGATGGTTTTGACCTCCTTGTCTTTTTAACAATCATTCATAAAGCTTAGGCCCTTATTTAACTTCATCCCAACTCTGTGATCTTCTTAACTCCATGCATCAACATCCCTAAAAGTATCATGTCCCCATGCAAACATTTCACATGCCAACTAACATGATTTATCTCATATCGTGCTAAGAAACATGCATTTTAGAGCTCAGTATTACACAAAACTCATAACTTGAAAAATCTTCCTCATACTGACTTGAAATTTTCTCCACAACGCCAAGAAAACCTCTATCAACTTCTATAATTCTCTATTTATCATAAATATCCCTACATCTTCTAAACCACTAATACTTTTCCAACAGATTAGGTCTGTTAGGGTAAACATATTTTACCTAGGTCAATTTAGCATAGGTAAGTTAATTATTAAATTGTGGTAAGTTGTTATAAACCATATTTTAATTGTATTTGGGAATAGTATTCCCGTAGCATGTTGTTTGTCATTATTTGAGTTGTTATATGGTTCAAACCATATATTTGTAATTATATGTGCATGTGTATGTTTATTGTAGCATTGTTACAACATCACTTTTGTCTGCACATGGCTATTCAATTCCTATAAGAATTACAACACATTAATTGTAATGTTGATTTGATTTATTATTAATAAAAGTGTGAGGGTTCCGTCCTTCGTCTACACTTTCATTTGGTACCAGAGTAGGTTAATCTGGCTTGTGGAGAAGTGAAGAAGTTTCAGAGAGTGTTGAGGAAATTTATAGAGGGCACTAGTGTTTTAGTGAGCCAAAGGAGCCACCAACATCCCTCCATCCCAACCCCTGCATTCCCATCTCTTTCTTAATGTAAGACAGGAGAGTCTTCAAGTTGAAGAGAGACTACAGAAGTGATAGAGGAGCTAGGAGAAGCATTTACAGCAATTAAGATCCACTACAGAAAAAAATTCTTGCTGGAGAAAATATGATTATGAAGAAATCAATATTCAAAAAATAATTTTTTTTTTTTGCAAAAGAGAGATCTGCACCAAGCTATTTGAGTGGGTTAGTTGCATTGAAGATCAATCTCCTAACATAGCTTCTAATCGAGCTGGCTGCTTGAGTCTTCGCCGAATTGCTTGCAAAGGAACCGGTTTACATTGGCGAGTTGGGTTTCAACGTTGCAAGGTTGATCTGTACGAGGCGAGCCCACCATTGAAGATCTTCATTAAAGATCGATTTGGTTCATGCATTAAGAGTATTGATCAGACTCTTTTACATCCATTCCACCGAGTTGATCCTTTGTATTCAACCGAGTGCAAATTACATGTGATCGGGCTATTCAACGCTACAATGAGGGTGCTTAGTGTTGTTCGGAGTCATGTTAAATGGCTGAGTTAAGTTAAGGAAGAGACATCCCTTCGAGTTCCTCTACCCTTGAAACTAAAGAAAAAGTGAAGGAAAACCAAACACGGCGTGGACCTGCGAATTCCTCTCGAACGTAGAGGCAAACAATCCAACAAACGCCAGAGCCATTCAGAGAGGCATAAATAAGCGACATAAACAAAACAACGAACCTACACATACAAAACAACGGCAGAGGAAAAGGAGATAACAAGGAGCCAAGAGCTCTCACACCGATCCAGGCGTCCCTTCTCCATTGCCAAGACCCTGAAACCAAAATCGAATGACGACCCCTACAAAAACAAAACAACATTCCAGTACGCAAAGCAATGGATAGATAAAAAACAAAGCAAAATCAAAGGAGATAACAAAGGAATAAAGAAGCCAGATCCGGTTTTTACGTGCCCTAATCCACCTCTTCCCACCGGCGCCATGTGGATCATCAAGGCGTTGCCACATCAGGTTTCAAAGGTTAGTCCTTTGTTTGAAGTGTTTAAATATAGTCTTCTTCATTTAATATTCAAAGTGCTTAGAGCGCCAAAGTGGTTAGCGGAGAGCCACTAGGAGTGTGATGTTTCAACATGGGATTTAGCGGTCAATTTAGCATAAAATCCGGTTAAAAAAAACATTCTCCCACTCTACATATTTTTGATTTTGATCAACATTTTCTAGAGGAGGGGTGACTAAAAACTTCATTTTGTGCCATTTTTTTGCAGTTTTTTGTTTAGAGAGTCATATTGAGCTCCGGAGGCCACTAGAGCCCCGACAAACAATTTTTTTTCCTGCCATTCAACTTTTTCAGAATATTGGATGTATTTGTATATTTCATTGTATTTTACTAATTTGCAAGTTGCCATATTCAACCACAAATCATTATAACTTCTTAAAAACTAGCAGAGTTTTGTAATAAAAAATAATAAAAATTTGGCTTCGAATCACTCACGAGATCTTCGGATCTCATTCACAGAGTTTGGTATATAGAGTGCTTCTGGGAAGTGCTTACGGGTAAAGCCGTCATGATTACTACTACACTTAATGCCTAATATAGATGAAACAATGTTGTTTGGGCATCGGCCCTTTAAATCAACGGGGAATAATAAGGACATAGTGCATACACTTTGAGCCCTCCCATCCGTCTGTGAATTATTACATGAATTAAATATGGAATGAGAAATTATCCGAATATATAGAGAAGTTACGCACACATATGAGGATATTTCTCTAAATCCCCCTCGCGTGCCTCAGTGAACTTAAGCCACCTTTGTTCTCTTTGCCTCTCTTCCACTAGGCCCACCATCCTTCACCACACCTTCTCCTACCCCCGCATGTGGTGGGGTTTAGCTAGCCATCGGATTCTCTTCCAAATTTAGGGTTAGCATTAAGATCTTGATTACCAGAGGAATTTTGTGCAGATATGATCCCCTGGGATAATGTAAAAATTGAAACCCAACTACCTTTGGACAAGAGTAAGTGGAAATTGAGTACTCCAAAATATAGCTATTCAGAACACCACGGAACCAAGTATCCACAACGCGTGTCCAAATTAGATTAGAATCATAGAGACCCTGAAATCCTTCTTACGTCCAGAAAAGTGTGCAAAACCTCCAATTCCTTTTAGATGCATAAGCAATCAGCCAAGTTCATATAGTTCTATGGGAAAGATAACAAAGAAGCTCTCATAAAAGTAGTTATACCGATTCTACTCAACCCACGCGTGTGCATCAAAATCAGATCCAATACTGTATCTCTGAGTGTATTCTTCTTCTAGATTTCTTATCCACTCCTCAACACTTTCTAAGGTCAACCGGTACGTCTTCATCATGCAACATTATGAAAAACAATAGAGAAAGAGGTCCCAACAATGAAACCAATGATGTAGCCTAAAATTCACTTTAAATGACCCAAGTGTGCTGGAACATCACTCAACTTGAGCTGAGCACTCACCCGAAGCACGAAAGGCACCAAGTCCCTCTTTAGAATTATTTATACATAATGTTAGCATGATAGCACATATGTATAATCAGATTCATAACTAACAGTAAACAATCCACCAATGCATAAACTAAATCATCCAGCACGTCTCGCTTCGTTTGTACTAGGGTAACCCATTATGTGCACCCAAGTGTTTCATCTTTTGCTACCCGCAGAACTTCACTTTCCTCTGCTTTTGTTCTTTCATGTACTAAGTTTTTAGGTGCTGTGCACATGGCCAACACCGAATCTTCCTTCTTCATTTCATCCTTTAAGGCTTGCAAAACAACCTCATAGCCAAATATCTTCCTTGCTATTGAAGCCTTTGTCCTCAATGCTTCTTCCACAACATCCTTTTATTTAGGTAGGCGTGTCACTCCTTCCTCTAGAAGTAGACAAAATGTTGTGCGCAAATAATGCAGTTCAGACTTAAAATATCATGGCACCTTCTCCTGAAAATTGGGCCTCTTTTGTAAAATCTCATATGCTATTTGTTCGGCCATCTTCTTAACATTTTGTGCCTTAGTCAATGCATTATCCCACTCCTGGGTGAGTCACTTGATATCTGTGTCTTTGTCCTTCTTATCATCCAATAGCACATGTATTGTTCCAGCCTTCTTTATATTTCGGTGTGCTACTTCTGTTGACACTTTAACCTATGCGTTGCTCATCTGTTCATCTAAAAACTATGTGGGCTTGATGGTCATATGGCGTGTATGTGGTGCCTTTCGTATCTTCTTCAAACTACATGCCTCCTCGTAGACATCAAATTCAGACTCATCCATGTGAGTCTGCACACTCCATGAAAACTGCTTGTGATTGGGAATATTTACCATCTCTGGGTCCATCCAATCCCAACTGTATAATTGCTTGTTGGGCAGAGTGCTCTAAAAGCGGGCACAAATAACTTTTGATGGGTCATCCATATAGCCCAAATTATGAGTACCTACTGCCTCTTCATCTTAATGTCGACCTGTATGTTCCCCAACATCCTGATGAACAGAAACACCCTCAACTTGCTGTACCGTAACACCTGTATCCAACTGCACAATAGTACCCACATTTTGGTCTACTTCTTCATTCTCTCCTTCTTTCGGTGCGGGGCTTACTAAGATTTCTGTGTCTCCAC
The DNA here is from genome assembly GCA_019776745.2 of Taxus chinensis. NCBI lineage: Eukaryota > Viridiplantae > Streptophyta > Pinopsida > Cupressales > Taxaceae > Taxus > Taxus chinensis. The sequence goes on along the minus strand of CM034151.1, from coordinate 230,119,439 downwards.
CGGTGCTGCCTTCTCCTTCACCTGAGTGTTGTTCATGGACACTCCTGATTTGTTCTATAGTATCATAGAATGTTTGCTCTCTAATATCCTCATCCTCCTGTATTTCCACAATCTGGGTGGCCTCTACTCTACCCTCTTTCATACTTGGACTGGCCTGCTCATTCTACGAACTTGGCTATGGGGATTCTTCCTCACTATCCTTTACTGGAACATATTTTCTGTGCTTTCTCATTTCTTATTACTCATTCTTCACGAGAGTTGCGTGTGGTGATCTTCTCACCGGCTATAAATTCCCTACGCTAGTGTCTCTAGATGTGCGCTTTCTATGTAGAAATCTCTGTATATGAACAAGTCTGGCGATGTCTTCTGGTTCTTCCTGCTCTAGGACATTCTATATCCTGATAGGATTTGGATCTTCCTAAGTATGGGGCGCCGATGTAACTTGCCTTGAGGTTCCTACTATTTGCCCCTTCTTTGGAGGTCCTGGGAGTGTCATATCTGTGCCCTTCACCACCTTTCCATCCTTGAAACTTGGCCTCAGATAGATGTACATGTGCACATGTTAAATTTTTCCTACAACCAAACTCTCTGGCGTAATGTCCACTTTGTCATACTCCATTGTTTCAACATAGGCCTCTTTACCTGGCCATACATAGGTCTTGCACAGAATGTGATCATCTGCATCTACTTTATCTGCGTCAAACTAGTTGTAGTATGTCTTATTTTCCATCTTGTGCACTATATGCAACCATCGTATATTTACCTCATTCCACTGCTCAGTTACACCCAACTTGCTCCATACTAAGCGTGTTATAACCCTGGTGGCCATGTCTACAATGTTGGTTACTTTAAAGGAAAGGCCCGCCTTCTCATACTGATGTATGGCAGTTGTCACATCAATTTCCTCATCGTCTGATAAATTGCCAGCGATATCTGAGCCCAAGTTGTGTAACCATGTCACCTTCCCAATTAGCTTGACGGTGATCCTCATTTTCCTTCCCGAGAAGTAGAAAAAGTCTTCATGCACTCGTGACATGAGCCATTGATACAACTTCTCAGGATTTCCAAAATAGGGTAATTCCAGAATTTGCATTACCCCCACACTGTCGAGTAACCTTTTCACAGAGGTGTCTAAAACCCTAGTGTCATCCACCAACCGCCGGTTAGATTTCCTATAGACTTCTGCTGCAATGTCCTTCAGGCACTTCTCATTTCGGTGATTGATTTTCGAAACCCTACACTATGCTATTTTTATCTTCCATGGCCGCCCCTCAATAACCTCTTCTAGGTATAACATTTCAACCTTCCATTCTTTTACGGGGTTGTTAACCTCCTTCTCCACAGCTGGAGCCCTCCATGGTGCCATTACTCGTTTCGATCCTATAAATGTGAATGAAACCCTAGCTGTCGTGCAAACAAAACCCAAGTCACCCCCTTGTCATGCACACGTACCATCACTTGAATCTTACTTCCGTGCCTAGATGATCAACAACGTACTTCGAATCTTAGTAGGTTTACTTGATCTACAGAGTGCTCTTCATCTCCAACTCTTTTTCGCACTTCTCAATTTTCTTCAAAATCGCAAGGTAAGAAATGACGTTACAAACACCGACTTTATTACAAGTTTCAAAAATTCCCTTAATTTCCCCACCTACCACCATACACAACATTAATTCCCATTGAGAGTGTTTTTCACTTCTTTTTCCTGCGCCCCAATCTCTCATGCCTTAAAATTTTGTGCCTCAGTCATAACTTTCTAGCGCGCCACTACTTATCTATCACATATCTCCTCTACCTGCACTTCCTTACGCTGAATTAGTTTATCTAATGTGACCCAACATACGTAGTCTCTAATGCTACAACCTCCTTGTTGTATACTGAGCACTCATTGCCTTACACATGGTGTTAACTTTGAGAAATTTCTCCAGAATTTTTCATTAATTTTGAAAGCCTGTTCCCTTTATGGTCACCCCTGAGTTTATTTCTTTTATTTACCAGACTAACCTTCTTTATCCACCCCAAACTAAGGGTATGTGCAGTCCTCTACACATGAAAACACTTTAGATTGCAACCAACTTCCGGTGCGTAAGCACACTTATTACACATAACACTGAACTAAATTGACAAAACATAACGACTATGAAGGAATCACATCTAAAGGAAATATAGTAAGGGAAATCTAATCTAAATGGAAATATTGCCTTATTACAAACACCAAGAAGACTTATTTATAGTAGGGCTTCAGTCTACTCCCATTGAAGTAACCGGGCAACCTTGTTCCATTAAGCGCCTCTAGTTGGCAAACACCCGAGTCAAGTATATAAGTGATAACATACGGTCCCAACCAATACACCGTAAGCTTACCTAGGTAGCACATAAACTTTGAATCATAAAGAAGTACCATCTACCCAACCTCAAGCTTCTTGTCCCTGATGTGCCTATCGTGTCATGCCTTCTCCTTAGCTTTTTCTTATGTTTGATTCCATCGTTTTATTGCGTGCCTTTCATCGAGTCGTATTAACTTATCAATTCTTTCTTCCAATTATTTCTCATTGGCCAGACCTGCAATGAACACAATACGAAAAGTAGGTAACATAAATTCCATGGGAAGAACTACTTCTGTGCAAAACACCAACTGAAAGGGTGTTGCCTTATTCAACCGTTTTTAGGTTAATCTATATGCCCAAAGCACAACAGAAACTTTATCATCCCATTCCTTCCTTCCAACATCGCAAATATTTGTCAATGTTTGGCTCAATATGTTATTGAAAGCCTCAGTAGTCCCATTTTATTAGGGGTGATATGGTGTTTTCTTATGGTGTGTAACCATAAATTCATCCAATAATATCTTGATGGTATCATTAAGGAAATGAGTGCCTCTATCACTTGTCAGACTTAAAGGACATCCATACCTAGTAAGAATATTTACCCACAAGAACCTTGCTACTGTAGTTGATGTACAATCCTTTGTAGGTGGTGCTTCCGCCCACCTTGTAAGATAATCTGTATAAGTGATGATGTAACACGATCTAGTTCTGCGCGTGGCTAGGGTAATAGGACCCATAAAGTCAATTGCCCATTTGTCAAAAGGTTTTCCACTAGTAATAGGCCTTAAAGGCATTTCATCCCTCTGCCCAGGTTTTCCAAGGTGCCGACAATGATCACATGCTCTACAATAGTCTTTTCAATCCTTGTACAAGGTATTCCACCATAAACCAACTAGTAGAATCTTGCATGTGATGGTATCACCTACATAGTGTCCACCTACAATACCGACATGAGCCTTATCCATGATTTCCATTTTCTCATGCTCTAGTAGACACTGGCACGATACTTCATCTTAACCTAGTTTGTATAAGTCACAATTGATGAACATGAAAGGTGCACAATGAATTGCAATTTGTTTCTTTTCCAAAGCCTTCATTCCTTTGGGTGCCATACCTGTTTATAAAAATACAACAATATCCTCTAATTCTATGGGTGTGTGGTTTAACCTGTATAACTGTGCATCCGACATTGTATATTCAATACTCTGCGCATCCTCTCCTGATTGAATCCTTGACAAATGATCTCGACCAAAATTGTTTTTACTTAGCTTTACCACCATTGTAAAGTCAAACTCCTGGAATAAGAGAACTCATTAGCATATGTGCCCTTGTAAGATAGGATTGTTCACCAAGTATCTCAATGTTATGTGAGCCATATAGAAAATAAAATATGTTTCTGCAAGTACTATCTAAACTTATGCAATGCGTAGATCATTGACAAAGCGTCGCGCTCCATAGTTGTATAATTTTGTTCTGTGAGAGCCAACTTTCTGCTAGTAAAGAAAATAGGATGATCTACAATATATTCTCTAGGATGAGCTAGAACTACACCAATGGCCATGCCAGAAGTGTCCACATGTATGTGAAAAGGTATATTCCATGAAGGAAAACACATAATAGGTGCCACACTAAGCCTTTCCTTCAGTGCTTTGAATGTGCGCTGTTGCGGTTCTCCCCAATAGAACTTGCCTTTACCATTTAATAACTCCTCCGAGGGCATGACAATATTAGCATATCCTTTGATAATTTTTCTGTAATACCCTATGTGGTCCAGGAATCCGTGCACCTCACTCTGGCTAGTAGGCTCCTCTAAGCCTAAAATGACGACAATCTTAGTTGGATCTACTAACAAACCCTCCTTGTAGATAATATGCCCTAGCGGAGTTCCAAAAGGTGTAGAAAATACACACTTCTTGATATTTAAAGAGATGTTTAACTCTCTACACCTCTCAAACAGTAACCTCAAATTTTCACAAGGATCCTTAATAAGCCCATACACGGTCCAATCATCCAAGTAAACCTGTAAGAATTTGTGAATAAAACCTTGGAATGCTTGAACAACAATGCATGAAAATACTACAGGCACATTCTTCAATCCAAAGGGCATCAAAGTGTATGAAAAACTCCCCCATTCAGTGGTGAAAGTTGTCTTCTCTTGATTTTCTTTAGCAATCCTTACTTGATGATACCCAAAAAATTAATCTGTAAAAGAATAAATCTCATGCCCTGCAATGCATTCCAATATTTCTTCAGTGAATGGTGTAGGGAAAGGATCAATCACACATGCAAAATTCATCTCCATGTAATCCACAAAAATCCCGATTCTTTTATCTTTCTTTATATTGACTACCATAGGGCTAACCCACTCTGATTCCTCAATGAGATCAATGATGATAGAGTTCAACATCTTGTCAATTTCTTATTTTATGCATAGGTTAGGGTTCATCCTGTAAGGTCTCTTCCTAACCGGGTGCACACTTCCTTTAACTTAATTTTCATATCACCTAAAGATTCATGGACTACTTTCTACTCATGGTAGCCTCTAGGAAACAGGTCCTGGAAATCATGTAGAAACTCAATTATCTTAGCCACTTCAGAGCCAGACCAGTAATCTCTAATTATGGCCTCCTTAGGTTCAACACCCATTCCAATGTTTACTTTCTTTGTCTTCATAGGTTCATGGTAGGCATGTGCCTTCTCATATGCACTATTTAAGACCTCACGCATACCCTATGAATGATCTATGTCCAAATTTTCCACTTCTTCATCATATGCCATATAAACCATATTTCCTTTCTCCTTCTCTAGGTAATCGTGCTCAAGCAGTTCTATATATGTCTTATCTACTTCGTCAAAATGTGCTTCTAGGTATGAATCACCAAAAAAATCTTGAATGAGTTCCTCATCCTTTGCACTATCTCCCATAGTCAAGCACTTTATAACCTGTAATGCCTTTTTCACCAGAGGTTTAGTGGATAAGTAGTCAAAACTCTGGATCATACCTGTAGTCAAGTCTTTCCAATTTACAATCTCTCTATGCAACTCCGCATAAACTTAACTTTCCAAAATCCTTTCATATACCCTGTTATCATATTCTCTAACAAATTTCAAATCTAGATTCCATGTTTAATGGGTTCTAGCACAAATTTACTTCAAACCCTCATTGTGTTCTCTGTTTTAGCTTGAGATGATCAAAAACCTTATCAAACGCTCAATTCTTCCTTTCAAAGCTTATCATTTGGTATTGAGGTCTATATAAACTCCCTTTAAAGGTTTTTTCTAACAATTTTATTTGATAATGAGTGTAATGTCACTAACAACAAGAAACATACATGCATGCACGTTGGGGACAGGGTCTGTAAAGCCCTCAGTTAATAACTTAAATAAATTGAAACTCATTTGAAGAAAACTTAATATTTTTACTTTCAAACTGACTCATCATGATCTTCTTAACATTGTCAAGCATTGATACACACATTGTAATGATGAATAAGCATAGATACAGTCAAACTGTGAAATGCACACTGTCAGTCTTGTTCCTTAAGGTTTTCCAAACAATCTAGGTGAGATAACAGAGGATCCAATCCTTACACTAATGAACAACTCTTCAACAACCTCTCACCATATAAATCAACTATCAAACTCATCAATATGCCTTGCAAAATCGATTACAGTCATATCTTATTATTGTGAAGTCAAGAGTCCATTGAATTACTAGAACAAGTCATTTAACTACTCAAACTAGATTTCATCAACTCACTAATCATATGTAGAGATATAAAAATCATTAATAAACCTACACACTTATAAAATACAGAGAGACGAAGATTATTCATGCATGCAAAATATGGAATTTCTTATACAAAATCCACCTTCTTATTCATTTGTCCAAAATTAAAGCCTGCTTCTTTTTCAACCATGAATTCCTCCTTCCATTCTTCATCTCCTCCATTCCTTCTCTACTTTCTTTGAGAGACCTCTCATTGCTAACTCCCTTATTTGAATACATCTTCCTTTTTAATGCACACCTTCTTAAAAACCTAACTAATTCTTGGACTTCATGGCGACTCTTCACTTTTCCACTAACTCAAATAGGTATTTTACATATTTTAAACATTGCATTGATCCATACACTCCTCCTAAGACCTATGATAACCCTCACACACTTTGAAACATCCTTTCAACTCTTTCACAAGCCACATTTGGCTCTTTACATGTTTTAGAATTTAGAATTTCCAAAAAGGAGAGAAATGTCCAATTTGAAATTTGAACCACTTGACCACCTAACTCTCTCTCTCACACACACATGCCTTTAAAATACTCTAATCCACTTGACTTGATCTCACAACCATGGGTGAATGAGAAATTAACATTTTTGATACTCCTTTGATGATGCCATTACATCATAAAATACACCATGTGCATTTTAATTTAGCTCCATATTCACTAAATTATTCATCATCCTTGCATGCTTTTACTCTTCTTTCTATACTCCTATTGTCCTTGTTTACCTCATAATCACCTGGATCCCATATCTTGCTCCTTTTCCTTGCCATTGCCTTTACTTTTCGTATTTTCTTCTTGAGTTTCATATTTTTATTCACTATCCTCATGCTTCTATCCTTTGTACCTGTAAAAAAACATCACAATAGCAAAATCACACTTGACTTCATGATTTATCATAGTCCTCATCTATTTATAACTCTTTCCCATCATGTTCTCAATGTTTTCCTTGCTCAAAAGGACTAAAAATTGTCCATGTTATTCATTTTCTTGCTTGATTGCTTTCCCATTCATGTTCTTCACCACACCAAGCTTCTATAAACCCATACATGCATTGCACTCCTTAAATTCATCATTTTCCCAAGAAACCATTTCTTTTTCAGTTGTAGCTTCACTCTTCTCTTCTTCATCCATCAAATACAAAAATTCTTGCAAAATTTCATCCACTGCATCCATGCAAAACTAATTTTTGTACCTTCCATTCTTATCATGCTCATCATTCCATTCACCCTTTCTTATCTCATGCTTCTCAATTGAACTATTAGAGTCGTATTCTTGTACAATTTCAAGGAATTCACTCTAAGAAACATCAATATCAACCAACAAACACTCAAATTTTCTCACCTTGCCTTCATTCTTTGTATGCATTACTTTTTCATCTTCTTGTACTTGTTGGTCCTTTATGAGTTCTTCATCCTCTTTCTTCATTTTATTCTCTCTTTCTTGTACTACTCTTGTTTCCTCTCTTTTCAATACCATTTTCATCTGCTTGTGCATAGCTTGATGTCTCAAAAATCTTGTTTTCTCTCTCCTACATTGTTCTTGCTCTCCTGTCCTTTTAATTGCTTGTTTTGGCTTGACCTCTTCTCTTTGAACTTCTAATTTCTAAATCCACTTAGGCACTATATATCCATGATTGTTGACTAGTTTAAAGAGCTTTTCATGGCTCTTCTCTTCATTCATCTCCTTAATGACCTCTTTCTATTGCTTTTCCTCTTTCCTTAACTTATTTTCCTCTTTTCTAATTATGTTTCTCAATTGTAATCTATGTCTTCTCCTCAGAAGTAGCTCTATAAGCCACTTCAATTTATTTCTCATCACATAACCAATTTTTTCTTTCATCACACTCTCATCTCTCATCATTTCCCCAAGGTTCTCTATATCTTTTCTCAAATATCTAAATTATTTTTCCATCCATTCTTGTTGTTTGCTTTTTTCTTCTCTCTTCTTGGCTTCTTCTCTCTTCTTTCTCTCCATCTCTTCTTGTATCTTCTTGTGGATTATCATCTTCATAAGTTATCTTACCAACTCTTCTCTATCCATCTTTCCTCTTTTCTTATTTTCTCAAGAAAGTTTTCTCACCTTACTTATTCTACTCCTCACCTAGGATTCCAACATGTTCTTTTGATGTCTACTCTTTCTTCTTTCACTCTTTTCATTTCCACTTCTTCTTACTATTCACCTGGAATTTTAATTTGATTCACACACTCACATAATTCATTGTTATCCAAAAACAACATTCAAATATCAATATAAAGCCTCACGCTCTGATACCAAAATGATGCAGAGGTACATCACATTTGAATATAGTCAACAAGTTAAGAAAGACTCAAACAACAACTCATACCCCAAATGCTCTGCAGTGAGGATATTTCCAAGAAGCCCAAAATGGCTTAAACATGCATAGAATGACCAATTTTTTCCTTAAGTAGCTTTACCAAGCACTATTCCCTGCTTACAAACCTCATTCCATGCCAATTCATCCTGCACTAAGCTCAAAATCACAAGAAGCTTTAAATGTTCTTACCTTCCATCATTCCTTCTTCATTAGTTCTCTTAGCAAAAATAAGAAAATTTGGATTTTTAGACTTCAATGGCTCCTTCACACATTTTTACCCTATCACATATTCAAAGCAACATGTCAAATCAATCACTAATATTGTTTCAAAAAGGTCAACTCATTAGTTTTCACCTGTCTTGCCAAAATTGCCCTCTAGTGTTCTTGAGAACTATCATTTGACATAGTTCATGGTTGGGGATTTTTTTCATACCCAGAATAATATATAAAATTCCTCAAGGACCCTTTACCTTCAATATGGTGCATGAAAATTTTCATGATCTATCTCGTTCAACTTCTCTCTCAAACCTCATTTTTTTTTCCTAGCTCACTAGCTCTTTCTAGCCTTGTCCTAGTGGTTTATTGAGCATAACTTGTAATCTTAAATATATCCTACACAAACCAACTATTTTTCACCACCCATTTTCATGATTGATCTATTCCCAAAGTTTCATTGACTGAATTGGAGTAGAAACCTCATCTCCTTACTAAAGTGACCTTTCCAATTAGGCTTGTGACTATGTATTCTCCTCCCTAGGGCAGATTATCTCACTTTACTCAAAATGCACCCATTGAAAAACTTAACTTTATACAAAATCCTTTCATATACCCTGTTATCATATTATCTAACAAATTTCAAATCAAGATTCCATGTTTAAATGGTTCTAGCACAAATTTACTTCAAACCCTAACTGTGTTCTTTTTCTCAGCCTGAGATGATAAAAAACCTTATAAAATGCTCAATTCTTCCTTTCAAATATTAGAATTTGGTCTTGAGTTCTACATAAAATCATGTTAAATGTATTTTCTAACAATATTCTTTGCTAATGAGTGTAATGTCACTAACAACAAGAAACATACCTGCATGTACATTGGGGATAAGGTCTGTGAAGCCCTCAGTTAATAACTTGAAGAAACTGAAACTCATTTGAAGAAAAATTAATTTGTTTTCTTTCAAACTGATTCTTCATGATATTTTTAAAATTTTCAAGAATTTCACACACACATTTCAATGATGAATAAGCATAGATGGAGTCAAACTGAGAAAGGCATAGTGTCAGCCTTGTTCCTTAAGGTTTTCCAAACCCGCAACGTGACATAATAGACAATCCAATATTTAAACTAATGAACAACTCATCAAAAAATTCTCACCACGTAATCAAATATCAAACTTATCAATATGCCTTGCAGAAGCTATTACAATCATATCTTCCTATGTGATAGTCAAGAGTTCCTTGAATTACCAGAACAAGGAATTTAACTACTCAAACTAGATTTATGTTGGGGTTAGCATACCAGTTGTACAAATATATTAATTAGATCTTATCATAAAATTAATCTATATGGAAATAAACAAGAAGAAATAATACAAAAGATTTAACATGGTTCATTCAGTGTGAGCTACATCCACAAAGAAACAACCAATTTATTATCACAGAGGAAATACAATGAAGATTTACAATCTTCCACACCTTTTTATATGTCCTGTACTTTCTTCTTTACAAATTTTCTCTTTTCTCTCAAAAGGAAACTTCTCTTAATTATTAATTGAATTCTACCTTCCAAACCCTAGCTTTATGCTTATATATGCATCTACAATCTTAAGGAACTTTAGTTATGTAATTAAAACCATTAGATTCTCTTTAAAAATTAAGATAAATCTAATTCCCACAACTTACTTATAGTAGTCATGCACAAGCAATCGATTTCGGTTCATCTTTTCCTAACCGATATCGGTCCATGGGTGACTGATGACAGTTCGTCAACTGACACCGGTTACTGTGTATTCCAGCAAGTCTGTAAAAGCATGCCAATGAAGAAATCAAGCTCCACAACTCAATAATCTCCCACTTGGAGATTAATTTTTGCACTGTACTGTACAACTCCTTCCTCTGATACTTTTCTTGGTCTATTTCTCCCTCTTCAAATATCAAACTCAAAGACCAACAAAATTGGAGTGTAATTCCAACTTCTCCTTTGACAATAGCTTCGTTAGCATATCCTCACGATTTTCCTTTGTATGAATTTTCTCCAACTTCAACTTCCCATCCTCCAATACTTGTCGTATGAAGTGAGATCTCAACTGGACGTGTTTCGTTCTAGAATGGAATGCTGAGTTCTTTGCCACATGAATCAAACTTTGACTATGACTGTACAATCTACAATCGTCTTTCTCCTTTCCCAACTCTTCTATGAACTTGCTCATCCATATCATCTTCTTGCTAGCTTTTGTAGTTGCAACATACTCAACTTCTATAGTAGACATGGTCACAACCTTCTACAATCTAGAAATCCAGCTAACTATCATGCCACCTACTATGAAAAAATATCCAGTGGTGCTCCTCCTACCATCCAAATCTGCTCATAACTCCCATTGCCTATGCAATGTCTGGTCTGATACAAACCATAACATACATCAAGCTCCCAACTGCCGAAGCATACAAAACTTGTGTCATGTACTCAACCTCCTCGTGTGATGTAGGACACTAATCTTTTCTTAATTTGAAGTGTTCAACCATACGTGTACTTACAAGTTTTAAATTTTACAAATTAAACCTTTCCAACACCTTATTGATATAATTCTTCTGAGACAAATACAACTTCATGTTCTTCATGTCTCTGTGCTTTTGCATGCCAAGGATTCTCTTTGCAACTCCCAAATGCTTCATTGCAAATGTGTGAGATAGATTTTCTTTAAGCTCACCAATGTCCTACATACTAGATCCTGCAATAAGCATATCATCCACATACATTAACAAAATAATATAGCTCTCATTTCCAAACATTTTGAAATAAACACAATGGTCAGATTCACATCTCAAATAGCCATGCTCATGCATGAAACTATCAAACCTCATATACCATTGCCTTGGAGCTTTCTTGAGCCCATATAGGCTCTTTTTCATTCTACACACAAGTTTCACTTTACCCTTGACTTCATACCCAAGCGACTGATTCATATAAATCTCTTCCTCTAAATCAACATGAAGAAATGTCATCTTGACATCAATTTTCTCTAAATGCAAATCCTCTACTGCAACTAAACTTAATACAGTATGAATAGAAGTCATCTTAAAAACATGAGAAAAAATTTCACCAAAGTCAATACCTAATTTCTGTGCAAATCCCTTTACTACAAGCCTTACCTTGTATCTCTTATGTCCACCATCTTCTTCCTTAATCCTGTTAACCCACTTGTTAACCCACTTGTTCTGCAATGTTTTTTTACTTGTTGGCAACTTAACCAACTTTCATGTCTCGTTCTACTCTAAGGATTCCATCTCCTCATTCCTATCATGCTCCCACTGCTTGTGGGATTTATCCTGCATAACTTCTTCAAAGCTTTCTAGTTCACCACTATCAGTCAATAATAAATAAGACAAGGAAAGTGAAAATATTTTTGTAGGTTTACTTACCCTTTGTGACCTTATCACTGAGATTTAGGGTGTCGGAGGATCAATCTTCTCATCCTGTATATTTGTATCTACTTCTGACAATAATTTACACGGGTCACCTTTTGTCGACACTGGTTCAGATAACTGACATTCGTCTTTCTCTTATGTAACTGACACCGTTACAAGGGAATGATGTCGGTCAGGGGTAAACTGATACCAGTTATTGTGTAAACATGTAGGTGTTAGTTTTGAATCAAAGAGTTCATTTTCATCCACAAACTTCTCCATCGGCTCAACTTTGGGTGCCAAAACTTCATCCATGTACATTCTTTTTTCATTCCAATCAATGTCATGACTCCTAATTATCTTAAGACTTTCTAAATCCCAAAACTGGAATCCAAAATCACTAGAGCTATAACCATTGAAAGTACATATTTTAGATTTTGTATCCAATTTCTTTCTATTTTCCTTATCAATATGCACCAAATCTTTGGACCCAAATACTATAAGAAAAGAAAGATCTACCTCTTTTTGAGTCCAAGCTTCTTTTGGTATTCCACCATTCAGTGCACTTGATGGTCCACAATTAATCAAATAAACCGTCGTGTCTACTGTTTCTGCCCAAAACTATAAGGGCAATCCGACATGTATCATCATGCTTCTAGCATGTTCCATGATTGTCCTGTTCATTATCTCTGCAACATCATTCTCCTGTGGTGTTCTAGTAACCTTCCTTTCTTTGCGTATTTCATTTACTGAACAATAATAATTGAAAGCCTTGCTGTAGTACTCATCACCATTGTCAGATCTAAGGCATTTTAATTTTGAATTTGATTCATTTTCCACAAGGGCTTTCCATCTTTTAAAAGTTTCAAAAACATCAGATTTACGATTAATACAATAAACCCATACCTTTCTTGTGGCATCATCAACGAAAGTAACATAGTATTGGGATCCTCCATGAGAAGCTACCTGGGCTAGTCCCCACACATCTGAGTGTATAAGATCCAATTTATAATTCTTCTTTGTTGCCCTAACTTTGATAAATCTCACCCTCTTTTGATTTCCAAAAATACAATGCTCACAAAAATCAAGATCTACACATTTTATATTTTATAACTTGCCCTTTCCCTTTAAGATCTGCATTCCCTTTTCACTCATATGGCCTAGCCGATTGTGCCACATGCTTGTATCTAAATTTGAAATAGATAGAATTGAAAAGGAATTAGTAATACATGTAGATAAATACAATGATCCTACCTTCTTTCCTCTTGCTACAACAAGAGATCCCTTGGTAACTTTCTAATATTTAACTATGAGTGTAACCATGCAACTAGTCTCACACAATTTTCCTGCACAAATTAGATTTATTTTAAGGCTTGGAACATGCCTCACATCTTTCAATATCCATTATGTAATTTAAGATGAATTTCACCTCTACCAGTACTATTTCATGGTTCATCATCTCATAAATAAACATGCCCAAACTTACCCTGGACATAATTTTTGAAATAACCCTTATTAGGGGTTACATGGAAAGAAGCTCCTGAATCTAAAACTCATGACTCAATTTTATTATCCAAGGAGAGAATTAGGGTATCTTGCATTACCTCTTTTGGAACATCATTTGCCGCTTTACCTTTCTCTAGTACATTCTCTTTGTTTTCCTTGAACCAACAATCCTTCTTTGCATGACCTTTCTTTCCACAATTACAGTAGATTATACCTCTACCTCTAGATTTAGATATGCCATTCTTAGACTTTGATTTACCATTATTCTTTCTCTTGGATATCTCCTTCTACCTTCCTTTGCTTTCTACATTCAAGGCATTCCTAGATGATGATTCTCTTGTAATTTTCCTTCATATTTCTTCATTCAAGATTATACTAACCACATCATAAAACTTCAAAATATTAGTAGCAGACTGTGTATTACTAACAACCATTACCAAGTTATCCCAACTATCTAGAAAAGAGCATAATACTAAAAGTTCTTTCAATTCATCCTCAAACAGACTATTAACTGATTTTAATTGATTTACAATAGACTAAAAATCATTCAAATGACTTGATGCATATCCACCTTCTTGCATCTTTAAATTAAACAATTTTTTCATCAAATAAAATTTATTTGAAACACTAGGTTTTTCATATAGATTTTCTAAATATTTCATCAACTCTACCGTAGATCCTGCTTTGGTAATATTCAAAGCCACAGATGCTGTCAGACTCAATATTATAGATCCTAGAGCCTTTCTATAAAGAATCTTCCATTCTTCATCAGTCATCTTTTTAGGTCTTGCCTTCTCATCCAACTGTAAGTATAAATCTTTCTGATATAGATAATCCTCCACCTGCATCTTCCATAATTGATAGTCACCACCATCAAATTTATCTACTATGAATTTTCCTTCTTCTCCCATTATTTTACTCCCACTCAATTATAAATCCCTTTGTGAGTAAATCTATCAACACACACAACCCTCAAACAAAGATGCCCTGATACCAGTTGTTGGGGTTAGCACACCAGTTGTACATACATATTAATTAGATCTAAGCATTAAATAAATCAATACGGAAATAAAAAAGAAGAAACAAGACACAAGATTTAACGTGGTTCACCCAATGTGGTCTATGTCCACCAAGAAATAGCCAATTTATTATCACAGAGGAAATACAATGAAGATTTGTAATCTTCCACACGTTTTTGGATGTCCTGTACTTTCTTCTTTACAAAATTTATATTTTCTCTCAAAAGGAAATTTCTCTTAATTCCAATTGAATTTTACCTTCTAAACCCTAGCTTTATGCTTATATATGCATCTACAATCTTAGGGCACTTTAGCTATGCAATTACAACCATTAGATTCACTTTACAATTGAAGATAGATCTAATTCCCACAACTTAATTATAGTAGTCATGCACAGCCAATTGATGTCGGTTAGCCTTAACAGATGCCGGTTCCTCCTTGCTTTACTGATGATGGTCCATGGGTGACTGACGATGGTTCGTCAACCGACACCGATAACCGTGTATTCCAGAAAGTATGCAAAAGCATGCCAGTGAAGAAATAAAGCTCCACAACTCAACAATTTCATCAACTCACTAATCATATGCAGAGATCTAAACACCATTAATGAACCTACAAACTTACAAAATATAGAGAGACAAATATTATTCATGCATGTAAAATATGGAATTTCTTATACAAAATCTAGCTTCTTATTCATTTGTCCAAAATTATAGTATTATTCTTCTTCAACCATGAATTCCTCCTTTGATTCTTCATCTCCTCTGTTCTGTCTCTACTTTCCTTGAGATACCTCTCACCACTAACTCCCTTATTCAAATCCATATTCCTTTTTAATGCACTCCTTCTTGAAAACCTAACTAATTCTTGGACTTCATGACGACTCTTCACTTGCCCACTAACTCAAAGAGGCATTTTACATCTTTTAAAAATGTCATTGACTCATACACTCCTCTTAGTACCTATGATAATCCTCACACACTTTAAAATATCCTTTTAACTCCTTCACAAGCCACTTTTTCCTCTTTACTTGTTTTAGAATTTTAAATTTCCAAAAGGAGGGAAATATCAAATTTGAAATTTGAACCACTTGGCCACCTCTCTCTTTCTCTTGTGCATCAACACGGACGCATAACCAGTAGGAAGGAAAGTATAACTCACACTCAAAACCACTCAAACCCTTGGAATAATGTGAACAAAGAAGTATCAGGCCGTGAAACTTACCTGTGCACATGTAGTTAAAAAAACCCAAATGTAGATTGAGCAAGAACATAGATATGTCAATTATCCTTTAGAATTAGTCGCTGCAATTCATCTTCGAAATTTATAGCTCATTTTTTCTTCCTAGGGCTCCATAAATACTTAATCTCTTTGAATAGTGGAACTCTTTAACATATATCTCCCCACATGCAACTCATTAATGGTAGAATATTTATTACCTCTCGCATGATCGATACCATTGATTTACAACTCACTTTTAATACGGTTTATCCATGTGTGCAAATTTGGCAAGGATCGGAGATGAGGAAGCATTTTACAGTTCCAAAATGAAAAGTTAAAATTTGTATGGGATGCCCAATATTTGAAATGCATTGATAGAATGTCACGTGTCCTCTATGAGGTCTCAGATATCGGGACACATTTTTTAGTTTCACAACATCTGCCAAAATGAAAAGTGTAAAGTTTCATGGGATGTTTGATCTTGAAATGCATTAACAGAAGGACGTGTGTCGTCTGTTGGGTCCCAGATTTTGGGACGTATTTTACATTTTCACATGATATGTGGATATTCAAAGTGCAAGGATGTAAAGGGAACCTACAACAACTTGCAAGATCCATGGAATATTCCCTTCTTCAGTTTTCAGACATTTATTTACACTTTACAACTTCACATACGTTGCATATTTGTTCAAATGGCTCATTTGTGCAGAGATACCCCAAATATTTAATCTAATCAGGCATTGGAGATTTATTTTCACCTTGTAAGTTCACACAAGTTGTATATTTGTTCAAATGGCTTGCATGCGTGAAAATACCCCAAATATTTTGTCTAATCGAGTGATGGGGATGGATTTACATTTTGCATTTACGCATCAAATGCAAACCTAAAAATTTACAAAAGGTAAATTTCCAAAGTTATAAATCCATTCTTCGAAGGTTTAAGTACACCATTAGGACCACCATGACCTCGTCTACGCCCTCAGAAACATGTAAATCATGAAAGCATCATAAAACATGTAAAATGTTATGATATTAGTTTAAAATACATGACAGACTTACATATTGTATAAATTTATTTAGACACGAAGCTTGGTGTTGTGGGAAATATTTCAGTAACCAATGGATCATACGATGTAGCACATTGAAACAATTAAGGAGATAAAGAATGCATGAGGACAACATGATTTATTCAAAGGGCCCAAAACAGACACCAACATTAGCTCTAGCTTAGGGATGGACCCCCCAACAGGCATCACAAGGACCACAAAACAAACTCATGGAAGAAGTAGACCAAATGGCTAATCTAGTGGGTAAGGATTCAAATGGGAAAACGTGTCTAATCATAAACGAACTGTGAACACCACGAGCACAAAATAATATATAAAAAAACTAGTAACAAAGGACCATAAAAGGAAAAAGAACACAACACAACAAAAACAAGAACACCAACATTGTACACTATATAGTGATATAAAAAGAAACACATTTCAGTCCATAAAGTGCTTGATATGTCTTCCATTAACAGGAAACTTGAGAAATTTTCCTTCTAAATTCCTTAAGAATAAGGTATGTTCTTCAATTCTAATGTATATGGAGTAAGGACCCATCCATAGTTCATCAAAATTACCATGCTTTTCTTTGTCTTCATGTTTCTTATCCCATAGCAGAACTAAATCACCAACATGGAAAGTCCTTGGAGTGACCTTTTTGCCAAATATCTGCTTAATTTTATCTTTTAATTTAATATATGCCTTTAATATGACTCTCTCTTGATCTCATCTAAATCAACAATTTGGTTGATCCTAGTAACATAAGGATCAACTTCATCACCATCTCCCAACTCTTTCATAAATTTATAGGCACATAACTACAAATGAATAGGTAGGAGAGCCTTAACACCATATACCAACTCAAATGGGATTTTCCTAGTGGATCTCTTTATTGTAAATCTATCATCCCATAGTGCAAACTTAAGTTTTTCACCCATTTCCTTTTGTTCACTTCCAATGTTCTACTAAGTATCTTGAGAAAAAAATTATTACTTGATTTAACTTGCCCATTCCCTTTTAGATTGTAATTGGAGGATATTGTAAGGGTTATTCAATAATTATCATACATGGTTACAATAGGTTTGGATTTGAAGCTCATGGAATAATCTACAACCAATTTCATTTAAACACCAAATTTTCATATGATGTTATTCAAGATGAACTCCATGACCACTTGATGTGTGGCCTTCTTGGTGGGAATTTATTATACCCATTTCATGAAATAATCAATGGCCACCAATATCCATTTGTGGTCTACACTTGAAGGATCTGATATTTTTCCAATTACTTCTAACCCCCGTTGTTTAAAGGAATCTTCTACTGGAATAAGTTGCAAGGGGAGAGATCCTAAAGCCTCTGCATGTATAATATTTCCCTTTTTTTGGTTCTGGTTCCATCTTTCATATTCTTCATCCTTAATGCCTATTTCCTCTTCATCATTGTGCACCTCCCTCTCCTCATGTTTGCAATCTTATTCCTCAGTCTTCCCCTTATCTTCCTTGTACTTTCCTTCACATTCAACACTGATAACCTCCAATTTTTTTTGTGAAGGTGGAGCGGTCCTTGCACCAAATTGTATAGGGTTCTCTCCTTATTTTTTCTCCTTCTCCATGCGTGAGGGGATTATTGGAGGGTTGGGTACCCTTGGAGTAATTTTTTTGTATGGGTGTGCCCAAATCTATTTCTTCCCCTTCCTTAGTGAAGGTTCTTTCGCCCCACTAGTTCCTGCTTCGGTGTCCATCTGATTTATTGCGCCAAGTTCATCCAGCATATTAAATGATATTGTGTTGCTAGTTTTTATCACATCATCCCATTTATTTAGCCCACTTTCCTTAATCATGTGAGTTGCTCCTAAATTTGGGATTGACACAAAATCTCTTGCCACATCCATTCTTTGTTTCTTTTTGATCAAGGGTTCATGATCTCCTTCTTCTTCTTCTTCAAGGTGATCCTAAACAATTGAAGGGAATTTTACTTGTTTTTTCTCTTTTGTCCCTTTGGTTTTGGTGTTGGAGGGTCAGATCATATCTTCATCTAGAGATTTCTCCACTTGTGTGCCTATGTTATTTCCCTTCTTTGTCCTTAAGAAGTATAAGAACTGAACTACTTTGTTGTCTAAAACCAATGTATCGAATTAGGTTAGGGCACAAATATTTGAATCATGCTTATCCACATATTCATCCTTTCCCCTATTTTTATTTCATGTGCAAGGTGTTGATATCTTCATCAATCCTTATCTTGTCGTAATCATGGCATCCTTGATCTGATTGATGGATCAAACGAAATAATCTGCAATGAAGGAAAAGGGAAACTTGGCCCAAGGATACATATTCCCAGTATCCAATTTGAATCATGTTAAACAATAGTTCTACATAATGGAAAAAGTGTCTTCTCCTTTTAACTCTTTGGGTAAATGGCACATGATCCTCTATCTTTTCTTTAAAAAATCTTGTAGATGCCTTAAATAGTTCTTGAGTCTGGTTTTATATGCATTGTTGAGGGTAGAAGGTGCCAAAAATTCTTTTTATTGTTATGCAAGACATTTTTTCTATAGGGGTATACCCATTTTGGCTTTCCACTACCTTCTAGAATAACTATTTCATTGAAAACCATGAGTATGAGAATGGCTCCCCATGTAAACTTAACCCCTACCTTATGATGTGAAAGTTTCACATCATGTACAATTCCCTTGGTGATTTATTAAGATAGGTTGTATCACGTACCATGCACCATTCTATAGGATGTATACTAACTTTTTGTTGATCTCCATCCATCGCTCTATGCCAGCTAATTTTGAGGTGAAAAGGCACATCGCAAATTCTTGTAGTTAGGTCAACTATTTGATTAATTATAAATATGTGCCCTCCCTTTTTATAATTCAAGAGATCTCCAACCTCATTGATATATTTTTTGTTGCATAAATATTACACCAATTCGTCTCCAACGTTTATCAAATTGGTTGTTTTACTAATCAATGATTGGGTTATCATCATGTTTTGGCTCGTAAAATAAATGTATCCCTCATGGATGTGCTATATCAGGTATTGAAAAAGCTCTGTCAATTATTTGAAGTAGGGAAGGTTATAGAGTTGTAGAACCCCAATATTATCTAGAAATTTTAGCATTATCATCATAAATGACACTACCGTCAACAATTTTTTATCTATTTCATGCACCAAGTCTTCCTTTAATTTTCCAACTAACCCTAACATGTGGTGATTGAAGTTGGAGATCTTGCTTGTGCCGACCTTATACTTCCATTCTTATGTATCCAGAAAATATTATGAGTATTATATCTCCAAGTTAATGGGATATGTAAATGGTGGGTGTTGGTCCTTATTATCCTTATGACTAAACGCCATTATTTTCTTGCCCTTTTTCTTTTTATGCACAGAATTAGCTCCCAGATCCTCTTCAGTATACCATATCTCCAATTCTTTTTTTATTTTCCACTCTACCTCTTCCCATAAAGCTTTTCATATCAAAGTATTGTCCGAGTCTTCTCTTGATGTTGCGAAATTACGTTAACTATGATCACTTGAAGAAATAGATTGTTTCGCAACCCCTTCTTGGCACACCTCAAAATTTCTAGCCTTCTTGCTTCCCCTCATCTATAATATACTTTGATTTACTTTGGGATGGTTAAGTGCCACAAATTTCTTTGTTTTATCAAGGAATCTCGACCTCCATGTTAATGCGGTCTGAGAGATATTTATAGGGAATGTATAGCTATATTCCTCTAATGAACCCACCAAATTATCTGTTGTAAAATAATTCTACCTATTTTCCAACACTATCAATGGCTCTGGTACCTGTAAAAATATTTCTCTTATCTCTAATGGTAGAAAGGGTTCAAATTTTTATGTGCTTTGATCAATTTTCACTATTAGGGATAATCAAAACTATATATGCAGATCAATCCCACATAATCACCAGTAATAAGAACTATGAAAAAAAATTACAAAAATAAAGAATACACAACAAGAAAATAAGATTTAATGTGGTTCACCCAATGTGGGATACATCCACCAAAAACACTTGCCCATTTTTTATTATAATCCAACAAGAGTATATTACACTCTCATATTAGTATTCTCACAATTACAATGCACAAATCTTGTTTGGAGCTATGCTCAAAAAATCTATCACAAATTCACACATTCATATCTTTCCCTACCATATGTCCAGTTATTTATAAGCACATCAATAATTAATTGGCTAATTAGTTTTACAATACCATGGGTACCAAAAGCATGGTCCCAAAAATTGACCTATAAACATATGGGTTAAATACTACCCATAAAATTAATACATGAAAAGACCACATTTTCAGTTACTCCCCCAAAAAAATCTTGGGGGTTACCACGCCCGAACCCCTGCTTTATCGGGGGCTTCTTACCCAAACCCCTACTTGAGGTTTGACCCATCCCCAAACCCTGACGAGAATACATGAAGAGTGTACAATGCTTATAGTGTAAAATTTTCAACACATCTAACATGAAAACAAACTCTACAACCTAACATTCATTGTTTCCACCTTGAGTTCTTGATCACTTGAAATCTTAGTAAATTAATTTTTTTCTTATCCTCCTTTTATACCACTCCAATTTAGGTAATAAAGCCACATTTATTACACTAGCATGCATGGGATTTCAATTCCTTTACCAACCACATTTAATAATAAGTTGTTGATAACTATTACCCGCTTCTTTATTTTCAATTATTTCAAACTTTCCATCAATGACTTCGTCCATTTGCACATCTTTTCCATGAATCTCGTGGACTTGTGTTGCTCTTATCCCCATGCCTCTAGCTGCAATAGGAAGCATACATTATTGGGCCCCATTTTATTTCCTTGTGCACTCCCTTTTCCTTGAGCGCTTTTTTTCCTTGTGGCCTCCCTGCAAAAACTTCACCTTATCCAATCCCATTTTGTCACGTGCTTCAAATCCATCTTATTTGATAAAGTTTGTCTAGTAGACCACATTCTTCTGTGTGTTAATAATCCTCTTTCATTGATCTTTCTTCCCTTTTTTCCAAAAGATTTTTGGAATTTCAACCAAGTTCCTTATTTTGTTACGCCCCTTAAATTTGAGAACTCCTTGCATACCTCACTCTAATTTTGTATTCCATATTTTTGTTGTGTGATTATATTCAAACTTATCTGTTCAATTGTTTCTTGATGCAAGTACCTTTCTGAAGTCTTATCCCTTGTACTTTTTATTTTTACCTTCCTCCCTATGGAAATTTTGCATGCAATATTCTGTATGTGATTGTAGTAGTTACTTGAGGAATTCATAGATGACATGAGCAAACCATGCTTTACTTTTGAAAAAATTATTTAGAACACAGTATATAGAGATTAGTATTGCGCCAAAACACACATGGTTATTACAATAGGAAGAAGCATATGAAAGCAAAATAACCTAAGTGCATGAAAGAAACTTGTCTAGAACATGAAATAATAAATATTATAATGGTATATGCCTTAATCAATTACAAAGAAGGCCTTCACCAAAAAAAAGGGTTTTATCTTATTCCCATTGAAGTTACCTAGTAGAAACTTGCCATTTCAATCCTTCAATTTGCATGCCCCAGTTGGAAAAATGGCATGTATTTCGTATGGGCCCAACTAGCGTGTCTTCAATATTCCCGTGTTTTGCACAAATTTTGAGTCATAAAGTAGTACTCTAGCACCGATAGTTTAGGTTTTTTCTTTATATTTCTATAATGCCATGGTTTTTATCACAAGTTCTCTACTCCTTGTCTTCACCATGCATGTACCTTTCATTCATCTAATTTGTAGAGTTTAGTTAGGCACTATGTCATGGATGTCTCATCATCCAATTTTTTCATGTGTTCTATCCTCAGTGACGAAACCATAAATTTAGTGGGTAGTACCTTTTCTTTTCTAAACACTAGTCTAAAGGGTGTCATTTTATTCATCCTCTTGTAGGTTGTCTTGTATGCCCATAATACTGCTAAAAATTCATCATCCCAATATTTACACCCAACATTACATATCTTTTTCAAAGTATTGCTTAATATTTTGTTGAAATCCTTAATTGTTCCATTTTCTTGTGGAACTAATATGTTTTTTATTTATTGTGTTTGACCATGAATTATTATAAAAGTATGTACACTCTCTCATTGAGAAAATGGGTTCCTTTATCGCTTGTTAGGCTCATAGGGAATCCATATCTACTAATGATATTTCCCATATAAACTTGGGTGATATTGCCAGTGTACAATCCTTTGTTAATGAATCTATGGACCATCTTATTAAATAGTATGCCCCTCTAGTAATATAATGTGATTTTCATCACGTGAATGGATTGATTAGTCCAATGAATTCTATCACTCAATTTTCAAATGGTTCTTGAGAAAGGATTAGATAAAAAGTCATCATATTGCAATTACGTGCATATTCCTTCACATCATGAAATAAATTTTTCCACCATGTCCTAATGCTAAGTTTTTGTGCAATAATGTCTCCACCGTAATGACCTCCTACTACCGTTTCACGCGCTCCACACAAAATTCCTTTTTGTTTGTGTTTCATTACACATCACCTTAATACTCTGTATCTTCCCATTTTTTATAATGTGACACTTATTATTTGATATTTGGTAGCTTTAAAAATGAGTTGATTCTTCCAATGGATACTCCAATTGTATGGCGTGATTCCTATTTTAAGGAATAACACAATATCATTTAGTTCATATGGGGTGCTTATAACTTGTGGTACTTGTGCATCATGCATTTCACCCTCTATTGTTTTTGTTTCTTGACCAATGTTGATGCTTGACAGATGACCAGGTCTAATATTTTTTCCTCGGTTGACTACTACTGAAAAATTAAAAATCTTGAAACAAAATTATCCACCTGTATATGTGCCCATGCAACACACCTTATTAACTAGATATTTTAGTGTTATATGATCAGTGTAGAAGATGAATAATGTTTTTAGAAGGTATTGTAGAAATTTTTGTAGCACATAAACCATTGAAATACCTTCTCTTTTTGTTGTAGTATAAATTTATTTGGTAGGTTTCAATTTTCTACTTGTAAATAAGATTAGATAATCCACATTTTCTCCTCTTGGTTGTGAAATTATTACCCTAACTATTGTTCCTGATGCATCTACATGTACATGAAAGGGTTTAATCTAATCAAGAAACCTCAAGATTGGTGTATTGATAGTCACTCCTTTAATTATTCAAAAGCTCTTTGTTTTTTTTTACCCACTTGAACAATCCATATTTCTTCAATAACTTTTATAAGGGTGCAAAAATCTTGACATATCCTTGTATGAATTTTCTATAGTAGCCATAGTTTTCGAGGAACACACGCACATCCCTTTGAATTTGAGGGGTTTCTAGCTATAGAATGACTGTATTTTTGGTTGGGTCAACAAGTAAGCCATCTTTGCAAATTATGTGTTAGTGTCCCAAAACGACTTACAAAAGACACTTCTTCGTGTTTAATGATATTTGTAACTGTCTAGAGCACTCAAAAAATAACCATAAGCACTCACGATAGTATTTTAACAATCCATATACCATCCATTCATCCAAATATACTTACAAAATCTTAAAAATACAGCCCTCAAAAGCAGCTACAAGAATACGTGAGAAATTTGTGGACTCGTTCTTTAATTCAAATGGTATAAATATATAAACAAACGATCCCCATTCTCTTGAAAATTTAATTTTTGATCGATACTCTTCATATATTTGGACTTGATGATATCCAATATCATGTATATCATTCCTGCCATCAAAATCATAAATGTATAAAGTAGACTATATCCTCGAAGGATGTCTACTCTCTTATATCATGACAACAAAGGCTTCCCACATTGATCAGCCTTGTATCTTATCAACATCTTAAGAAAGCTTCACGCATTGATCAACTTTCTCATAGCAAACATCCCACATTGATTAGTTTTCTCTTTCCCCTAACCAAAGCTGAGGCAAAGATTTAGGGAAAACCACTCATGGAGAAACCTCTTCGCACGTACAAGTTACATCAAAAACCCCTTTGTCGTGTTGACATTAGGTTTATGAGTTCATTCCATCCATATTTCCTTCATGATATTTTGGTATAACTAACTATTGTTGGTTATCTGTTAACATGTGTTTTGGTCGCATGTGCATTGCGTTACTTAGATCCCCTTCTTGTTTACCTTCAATGTTGTTGGAGGCATCATTTACTCACGCGTTCCTTGATATGACGTATCATCATTCATACACATAGGTCACCAATCATCAAGTTGTGTTTCTATTCTATTTTTCCGTAGCTATCTTTATTTCCTCTTTGTCTTATTACCATAACATCCATTCTATCTAAATTATCTACATATTATCTATCAACATCTATGTTTATCATCTATCACATCTATTTTCAAATATCATATATTATATATTAACCATCCAACCATGCATATATATTTACCATCATCATCAAATATAAAGTAAAACATATAATCATCATCATTGCACATTCACATTCACGTCATCATCATCAATTTAAATCAAATAATCAACATCACACAATTGACACATGCTAGAATATGAAAAACATCTAAATACTATATAAGTGTCTCAATACATCATTGGCCTCTAAGGGTCCTCTCTCAAAGTAGATATATCATCAAAATCAGTAAAGGCTATATCAGAAAGCCTCAAGTCTTACCCCCTGAGGTAAGTCTGTCTATCTCTCTCTCAACCTCGTCTTCTCTACCTTGGCCCTCCTCTTGGTGCGACTGAGCCACACTTGCTGTGCTCCCAAATGGCCCAGCTCTATCTACCACTTGTCTCTACACATACTCCCAATATCTCAAAGTTTGTGGTAACTTCTTTACCACTATATGCGCATAGTACTTAGCCTCTATGGCTAATGCTCTGTATTGGCCATGTATATCATGCTAGGAGATTCCATCTACCCACCTCCTTGTGATGCCGCTGGTGCACCAATCATTGACTTTGAGGCTATAATCATCATAGGATCTCCAAATCGGGCCCTATAGGCCTCCCTCTACCTGTGATACTGATCCCTATCTTGGATGGCCCTGTCTCTGTCCTGAGTCACTCAATCCCTCTCATGCTGAAGGGTCTAGGCCTCCTATTGCACCATATCTCACTCTTGCTGAGCAATATCTTTTTCGGTGCTCACCCAAGCTAACTCAACACGTAACTACGCCATCTCTACAGTCTCTCCTCGTTCATCATGTCCTCCTCTGCCTCCAAGAGTAACCTCTACCTCAACCTCTATATCCTCCTCCTCCTCATCTCCCCTCTCTCCAGCTACTCAAGATGCCTGGGTAGTAGTCATCAAATCTATGAATCCTACCCCAACTCCCACATCATCGTCATCATCCCATTGCATCGATGTGTCCTCTATCGGATCTGCCATGTTGGGACTAGGCAAGTCCCTATCTATCTCGTCACACCCATAGGAGATGGGCTCCTTGGGTACTATCTGGATGACATCTAACTATCGTCGAACCCTATCAAACTGTATGGCCTCGATCATCTTTAGTTTGTGGCCTTGTACCCACCTATTCCTCCACATCCTGAAAAAATATGCATCTACTCCAGGCCATGCAGGGAAGTATCTATATGGCCATCATCTAACATGCTCTCCCTCAAGCTCTGTGAATTTGTCACTGTATCAGTCAACATATCTAGCTCCTATATCCCCATGATCCTTATCGGCTCACCATTTCAAAAATCTCACTGTGAGATCTACATGATCCCCTATCACCCATGGAAGCCATGGTGGCATGATCATTGCAATATGCTCATAGGCCCAATAGTGAAGAAGGAAGCCTACATTTAGTTCTATCCTCCTCTCGACTCTATACATCACTAGCTCATGATATCCCTGTGCTAGAAATCTTGTACCAAATGAAAATACATTCTGATGATCAATAATATCTGCCAAGACTCCTGCTAATATCTATGAAAATCTGGCTCCCTCGGAGTTAGGTAGCGTAAAAAATGATATAACCATCATCACAAGACAAATCAATCTGCTCTGCGGTACCCTGCACTCATATCTCATCTCATATGAAATGCCCCTGAAGTAAAAGTGATTTGAGGTGCATCAGATCCAGATAGCTGTGTTAACACTATTAATCTACTATCAATGGTAATGGGCACTATCTTCTCCCCTTGTATCAACAGTGTAAGGATGCGATATGCATCCTCTAGGGTTATCTTCATCTCACCCGTCCTGAACCAAAAGGTGTATGTATGCATATCCCATCTCTCCACCAATGTGATCATCAAACCCACATCTCGTGGCATCTTATGATAGTATCTAAATCCACCCAATCCCACAGCCTTTAAACAATCCCACACAACATTGGCTATGTCCCCTCTAATATTATCATATAGTGTTGGGACTGTCTCTCAAATAAAGGGTCTCTCTGGCATGTAAGCATTAACACAAATAAGAAAACATCATCTCCATTGCCATTATTTTTATCATATAATTCATCTCAGTAACAAAAATTTTCATCCTTCCCCTGGTCGACGCTGACGCATGTCAAGTCGACGCGCCTAGCTGCCGATCAACGCTTTTTAGGGCTAATTCAACGAAGACCCTACACAATTGCTGCTGAGCACCTTCGGCGCCAATCCAAATCTCACAAAAATGCAAAAAAATGAAATAAATCATAAAATAAATTTAAAACATGCTTGGGTTTTCGTTACTCACCATCCACCGTACCCTTTGGCGTTTCCTGGTTGCACCTCTCAGCTCCATTTTATCCATGTTTTCAATCTCCTTTTATAGCCTTGAGGTCTTAATTGTCACTCGTAAGCGTGCAAATAAGCATTGTCAGATGATTTTTGAGCTTATATAGCCGCTGACCTAAGTTGCCACCAACCCCTTTGGGTCACTGTCAATTAGCTTTAGTCACTATTGAATTGGCTTGCCCTCCTTCGTCGTCGTGTCCTTTTCTAGGACACCATCTCATTATTTGTATTTTTTCTCGAAGTCCACCTTTGTGGCCATATTTATCCCCCTCTTGGGGCATTCTATCTCATCACTTTTTATATTTTTCCTCTTTGGCAATTTTCGTGTCCTTTTCCTAGGCACCATTATTTCCATCCTCGTCCTTTGCGGATGCATATCTTTTAATAAATTCCTCATGTATGAAAGATTTCACATTATTTTCACATTCGGTTGCACATAGTTTTGATGTATGCCTATGGCCTATTGGTCCCCATGGCCAACATCCATTTGAGTGGTTTCCCATTGGATTCCCTCTATTTCACTATGATTTTTGCGAACTCATAGGACCATAGGACATTATTGGCATCTCCCTAAAGACCGTGACCTTTGTTTCCTATCGAAGCAACTCCTAAAATCACCTCCATATTTTGTTTCATATTTTTTGAATCCTTCTTTCTTGGGGCATCTTACCTCGCCTTATCATTTCCCCCATCTTTCTATTCCCTCTCGCCCTTCTTCATCTATCTCTTTCAACCTCACGATCAATTCCCCCTTTTATGTCATCGATCTCTCATTTGAGAGGCACATAAAAAATTCTTCATTATCCTTTAGCCTAACCTTTGTCTCTCATCATTTTTGTCTCATGGTTTTCTTGTGTAAACCACTTGACAAAAAGGGGCAAATGTAGACACCAAAATTTGGTATCACTACCCTTGTCACCCCGTGTTTGCATTTTTCTATCTAGACCACTTGTTTATTCATGTTTTTATTAATATTCCCATCTTTCCCATCTATTATCGTATCCATTTTAATTTATTATTAATTCTCATCAATTATCCCCTAATCCTCATCTCATTATTTAATTAGTCCTAATCAACCTTAGTTTCTCTTCTCTAGGTTATTCATCATCCCTAAACTACCTAGTTGTTCATCCCTAGGCTTCCCTTAGCCTTTATTTAATCCATTCCATCCATCACCTACCCATTTCAGTTCCCTATGCAGCCCTAACCCACTTATAATGGGCTTGATGCCTTAAGCTAGACATCCTCCCACTACCTAAATGGCCGGTTCCACACAATCGGCAACAACCCACCCAAGTCACCATCGACTGTAGTCATTATTTTCACCCCAACAATTATTTCTAACCCCAAGTGCACTGGCCTATCATCCAACATATGCTGGGTGCTCACTCGAGGCGTGTGCGGGCGCCGAGACCCTCCTTTATGTGAGCTTCGTGAGAGAGTTACGCCATTAATGGAGGATTATGTGCATAAACAGAAGTTCAGTCACTTACTTTAAAAGGTAGAAGGTATAACTAACAAATCTATACATCAATGCATTGCAGAAGCTAGATAAACATTAACATAAGAAGTGTAAGAAACTAGATATGAGTCATGATAAGCCAAATAACATGAGGGTTTACACCCATACACAAGATGTACAAAATAGATCCATGTATATTGATCTAACAGAGTCTCTGGTAGCCATACTACATTCAAAAGGGTAATCTCAGACCATATACATTAAATGACAAAGATCCAACCCTTTTAAAATAATCTTATCAAAGATCCTAACTATACTTTTCCCCATTATATCCCTTGATATAAATCCCAGTACCCATACACATGCTTAATGGTATCCCTTACAACCCTCTAGCACCAAGGTCTTTAAACCCTAGCACCATGAACTCCAAACCATTAGCATTTCTATAGCACTTCGTTACTCTCCTTCTCTTCCTCAGCATTCTCTATACATTCTCTCTGCATTTCCTCCCTGTATCTCTGTCTCAAGCACCTCTTTAAATAGGACCATTGACCACTATCATGACTTCTCTTCTGATCAGATCCCGTGCCAAGTGTCAATTTGGTCCTCTATTGGAGAATGCTTATCCTTTTTACAAACCTTCCACTAACTGTAATGATGCCTCTAGGAATATTCCCTGTGTGGAATATTATTTTCTTGACCTCCAAGTTTGTAGGCTGGCACCTTATCCACTTATCACGCCTAGTCGGGTCCTCATGTTTTCCCTCAAGTGAATCCATGATGCCAAATATGGCTAACTTCTTTAAACCCTTGTTCTGCCTCCCACGTGTGCCTTGGTTTCACTTAAACCCTTCTTAAACCCCTTTTTCATGCGTGCTTTTCCCTGAGTGCCCTTCTATCCACTGTTCTTGTGTGTGCACCTTTTGGTACTTAGCCAATATTTTAGGGTCCAACATCGACCCTATAAAGCAACATTTCTCCATATCTAAAGGATATATCATTAGATATTTCGTGCATTTTGTAACCTTTTCTTCATGCTTGAACTTCTCTGCAGTTGTTTCAGTTTTCTTGGAGTCCCTTTGAGCTTGCTTGCATCATTTGTGGAGACTTTGGGGACGTCATCTTTCCCTTGTGTTGGCTTATTCCATTGTTGCATCATTATTGTTATTTTTATCAGTTATTGACATTTCGTAGGTCTAGCTACCATCAGAGATCCAAATCCATATTTCTCTCTTATTCATCTTATGTGTAGGTTATTAATCCAACTCATCCATTTTCGGTCACACCTAGCTCATCTTAGGTCGTTGTCAAACCTGTCAGGTCGCCATCGACCCTGTCCATATTGTGTCACTCATTTTTTCACTTTGAACCACAATAGTCTACTCATTTCTATTTTTGTTCCCACATAGTTTCTAGATCCACCATTCTATCATTCTATCAGTACAGATCCACTCTATCAGTCTTTGATCCCTGCCAACTCAGTCCAGTTGCCATCGACCCGAGTCATATTTCCATCCTACCCATCCAAATCCTTATTTCCTTACATCCTTTTTGTTCCCATTGTTTTAGATATTCTCTGCAGGTTACTCTCAGATTCCACATGCCTTTAATATTCCCAGATTTACACACAACTGGTCAGATCTGTATTTTGGTCACTATTTTGATCTATCTGCCCCGGTCGTTGTCGAATGGACCTCTGCAGCCTAAATTGCCATCAACATAGTCAGGTATATTTCACTTTGTGTTGATCTATATCATATTTTCACTTTCCTTTCAGTTTGCAATTTTAGATTCTATTTAGGTTTAGTTTCTACATGTTATTAAGTCCTTTATCATTTACTTTATCCTCTTTTATCAAACACGTGGGTTGTCATCCACATAAGGAAGTTCACGCTTCTTGGAACTGACATCATCGAGAAACCCCCTATATACCATCTAATCCATTTTCCTTTTAGTTTTCTTTGCTATTCAGATCCATCAAGCTTGTAACATGTTATCTACTTTGTTCCTGTCCATTTGCCACCATCTTATTCCAAGGCACCTTAAACCCTTGCATGTTTTGAGTTGCTTGAGTTTCTTTAGTATCTAGTCCTCTACTCTGAATAGGAAAAAGAAAATTTAGTCTAATAGTAATTTTGGAGTGAGTTAGGTTTAGGTGGTCATATTAGGTGGTTTGGTTGGATCCTAGTCTATTTGGGTCCCTCTTGGATTGTAATAAGGTGATTTTGGAATTTCCCTCCAAAATCCACCATTTTGAATATTTGAATTCTCTAAGTTATGTTTAGTGGTCTAGGTGATAGTTTATGAATCATGTAATGGTTCTAAGGGTTTAAAAATACCCCATGTAATCTAAATGACATGTTCTTCACCCATTAAGTTAGGGTTACCCATGTGTTATCACAAAATTACAACACCCTTGATTGCTTGTGATTTGTGAGTGAGGCAATCAGTGTAACCCACATAACATGGGATTATCCTGCAATGTGGGACGTTGCAAGTAGGGTAATCCTCCAGAGAAAGCCAACTTATTCTCCTGACCTAGCACCAACTTCTCCAAAGTGTAGAGAATGGAAAACTAAACTAATCCTACCCTAATGTTTTCCAAGGAGACAAGGATAAAAGAATGCATAAAAGTAAACCTACTCTAAGGGAAGGTGATGCACCAAGAAGGGGTGAAAGATTCTATGTGAGTGAAAAATAGGGAGAAAACAAGGTAAGAGAGGGAAGGTGGAGGTGTCACAGTATAAGACAATATTTAATTCCATATATTCATAAAGCACTTCAAATTAAAAGGTCCTGCAAAGAGATATAAACATGCACAATATAATTACAAACATAATGGAAGGAAAAATATGCAATATAACTCTAATTATGGAAATAAAAGACAAAAAATACCAATTTATTTCTCAGAAGCATGCACAATCCATTACAATATAGGCACAAGGAAAAATCCTTTACAATAAGCCCAAATTCGAGGCCTTTAGCTC
Source organism: Taxus chinensis (assembly GCA_019776745.2). NCBI lineage: Eukaryota > Viridiplantae > Streptophyta > Pinopsida > Cupressales > Taxaceae > Taxus > Taxus chinensis. The sequence goes on along the minus strand of CM034151.1, from coordinate 230,087,361 downwards.
ACAATAGCTCTGGAACAATTTTGACAGAGTTCCTTTGCTTTACAAAAAGTCTCCCCTCAAAATGAGGTAGATTTTATAATATATAGGCAATTTGGGTCACCAACCAGAAAGGTGCATTAAAGAGGTATGGGTGGCCATACGATTTGGTACTTTTCTTGCACGGGCAGTAATGGACACCATGCCTCATTAAATCTAATTGTTGAGCTATTATCATTCATCCAATTACCCTTGCTTGGTCTAGTACTCATCCATCCACATGGGTTGCCCAACAGTGTGGGGTTGTGCGACGTCTAACCATATGGGCCATACAAAATATGAGTGGGACGTCCAACCTCCTTATTTTCCAACCTCCTTTGAGCAAACTACCTAGCCCGCGAGCTCTTCTATATATCTAGGTTGGATGACCGTCTAACCAAAATTTGTACAATTTGTGAGTAGGTTGTCTAACCTCATTGCCGCCCAACCTGGGAAGGTTAGACATCGTCAAACTTTTCGGGCATACATTCTTCTAGTTGTCTACCAACCTGGGAGTCACCATGTTCACACCATGGGCTGTCCATCTTGATTTGGATGGCTGTCTCTCTCTGTTCGTACACTTGTGTGGGTTGGACGGTCATCCAACCTTGTGCCATACACCAACCACTCGTCAATCCAAGAAGTCGTCTAACCATGGCTTCCGTGTGATTCTTGGATGATCATCTATCCTTGACCATCCAACTTTAGGGGTTGGACAGACGTCCATGTCTGACTGTACAATATGCTTTCCAACCATCCTCGTGGCCATCCGACATGGGGGTTGGACATCGTCCATCATGTCTGTATGTCGCTGACCCATCCAACCCGTGAGCCTATCACCATGATGCCTCAACAATTGGCCGAGAAACCCATGTGTCTATCTTAGGCGTCTAAACTAGGCATCCAACCTAGGCGTCCAACCCAGGTGTCTAACCCAGGCATCCAACCCAGGCATCTAACCTAGGTGGCCAACCCAGTGAAATTCTCCCCAACTCAGCTAATTTCTCAATAAACCCAACCACCAATTTCATCATTCACCACAACGATCTGGCTCAACCGAGCTAAAACATGAGCTACACTAGACCTAATTACAAATAGTATTCCCAGGTGATTCCATGAACTGCCAGTGGAAATCCGAGGTGCTGAGTTGTAAAACTTTGCAAGAAGATGTAAAACCATAATGGGTGTCTAAAAAGAGGTTAACTCAGTTTTTCATTGAGTCAAGGTGGACCACTTTCCAACATGTAACTACCTCCATTTGGTCATGAAATCAGAGAAGTATGGACTCATAAGATCATTATTGAGATGTTCTAGAAGTGATATATGGCAAAGAGTGGAGTGTGTGAAGAGTTTGAGAACAGACTCAAGAATGATCCTAATGTAACATGAAATTTAACAAATGCAAGGATTAGTCTTGTGTGTATAGTGAGAGTTGTCAAAGATTATCATGAAAATGATTATTTTTAATACTAACTTGTGTTGTGTCTGCATGATTGTTTATAGTATAACCTTGTTACAGGTTTGAATGATGTGAAAGTCATGGAGGAAGATGGTTACACTTTGAAATAGGTAAGAATGAAAAGTGTTTGAATGAAGTGATGATAGGTTGGAATTAATTGCATTCTTCAGTATACAATAGTATGTGAAAGCATGACTAGTATGATCCTTTAGCTTTCAAATGATGTATGTATGAATGAATATGTGTATCACTATGTTTTAAAAGATACTTGGAGGTTGGTAGAGAATATTAGATAATTTCTCAAACTTATAATCTCAGTGTAAGGCCCAGGGTGAGGTAATACTTGTATAGTGCCTTTTAGAAAGGATGAAAAAGAAATTATTGCAAAGAAGAAATAGAGGAAGATGAGAGATCATTTGAGAAGAAACAGTGAAAAGAAATGTAAGGGTTTATTTCTAGAGGGTTACCATAAAAAAGCTTGAGAGAACATTTTAAGGAAAATAGGACCTGAATTACTATGATCTCAGAAGATGTAAAGAAATTAGAGGAGGATTTGGAAATTGCATGAATAGAAATAAACAAGGAGATTTAACCAATGAATATATTAGTGTGGAGTTATGAAGAAAAGCGTTCAATGGCCTATTAGAATGGCATGTAGAGTAGTTAGGTTATCTGAAACACTTGTTATCTTACTTAGAAAATACTAGTTGAAAGAAGAAGAGCTTAACTATGTGTGATTAGCTAGTATGTGATATTTAGACCAGTGGGTGTGATGCTAGGGGAAGTAGTTGAACTTCATGAAACCTATATGAAGAAAATGATCAACAAGTTAAGAAGATGAAGAAGATAGCTTGCAAGGATTGCTTCATAAAGGGGCTATAAAACATCTCTTTGTTTGTCATTCCTAATATTGTAAGGTTATTACTATGTGAACTGATTACATGCGAATTAAATGTGATTTTCTGATATCATTTGAAAGAAAATTGCATCTTGAAATAAGATTATAAAGGTTCCTTTTAGGATAAATAATAGAGAATTGAGATGAAGATGATGATGAACTTATAGTAGAAGAGGAATATAAGTATGCCATGAAGTTTCAAGGAGATTGGAGAAGTTCTCATAGCTTAAATGTATGAGTCTCAGTCTGACTGTGTGCATGTAACCTCAGTTTTGAGGGTTTGAATGAAGAATTTGATTAAATAAGCAAGATCTTCTCTTAATTCCAGTTGAAACTTGTATAGAAGGCGGAGAATGAACCAATGAAGGTGTAAATGTGGTTGTGAGGAATAAGTTTAAGGTATTTGGGGGAGAAAATTAGAAACACAATCATAACCCTGTCATTATATCAATTTACAAACCAGTCTAGATAAGTAACGGTCCTAGGAGAAAAGTTCATGAAGAAAGAAATACTAAGGAGGTGTGTCATGATGATTTACATGTTTTTAAGTTTTGAGGAGTAAGGAGACATTCTAGAAATCCATAAACAAGAATTTCTATTAGACAAACTAGTGTACAATCCTAGAATTATCTTTAGAGCTTAATATAAGTATTTGTTATAAGATGGATAAGGAGGTGAATATGGAGTGAGAAGATGAGTGTGAAATGGACATGTGACATAGAAGTTATGGCATAAAAAATAGGTGGAGATGATAGTTTCGATAAACATAAAGAAATCCAAAATAGGTATAAGTTGATCTAGGGGTAAAACATAGTTCTAGTGAATAGACATTATATGAAGGAATGTAAACATAATGAAGGTATCATGTAATAATGGAGAAGTTATAGAGTAGTAAAGGAAGGATTAGAAGATGTAAGAGATGTAATGGAATAAAGACAGTCTACAAACAAAAATAGTGAGACTTGGAGACCTAATTGTGCATAGTGAGAGGTGAGTTGAAGGACTTACTTGGGGAGTTAGAATCTGAAATTTAGTGGGAAGAAAGAACTATATAAAGGGTATTCTAATATGCATTTTTTCTCATGATAATGTGTCAGGTTTTATGAACATTAATACTTATCGGTGGACATGGATACTAAATAGGCTTAATTGGAAACAATAGAAGGTAAGTTGAAGGGGTTGCATGGTGAGATAGGCCTTGAAAGATATCAGGTAGAACAAACAAGATAAAGGGTGTCCAAAAGTGCTTTCATTTTCCCCATATTCCTAGGAGGTTATTCCAGAAAATAAGGTTTACAGTAAAGAAGGGCTAGTAGCTCTTAACAAGGTTATTAAGGAGAGTATATAGAAATGGAGTCTTAACTCATTTGTAAGAGTTCTAACAGATGTGAATAGTAGATAAAACAATGGGTGAAGCATGAAATATGACCAAACGATCGTAGAAAGAATTGATTCATAAGTTCTTGTATTGATATTTAAGTTTCCTTTTGATGATCTAATGTTATTTCATGATGTTGAAGTTGATGAGATCTAACTAGTGTGGTGTCGGATTGAGTTCCTTTTCTTCTTATGTATCAATACTATGTCATACGTGATTGAATGATTACCACATTAAATACATTATTATGAAATACTTAGTTTATTAAACATAGTTCTTTTCTACAAAATTTGTTTTGTACACAATGATTGACACACATGGATTACTCACACACTTGTTTGACGCAATACATTACTTTATTGCATTCTTGGCTCTAGGCCCAATGGTAGGTTTACAATATGAATCTTGATTGAAATTTATTATTACACATTGGTTTATTAAAAACTTTATTGATAGATCTATAGTTCTTACAAATTTCTCTTAATACTTTGGATGATGACATATCAAAACTTACAACATTGTTTATTACACATTAATCCACTCATATTAATTGATTATGACATTACTTGTTACACATTGCTTTGTGCATATTGAGTTTTTTCACATATTGCTTGATACCTAATGCATTCAAAGTTATGGTCTCTCACATTGTTAAAAGTTATATGTTTGATTGGAATGAATCCATTTAATCCTGAAGTAATATAGAAGGGATGAAATTTGGTGGTCTAATTGATTAGGTAGACTTTGTATGCATAGGTAGAAGTTTATAACCATTGAAGGGCTCCAGGTTGGCTTGGATTCTAGTTTTAAATATGATTATTTGGTTGATATGAATTTTATTTATCAAGATTTTTATTTGGTTATGGGTTGCAAATGACCTATTATTTAGTAATAATACCTATATGTTATATGTGTTACTGGGATGCACTCTTGATTCTTCACCCAAGGGTTTTTGGGCTGGTGGTGTGGTGTTCGTGATGTGTTGGATATTTCTGGGCTATGATTGGGAAAATTGTAATTTTTATGGTACTGGTTGGGTGTTTCCGGGGCACCTATTATGGATTTGCTTATGGTATTTGTGTTTAGATGGGATTTGGTTGTTGTGGATAACTTAGTAGTGGCATTAAAGATGGGATTTGGTTGTTGTGGATAACTTAGTATTAGTTAGTATTTGGTTGCGGTTGATCTGGGCCTTGGTTATGGATTGGTTAGGCTATGGAAGACTACTTTTTGGGTTCGTTGGAGTCTATATTACATAATATTAGTTGCCGGTGGTGGTATCCCCTTTCCATGTTAAATTTCAAGCCTTGTAATTGATGTCATTTATTTTTACCCTTGGGGTATAATTAATATTGTAATGCCTATTTTTTATAAATTAATATATCTCAATTCATAGATTCATGAAAAATCATTTACTGATTAAAAATTATTTTCATTTCTTACTACATGATGTTTTCCTTACTACACAATCCTTACTACATGTTGGTTACACATTTTATTTATATCACTACTTGTTTCATGCTTTTTATTGCACAACAAGATAACATCTAACACTACTAACAATGGTCAATTTTATCATCCATTGTTAGTAAAGCTTATTGTCGATGGGATTTCCCTTTCATGTAATATGTCACTATAGATCAACTAGGCATTGAGTCACGTGTTATTATCATGATACTCATCCTATTCACTATATGTTATCTTACTAAACCTTTCTAGAACACATTTATGACACTTTTTATTCTCTTTTGATGATGCATACACATTATTGACCTTACACTACTATTATACTCCAACTTATACACATTGCTTGTGCTTGAATTTCTTAATCTAGAAAATATTATATGAAAACATGTTTACTCCTATTAGCATACGCATTTTTGGATATCACATTTATTTATCTCTCGAATGTTACACATCACTTTTTTCTAAAAAATACCTCATCTTATGACACATACACAGTTTACCATGTTAGTTGATACACTAATATTGGATTATATCATCATTTTTGCTTCTATTACATGTTTAAATGACTAAAACTTTCTATTTTGAGCTATTTTATCATTTACTACATCCGTTATCTTAAAATAGGGGCATATTATAAGGTTTTTTAAGAAATTCATGTAGAATTAAGATATACTTCTTTAGATGGCAATGTACGATGATATGAAAAAATATTACATTATGAAATTTACATGACCATTACATTTACATGGTATTTACACAAATATTCAATCATTAAGCCTTATTTTTATGGAAAATTACATACGACTTCACTCAACATGACTAAGTTTTGGGAATGGTTCACATACTTCACTCAAAAATCCTAACTATTATAGATGGTTTATAAGCTTCACTCATCATGTCCAATAGTTGCAGATGGTTTACATGCTTCAAAAAGAAAGACTAATTGTTACAATATTATTTATATTTCATTATTTTACCCTCACATATAACATCAAGGGAAATGAGGTGTACATGTTTCATGATTTTACTTTTGTAATGCCCCCATTCATCATTGCTCTGTTATTATGTGGCGACCGTGCTTCTAAGGGCTGAACGCCATTGTGTTCCCTTTGAAACGTTGGTGTCGTCGTCTTGTTGAGTTTGCCTGCGTGCATCGGTGTCGATGTTTTGGTTGCTGGCCTGCAGCGTCCCTCGCGATTATCCTATTAAAATAAAACCTTGTTCTTGCTATATCGAACCTCCTGTTGATTGTTGTTTAATTGCCTGCCATATATTTTTGCCGTAGTATTGATCACTCTCGTGCTCGACCCCTCAATTAAATTATTATTATTACTATTATTTTTATTTGTTGTCACTATCGTGTTAGGTCCTAAACAACTTTTCGAACCCCGTTTAGCTGTCGCGGCATTTTTTTTTAAAACATAATAATAACGAATAGTAAAGGAACAGTATCAGTTATATTCTTAATGTGTATATAGATGATAAAATTTCATTTTTTGAATTAATTAAGCCTTTTTGGGCCGTGCGCATGCCTTACTGTGAGTTATTGTTTAGTTGAGGTGTCTCATCCACCAACTGGTAAATTTCTATCATTAATTTATCCTCATACTTGGAACGGTGACATGGTTTTTCCTTGAAGAGATAAATAAAAGATGTTTTGGTCACGTAAATGTATTATGTATGTTGTCGGATAAATACGCTGACCAATAGGATTGCACATTTTCAATTATTAAGAATTATCCTTAACTAAAATATGTGAATTTCATCGGTTCCCTGGACTTGGCAGCTGTATACTGCCGTCAATTTGTCGATCTAACCAAAAAAAATTTTAAAATGAAATTGTGACCAACTAAATTTATTTCATTTTGTGGATATGTAAATTTGCCTGACTAGTTTGGTGGAGAGAGTGTAAGATTATTATTGGGCCGCCTGTTTTTTTGTTCCTTGTCAGCTTTTATTGAATCATGATTTTCCCTTTTTGCTGGAATGAGACGCCTCCTTCTCCTGGCCGCACTTTTTTTTTTGGGCTGTGTGTGGGATCTTTCTGTGTAGATTTGTCTTCTTTCCTTGCTGCGTGGCCATCTCCAACTGGCCCTAACTTTGCTGGCCGCACTTCTCTCCTTTCTATCAACCTGCAACTTCCTGCTCTGGCGGCGTGGGATCTTCTTGGGCAAATTGACTGTGGAGTGGTGAAAAACGTGGGAAAAATTCTCTCTCCCTTTTGCTGCGCGCCTGCCCTTTGTCTAGTTCATTTTTCTTTTGTTTTATTCATCTTCACTGGCCGCCATGAAGCCTGCTCACACCTGGTACTGGTCGGACTTTTGAAAAAACGTGGTGGGAGGTTTTCTAAATGCGCAGAACTTTTGAAACACCTTCCCTGTTGGCCGCGTGGAGAGCTCTGGGTCGCTTCTAATGCTGGCATCTTTCTTTTCTTCAAACAAATTAAGTTATTTGCTGGGCAGGCACAACAATGAAGTCAACAAGGTTATTTTAGCAAAGGGAATTGTCAAAGTAGCACACAGACTTCTCCAGCTTGGCCAATCTACTGCCATAAATCTCTATGCAGAACTTTTCAAAGCGACTTCACCCTCCAAACCACCTCTATGCTGCCTCGTTGGATTTCCTTTCCTGTCCCATGGTGCCTTTGTCTCTGGCTGTATTTTGGAAAAGGAGGGGTGGATGGAAAGGTTTGTCACCGGTTAGATGCTGATGTGAAGCAAGAATGGCTGTAGTAGTTCCCCATGCGTGCTCCTCCTGTAAACATGGCATTTCCTGATACTCCATCTCCTTGAGGCGTTTTGACAAGTGAACGTGGGTCGAGTGGAGTGTTGGCGCCTTCCTTGCTAAGGACGAGGATTCTTTTAGAAGTTTTCTGCTGCTCGCTTTAGAAGTTTGGATGCCTTGTCGAAGCTGGAGGAGCAGGCAAGATAACTCTACACTTTTCTACTGTTGATATATTTATTTTATCGTGAAACCGAACCACCCTTTTCCTTGTATAAATTTGTTAGTTCGACATCTTACTAGGAGACCTCTCCTTTCTACTTGTCCTAATTTTGTTTTCGCTTTTATTGCTATTAGTGTGTTAGTGAGAAACACGTATGTACTGTCATCTCTGGGTGTTATGTTTTCTTGCTTGATTGTTTGACCTTCACCCTTTCATTTTACGTATATCTTCTTCTCTACGATTGAGTTTTATATTATTATGTAGATACCAGTGTTATGTTGTTACCTTCGATAATCTTCTTGACATTAGAAAGACAGGTTGTAGAATTGGAGTGATCACCACTTGGGCTATCCGGGTTGGGTCGTCGGTATTAAAAAATTTAAAATGAAAGGTTTGCATGCAATTACACATCAAATCTCATGTGCTTAGACTCCCTATTATCCTTCAACTTGTTCCTAGGCATTTAAGGCCATCCTCAGAAAGTACCTTAACCACCCCTATCCACTTGAACCATAACTAGCTTTTCGGAACTGCTAAGCTCGAGGTTTATATCGTGTGAATCTATAACCTCGATCACACTAGGATAGTTAGGGTCTAATCTCTCTCTCAAAATTATTGTTAATGGCGTTTCTTCCTTCTTTTTTTTTCCCAACTTGCATTCTTTCTCTTTTATGATTTTAATGCTATTAATTAATATTGGTCATTTTCCACGCACGTAATTTACCTTAATATTTTGTGATGGGAAAATTGCCTTAAACATTATTAGTTATAGGGAAAACTCATCGTGCATTTGATAGTCTTATGGATTCATAGCGGAAGGTTTTGGTTTTATTAATGTCACTTAGATATTTATGTTTGCATCTATGTCTGACGATTGACTGTGTTCCAAGGGTTACTTTAAAAATATTGTTGATTTGGGAAATAGGAAAATTATCTTAAATCAACCGAACTTTAAAATTGATGTGGAGGTTTGTAAATCTTTAGGGTTATAAAATTTGTTGATGAAATTTTCGTATTTGCTTGTCTAACGAAACTCTTTTTCTTCTCTCGCGTGATTGCTACTAGCCTACAAGGCATTGGCCTTCTTGAATGATTGGGAAATCTCTTGGAGTTAGTGGCCAAAATTAGTTTACTTTACCCATGCTTCGAAACTTATGTTGTGTGGATACTCTATGTGATTTCTGGTTTGAAACTCATGTATACATGGCTTTTTGTGTTAATTCTTAAAACCGTGGTTTCCCTTTTCTTGGGCCGATCAACTCTTGTTCTTCTAGAAATATAATATTATAGCCTATGCATTTGGTACCTTTGATAAAATTCTAGATGGTTGGTACTATATGTCAAATTGCAATCTTGTGATTGTTATTTAATTATTTACTTGATGGGAATCATGTTTTTGTTAGATTGGTTATTTCTCCTTATAGGGCCAAGGGCCATTCTCTTTCGGTTGTTTTACTTTCGTTGTTTTTACTCCTAACTAAAGTACATGGTCTTCTTCCTTGATTGGCATGGTGGAAACTTATTATAACTTGAAGTGTTGATAGTGCTTAGAGGTTTGACCCCAAATTTTTGTAATAAAGTGCTTCCTTTCATGGTATTGATAGATAATAGTTATGGTGGGTTTGTGTAGCCTTATCTTGCTTAGTTCTTGTGAACTGACTCTTGTAGAAAATTTGCTGCAAATGGATTTTGCGAGTAGATGAGGGATAGACTTGTAGATTTTGTCATCAACCTCAGTTGAGAAGTTATTTTGCTCGAAACCTTCTAACGTTGTTCAACTATTGTTAACGTCCAATGGAAAGTTTAGAAGAGGATCAATGTCTTAGTAGAATGTATTGTGGAATTTGTCATCTGAACTTTGGAAACCTTGTATTGTTTGACCATCATTGAAATTTTAAGAAAATTTGGTTATTGTTGTTGAGTGACTTTGTTGGAGTATCAGTATTTTAAGAATTGATGTAATCTTGTTTTGTTCTTGTAAATGAGTGTTGCTACAACTTTTCCCTTGAGAATAAATTTTGAGTTAAACCTTGCTATGACTTAGTAATAATGTGTCATAAGTAAACTAACATGGGATTGTTTAATACTTCTGGAAGTTAAATTAAAAATTTTATTCAAGTAAAGTAACGTAGGGGTCACCAACTTGAGAGCAAGTAATTCTTTAAGTAATCAAAGGCAAGACTATCATTGCAAGTAAAAATATATAACACGATAACCCTAGCTCCTCTAGTGAACATTATCCCTTTTATGGTGAAATTTGTAAAACGATCCTAAGGTGAAATGAATTGTTAGTTGTTAGAAGATGATAAGATTTAATAAACCAGAGAAAAAAATTTAGAAATCACACAATATATCTCATCGCCATTTGGAAGGTAAAATTTTCTCCTTGGTAATACTCTCTCAGTGAAGCCTTTGTAAAATATTTGTTAATTCTGGTTAAATTCTCAATTCTCAATGAAAGCCTGGTATTAACTATTGAGGCCCTATAGATGATTGCAACTCGACCTTCTCCCTCTAACCTTGTTCCAAGGCACTTTGTTTTTCTTCTCTTAAGTGTGTTGAGCGTAAACCCATGTTGTCTTGTGGGCAAGAACGAGTCTTAGTAGTGTTAGTGGTGAATAGATGGCCTTGTGGAATTAAATTTCTCCCCTTTCTTGATAAACGAATCAAGCAAATAAAGGCCATAATAGATAAGACTTAGAGCAAATTTCTCTTCAGAGTAAAAGTAAGAACTTAGCGTTGTAAGAAGTATTGTACGAATCATATCTAGAGTCTTAGAAAACTGAAGTTAAGGATCGAAAGAGGATTCATAAAAATAAATAACCTTCAATAATATTCTCATTGTGGCTTTCCCTATCTGTAGGTGTGTTATGTGGGGGTTTCTTATGTTGTCTTGTCAAACAGAAAAGTGAACCATCCTGGGTGGGTGTGAACATTTCCGTGCTTCCTTTGTGGTCATCCTTGTATTGAGTTATCCGCGGAGTTAGCTATGACCTTGGTGGTGGCATGTTGTGTCGTGTTTTGTGTCAAAAAAAAAAGAAGTTATCCTGTATTTTACTGTGTTGTTTGTGTGTGAAATTTTGGGTCGTTACAACTTTTTTATTTTATGTTACTTACTAATTGTATATTAACATATTCATTAGACTTTAACATATGTTTTTCATGTGACCCATAGGTTTACATGTATGAATATATATTAAACTAGAATGGAACACAAAAATTACAGTCTCGTGCATGCCTTGTACTCATGGAAGGTTCATGTTTCATTTATATTTTAATCAAGTAATTTAAAATCACTATGTTAAAATGGGGGAAAATGTAGATGCCTAAATCTAGACCTTACAATATTTGGAAATGAATCCTTGGCATTTATTTTATCCCAAGACTCGTTGTAAAATAAATTGAATAACTCCTACACATGCCTTGCTCAATAAACACTACCAACCACTAGGTCATGCTTTTTATCCATATTGACTAGTCAAAAGATCATCCTTAGAATATAAGACACATCTTTAGACATATGAACACCATCTCAAATAGATAAATTTCATTATGCATTGTGCTAGATGAATTTGGTCATGCCAAACAAATTTTTGTAGTTTAATTTGTCCAAAGTTGACGACTTCATCCTAACAACCATAACAATCACATTTTCAAATTGAAAAGTTACCCTAGTTAATTATGTCTCATTTGAGTAGGAAATATTGTCATAATTTTCACATATATATGGAAAACATTTAATTCATAGCCATAGTGACGAGCGGCGATGGATGTTACGAAAATGACACTGAAGAAACCCTATGAGTGGATATTGAGGCTTTGGTCATCACTGGAGAGGAATCTAAAGGAGGGGGGTTAAATGGAAGAAATTTCCTTCTCCAATATAATAGCCAAATGGTTTTTAGAGGGAATGGGATATTAATTCTAATTTTAAGAAAAGTACTTAACAATACAAGATAGGGAGTGACTACAAAGGATTAGTGAAGCCCTTAGATCTGAGAAAGATCTAGAAAATGGTAAGGTAAGGAATCTCAAAAAATTAAAGGAAGGAATTTTTTGGCATCTTATTTTAGATTATATCTCTAGATTATTTTGATAGTGATACATGTACATATTAATATGTTTATCCATGTTTTTCATCAATACTTGTGCTATAAAAGGAGAATGTAGATGAGTCGACCTAAAAAAATGATGAGAATAAGTTATTGAAGGTTGATAAAAAGTGGATTAAATTTTTTGAGGAAGGTTTTAAATTTATCCAAACTCCCTCCCATGAGAAAGGAAAATTTGACTCTCAACTTGAACTCGAGTCTTCTCCCCAGAGTGGTGAGAAGGTAGGTAAATTCCATCTTTTGAGGAATTTTTTTCAAATCCAGTTGCTAAAAATAGAACAAATGATATTCCACTAATGGGAAAGGATAAAAAGGAAGTCTTGAAACATACAAATTCTACATTCTCAAATTTTCCCTCCATGAGCAATCAAATTCCACCTCTGAATCTAAATTAGGAGACAAACAATTGGAGGTTGATAGGAGGGAGTTGGATTAACCTAATCATCCATGGAATGATTTCATTGGAGGTATATATGAGGAAAGATCCAATCATGGATACTCTATGGAAGAGAATTTTTTTTTGAGATATAAGGAAGAAGGAAAATGTTCTAACTTTAGAACTTTTTCATCAATCTGTGAAAGATAAAGGAAGTCCCGACCCCTCGAGTTAAGGTTTCTAATTTTTTTGTTGAAAATACCAAGGATGGGCTTATAGTAATGGGAAATATTATAGGAATAATTTAGAGGGGGTCGCATTTCAAAAAAATTCTAAGGAAATATTGGAGAGGGGTTTATTTAAGCTTGTATTTTTTTTCTTACTGGAGATTTTATGATCTCTTATAAATATTAGGAAGAAATTGATGTTATTTTAAAAAGCGGTGCATGAAATATTTATAGATGTAAGAATAAAGTGAAAAAGGGGGTAGGTGACATGATAAGGTTACCTCATAAAAAAATGCAATGGATTTGGGTTCAAATTTATGATCTACCTTTGAAATATTGAAATCTATAATCTTTGTGGAAGATAGAGATTTATAGGAAAACTTTCCTATATTGACAAGTTAGAAGTATGGGATGAAACCTTTGGTAATTTTGTCAAGATAAAATTAGGGTGAATTCATGTCTACTCTAACTACCATTACTGATGTTTCTTTTGGTTAGTGGGAGGTGATTTCATAATGTTGTGTACGAGTTTCTTGTGGTAAGACATTGTCTTAAATGCAAATTTATGTTTCATTTAACAAGGTCTTTTCATCAAAAGGAGTTGGATCATGGATGTAATATGATAATCAAATATATGGAAAATTAAATCTCCAAAAAATTATAATCTTCCAAGAGTGCCAAATGAAAATAGGGAATTCGAGGTTATGATGGCTTCAGATAAAAAAAGGTTATAGGGAAACAATCATGTTTAGATGTTCCTTAGAAAAAGGATATAATGAAAGGGAATAATGGACATATTGACATTATAATATCTATAAGTTTAGCAGAATATACCATTCAAATTTCTCATGGGGTAGAGGAATCAAATGTTCCTAGTGATGAGGATGTATCCACACTGATTCAATTTTCCTTCATAACCCTATAACACTTATGTTTGGGTGTATTTAATAAGGGTGCTATGAAAGGCAGTCATTAAATCTTGATTAGGAACTTGAGTGATATCTATTTTTTGAAATGATGTAAGTTAGGATGAGGTGTTTTATTAGGCTCATGCATAATGATTTGAGGGGTTTTCCACATCAAACAAAAGTTGGTTCACTTGTTAATACATATTTGTGAGGTTTTTTGAGCTTATGAATACACAATAAGGTTTTTTTTTAATTTTGTGTTCTAAATGTGGGGAGTTTAGTAAATTTTTATAGAACTAAATGACCATTTGGAGTTGGAAAATGATTTCATTTGCAAATAATTATTAGGATGCAAGTTGGATAAAAGTCTTCACAAAATATCAGGGGGTAGATGAGAAAATATTTTAGGATTTTTTTGATTCTTGGAAAAATAGGGTGACCTCTGTAAGGGGAATACAAGTTATTGTCTCATAAGAGGGTCTTGGTCACATTTTGCTTATCTTGTGTACATAGGAGAAATGGTTTGTGGGGAAACAAATAGGGTTACCTTGCAAATATGAATTTTGTTTTTTTAGAAAACAACTTCACGATATAGGAAAAGGGTTTATTTACACTTTTTTCCCTAATCACTAACCATTTATGGAATTATTTATTTTGAATTATATCACACGTGAAGAAATTTGTTCCCTCCTTTATTCCTATCACTTCAAATTTGTATATCATATTTGGAATAGAAATATTGTAAGCCTTCATCTTTATGTTAAAATCCATGGAAAACATGGTGGCACAAGTGAAAGGGGAAAACATGAAGGCTCTAGCTCATCAAGGTATTATTAAATTATTGATTATGGATGCCCTTCAGTATTCTTACAAGAAAGTTTCATAGAAAGTGTTATGTGCTTCCACTATTTTTTTGGAGACACAAAAATATAAGAGAATGAAAGTAATCATCAAAGATTAATCTTCCTCATATGAGGAAATAGTGATGGCCTTTTAGCCTATGATAAGGAATGAAATAGGGGAATCCTATATTCCTTGAAGGTCACATATATTAGTGAATTATCCTTCTAGATAAAAAAATGGACAATACAAATAAGAGGGATGGAAGGAAGCAAGGTTTTAGGGATGAAGATGAGACAATTTAGGATTATGCTACTAACGAGGATGATAATGTGAAGATGAGGATAATATGTGAGTATGTTATAGGAGATATAAAAGATTTGTAATATTTGGAGGTTTTTAGGAAAGTTTTGGTATGGTTCGGGGATCATGTATAAAGATGAGGAAGCGAGTTTTTTTTGAAGGTTGGTGGAAAGAAATGGATGAGAAAATTACTATATTGGATTTTCAAGTGGATTTATTCAATCATGGTTCAGGAAGGCATATTATTGACTATTCATCTATTTTAGCAAGTATGGTTACATAGTTGTTATAGATGATGCAACTAAAAAATTAATTATAGGAGTGACTAAGGAAAATCCTAGATTCTTTCAAGAAATGGTAACATAGACTATAATAACTCCAGTACAAGACACCTTTTTCATAGCTACACTTATTAAGGTGTAGACCAAATTGGTGCAGATGTTTGATACATTCAAATATTTCAAGAATATTCTTGAAGTTTTTAAAATAAATATGAAAGATTTGTGAAATAGAGCTAAGGATTTTGTTTTGAATGTTATGATAGAAAAATATAGGATGGAGGCACACATGAAAATATTTTATATTAATTTCATCTATGCATGTAAAATCGGTGCATAATTTTGTAATGTAGCTCCCCTTCTAGAACACGTTCCTTTATTCTCCAAGAGGCATGGTTAATTTCTCTCAGGAGAATATCTAAAAGTAGGCAATTATTTCAAATCAAATTCTCTTCAACAGAAGAAGAGAAAAATATTCTCTATGAGGCATATGTACATAACTTGGCCTTGAATACTAATTGGATTCCTAATCCTTATGTTGGGGATGTATCATTGAGGGTTTTTCTGTCTTACATTCAGAATGAGGTTATGATCACATAGGAAAGAGAATTTTATTCTAGGGAGGATACATAATCCTTATAGCTTAGGGATGAATATCATAAAATATATGAGATTAGATTAAATTAAAGGAAATTATGGAGGCATGCTAAGATTGGTAGTAAGATGAAGGAACTCAAGCAAGAAGTGAATAAGTTGGGTAGAAAATGTGATCATAATTTCATCTTTAAGGCATACAGTGGATGCTATTCCAGATGGAAACTCCTTCCACAAGGTCTCAAGAGATGATAATTAATGTCCCCATATAATTTTGGTGAGGTGAGGTTATGAGCAAAATTCTATGTTTGACTAATAAAAAGACAGACCGGTTAGATGGTTTGGCCTAAAATTCCAAGCACCTTTCTTTTGGTGGCCGCTTATGCACTCTTTAGGGGAAACTTTGGTAAAAAAATATGAATAAACTCATATTTAGATGGAACTTTAAGTTTCCATGGGCTATTGTGGGAAATTAGATAAGCCACCTACCTCAACTTTGGATATCTCTACTTTATGTGTATAATTGACATTAAACTAAACTATCGAGTAAGGAAGCAGAGAATATCTAAAATATGCAATTGTTTTTGTAGAGGTTGCTACAGAAGGTTATACTAGTTTCAAAGGACATTATGCAAGGATGTGTTGTTTTATGCTGTTATAATTATTTATGACTACTTTTTAGAGGAGGTTGTTATACATATTTTTATTTTTGTGGGATCTTAATGTCCTATTAGGGAAATGTTGTGTAAAAACTTTTTTCATATATATAATGGGTAAGGAAACCAAAAACCCCTTTTATAGATCAAATAATATTCCCCCCTACAAGTATATCCATTTCACCCATTCTAAGGGCCTCACATATCATATATTTTAGCTACGTGGAGATATTCACAATAAAGAACCCAATTACAAACTTAGTCTCTCAAGAAACTTCAATAAGTCTGCACTCATCATTGAAATTTTCCCTAGGTCATTTTCAAAGACACAACACATGACAAATATCATTTCAAAGTGTCTGTGGTCCTACTAGGGTCTTCATTTCTAAAACATATCTTACATATATTCACCAAGTGGGGAATTACAAGGGTTTTATATCTCTTTAGAGTATTTCTATGTAGGTGTGGTAGGGTAACAAAAAACCCAAAATTACTAACCCATTTTTATGTCCCTAAGAAAAGAAGAAGAAGAGATTCCCTAATTAGCTATAAAAGTTTGATTGAATAAATTCAAGCATAGATAGATAATTTATGAGCATAGGGGAACACAATATTAGAATCCATATTCAACTACAGTTAGTGGGGGATGAATCAAACCAAGGAATATAAATCCACCTGAGAAAATTTTCTCAGACACGTGACTTCATCTAATTTTAAAAAGTACAATTCCAGATTTTTTGGTGAAGTTCATTTAAGCATATCAATCTATCACCTCTAGACCCTTGTCTAAAGGAATTGTAGCTACACCAAATATTTATAATTACCATAATTTGATGGCCTTATCTCCTCCTAATAGGGAAAAATATAACCCTTCTAAATATATTTTTTATCGTAGGTTTAAAGATTACTAATTTAGGATCCTTTGTTAATATGATGTCAACCAAGGTTTATCACACACTGGTATTTACCTACACTAAAACCTTTGGTCGAAAATTTTATATGGATACCAAACAAGTCCCTTTAATTAGACATATTAAAGATGTGTAAGCAGGGTTTGTTTCTTACAACAAACATAGGTTAAGATTATCATCCTTGTTGATATTCCAAATTATGGAGTTTTGTTAGGAAGGATATTTTTTAGGGATTTAGGAGGGAAAATAAAAAATGAAATGACCTCATGAAATGATTCCATTCAACGTGGTTGAGAAAAAATTGTAGCTTCAATAAAAAACAATATGCATAAATCAAATGATCTAGAGATTTATATCATATATGAAGATACGAGAAGTGGAACCTACATAATGATGACGGAAAAATATTTGAATTCTCCCATACTCATAAAAGGAGATCCTAATTATGTATTGGTTTTGGAATTTTATATAATATTATCCTCTATAGGTTTAGGCATAGGGGTAGTTCTCATATCTCCCACTAAAGATATGTTTTCCTTTTCGTATAATTTGTATTTTATAACATGAATAAGAATGGAGTAGGAAACATTTCGTCTATGAATGATGGTAATCAAGGAAATAGGTATAAAGAATCTAAAATCCCAAGGTTATTTAAGCATATTAAAAAATAACTACATGCAAATAATGACCACTTGAGGCACTATTTAAATATGTTGTCAAATTACATTGAAATTTTTTAATCCTTCTTCATTGTTTTAGTTATAAGGTACAAACATGATGATTCTGATGCACTATCCATATCTACTTCTCTATTAATTCCTTATCCTAAATTTTTAACGATAAATACACCATCAAAATGGTATTACTTCCTAGTGTCACTAAGAACTTAACTAACTGTAAAGTATTTAAGAATGATTAGAAAATTATTTCCTTTTTGGAAAAGGTAGATAATTAGAGAAACCTATATTTTGAATGAATTTATTCTACATATATAGAGTCAATTTTAAAAAAATTAGAAGGATTTGAAAGTGAAGGGAATGAGAATAGTGTGATATGATTGAAAGGTAACAAGATTCTAAAATTTCTCATTTCATTAATATAAATTGTTGACAAGAACAAACAATTCATCAAAAGAAAAATGCAAAAATAACATTGGTGTTTTGCTGAATTTGAGAAGATAAACCTGAGGTCCAAATACCATCAAAAACTTGTAAACATTAATAAATTATACTCATTAGAGGAGAGATGAAGATTCATATCGCTCCTCCAAAAATATATGTGCACTATTTATTGGTCACACACTTCACTAAAATCCTAATGATCGAAGAAGATGCAACTTGGTATATCCCTCAAGCCATACACTGAATCCTTCAAGAATAAACAAAGTAATTAAAATTCCAAGATAAAAGACACTATTATTTAGGAGGTTTATAAAATTATTAATGAAGGTATCATCTTTCCTATTCATCATTCTAGTTTAGTTTCCAACATTATGCATGTCTAAAAAATGAGCAAATATATTTGAATATGTGTGGATTTATAAAACTTAAATTAAGATTTATTAAGGACAATTATCCACTACCTATCATGGACCAGGTTCTCCGAGTACTTACAAGTTCATAATTTTTTTCAATGATTGATAAATTCTCTAGCTATAATCAGATTGAGGTTTTGGTTGAAGATTAACACAAGACTACATTCACCACTACTTGGGGCATGTTTACTTACAACACAATTTCATTTGGTCTCATCAATTCAAGTGTTATTTTATAGATGGCTATGGATTTATCCTTCCATAGTATTAAAATATAATATTATTGTACCTTGATTACATTACTACTTTCTCCAAAAGATGAGAAGATCATTATGAGCACATAAAGAAATTGTTTGAAAGGTTCCATTCTCAATAAATTTCAGTTAAACATAAGGAGTCGGTATTGGGGATAACAAAAGGAATTATTTTTGGTCACGTAGTGTCTAAAGAGGAGATACAAATTGATATAAAAAGATTAAATGAATTAATAAATTAAATCTCCGTACTTGTGAGTTCATGTTAACTCATTATTTGGAAAGGTAAATTTCCTATGTGTTTCATACTTGGCTTTATTGAATTACCAGAAATATAGTTAAAGTTCTGAAAGGGAATATCAATTTCAAAATGGAACAAGGGGAGAAATGATTTTTTTCAAGAAATACAAAATCCCATAGAAATGGAAGACCAACACTCATATACTTAGACTTCATGAAGTATTTAAACATGTATAACTACACAACAAATCATACAATATCATCCATTTTGGTAAAAAAGGATGATGGAGTGGAATATCCTATCACATTTATGAATTGTAGATTTAAGGAGCATGATACCACATAATATATGATAAAAAGTAATCCTACACAATATGAAATTTGTAAATCAGATCATGTTCCATGTTTGAACTCTCATATTATGGCGATGGTTTCAAATCCTATTGTCAAGTCTATCTTGACAACAAAAGATTGGTTATATAAGAGGTGAATGGATAGAAAATGTGAAATAATATTATCTAGACATCAAACTCTCTAAAACTTATCTATGGATGTGACATGTAAAAACTCATACCATAAAATAACCATGGATAAGAGGACCACAATATATCAGAAAGAGAATATTATCCATAAGAGTTTCCCTTGGGCTTACTATTTGGCTCCATAGATGAATGATACTTTTTAATTGATTATTTTATGACTTATTAAGAGTATCACATACATCCCAACATAAAGGATATATGAATATCAATATTATATCTTCCAAGTACATAATTGGGATAATATAGTTCCTAATAAAGGATTTGATGACATCTTTTTGAGGTACATGGACAAAGAAAAACATAAGAGGTTACTAGAATATTTTCATAAGGATACATGTGGTGGCCATTTTCTTCACCGGTTATGACAATAAATATTAGAAGGGCTCACTTTTATTGGATAAATATATTCAAAGACTATGATGATTGGGTCTCAAAGTGTGAAGCTTATTAGTAGTTTTTGGGAAGATCCAAACTATCAGTGTTACCTTAGACATGTGGGGATTGAAGAACCTTTTAGTAATGGAGAAAGAACTTCATTAGTACTCTAAATCTATATTTTAGGATAGGTAACACTCATATTCTAATGGTCATGGAGTACTTTAGTATGTGATTTTAAGATATGCTATTGAAACAGACAACTTCTGAGGTAGTGTGAAACTTCATTAAAGAGAATATTTGAGTTAGGTTTAAGGTATAACAAAATATTGTAATGGGAAATGATTTAATTTTTTATCTTACAAGATCATGGGGTTTCACTATAGATTAAAAACATCCTTATTACATTATTTAGATTCCTATCCACATGGTAACTAGAGAGGAGAATTAGTAATATTATAATTATTCTAATATTTAAACTTGGTATATGAAAATCAAATGATTTGGCATAATATGTTGTATTTATGCACTGAGGGAATATCATATTACTCAAAATAGAGTTATTAAAATTTCATATTTTCAATTTGTAACAAGATATATGTATAAATTCCCATATTTAGAAGTTACCTACTCCAATTAGAGAGAACGATAGATGATGAAAACTTTAACAATTCTTTGGACAAGAAGATCACATATCCAAACAAATTGAAAGAAGAAAAAGTCATGGTCATAAAATGATTTGTTGAGATTAACAAAAAGATAAAGAATCTATCATATAAAAAATTAAAATAAAGGGGTTTTTTAGATTGGTGACTTCTAGTTCTCCTATAGGATAAGAGGACGAAACTGAGAGGTAGTTACAAGAAATTAAACTTAGTGGATGGGTCTATTTAAGATCTATTTTTTTTCAGAGACAATATGTAATACTTGGCTTATCATGATGTTACAAAAATACTATTTCACTATAGTGGGAAATAACTAAAACAATTTATATGGTAAAGGTAGGCAGTCCCCTACTATGTACATAGGTGAATTAGGATGTTTTATGTGTTTCCCTTCTATTTTGTGTGTTTACCTTAAATTTTTTCATATATATGTGACGTTTTACCTCTCAATATTTTTCTTTCTTAAAATCACCCTAAGAAATTGATATAATCCAAGAGATTCTGGAGTTTATTTTATGTCTTGTCTACTCCATGTCCCTAATAAGAGCTAGTTGTACTCATTTTTTTTGCAATTTAAAAATCCCCAATATTTGTGCCTAACATGTAGATCTTGAGAAAATATGTAGTTTTCCTAAAGGTTTATCAAAAAAAATTTATTAATTTTCCCTCAAAATTTAGTGTGTATTTTTGGGAAATGTAAGGAAGTGTGAGATAGGTTCTCAAAGTGCATTTTACATGACATAATTAAAAGAGGTACAAAATGAAAAAAAATTAGGGACCCCAGATAAATTTTGAAGGGGTCATCCATACATCCTTACACACCCAAAACACTTAATTTTTTTTAAATAAGTGAAAGAATACAAATTTAATCAAACTAGTTATGTTCTACTAGTATAGTTAGAAGTTCCTGAAGGTTTATTTGGTGTGCTTTATGTGCTTGATGCATCAAGTGTTGGATGAAGCACATCATATGAAAATAAGGAGCTTTGATGATGTAAAAATTGAGACAAAAAAACGTGTTCCACAAATGGAGTGTAATGACCCTCCCATTTTATAGTATATACCTTCACCCTACCCCTCTTGTTATGTTTGGGATTTTTGGTTAGATATTGTTTGTGGTTTTTGTGCTCTAATGGAAAATTAAATGTAAAAATTGTAATAAGAAAAATAAACAACATTTAAATTCAATTGTGAGGTATTTTTATAGAATAATATATGCCTAACAACTATGAATATGTAATACATACACATTTATTACATTCTGACTCAAATTGTTTGAGTTGCACATGCAACCCATAGGTAAATTGTTATTTTTCCGGAATGAATGCTCTAGTTCATGACTCATTGATGTAAATTAGTCATCTTTCTTTACCATAATGTGTTAGCCAAAATATCGGATCCTTTTGTTGTGGAACTTTTTGTAACCATATTATTAAGTGGTTCGAATCCTAAACTGTTGAAATTCCCCCGATTAGATTCCTAGATTGTTGAAACTTTCCCCAGTTAGATTCCTATATTATTGAAACTTCACCCCTTCTCCCTCTTTGTATTGACCCATCTAGTTTCTTTTTACAGTTTACATCTTTTAAATAATTTATTTTTATGATTATGAGTGCAAGTGGATGAATTTATTAGTTTTTCTCTTCCCCAAAATGAAAATTCAGATTTTTTAAAGGTCACTTCTAAGAAGTGTAAATTACATTAAACACATATTTAGTAAGTTGTATTAAGGTCTAGGAAATTGATACTTAGGGTATTTGGGTTCATTTGTCCACTTTTTAGGGTTTTTGGAAGTGAAATGGCCACAATTTATGGCCTACGTAGTAGCTATGTATGAAAAATGGTTGTTATAGAACAAATTTGTGTACAACTCAAGTAAGACACATCATTCTGGTAAGAAAATTTAACAAGAGTGGGTGCATGTAAGAAAAGTCATGAGATGTCATGTGATTATTAAGTAACATGTATTCTTGTGTAAGAAAATGGGTGAATTCTTGGAGAGAGGGGTTTCATATGGCATAATCCTATTGGTTATAATTTTTTGTAGTTTTATCTATTTATAGTGAAGCATTATGATATTTTGGGGGTTATGCAAGTTTACTTCCCTTTTTTAGTTTTGAATTAGGATCCTTTTGTTGCTTTATTTTAAAATGTGGGATTTGGCTTGTATTTTTTTGTGAAGAAGGTAAAGATTTGTGTGGGTTTTCTACTTCCCATTTTGGTTTTTGTTTGGAGGATATATAAATAAGTTTGCTTGGGTTAAGGAAGCATTGGAACTGTGTATTTTTATTATATCTTATAATCAAATTTTCTACTCATAAATATCTCTCTCATTTCTTTAAGATTTGAGTGTCATAAACTTAAGAATTATGCCTTAGTTCCTCTATTTGAAGTGGTAGCAACAAGGTAGCTTTTATGAGAGTTTCAAGATATTCATCACTCTCATGGTATTTTCATTTGTAATGGTCTTGATGAGTATGTAATTTTCCATAATGCTAAAATGCGTGATAATTTTTTGACAAAATTCCTCTTAGATATTAATACTAATGTGCAAATTAAATGTCATAGTTTTAGGAGAATGATAATTTTTTAAAAAATGTCTCTTAGATCTTCATTTTTATGTGTAAATAAATTCCATAATGTTAGGATGCATGTTTGATGTTTTTGATAAAATTCCTCTTAGATCTTAATTTTTATACGCAATAGAAAAACCATATTTTTACCATGCATTATAATTGTTTGACAACATTCCTCTTAGATATCAATGCTTAAGTGCAAAATAAATGCCATAGTTTTAGGATGCATGATAATTATCTGAAAAAATACCTCTTATATTTTAATGTTTATGTGAAAAATAATAGAGACAGTTTTAGGATGTATAATATATGATTTCACACAAAATATTTACAAATGAATTTGATTTTCTAGAAAGATAATAGTTGTTATTTATAAACTGTAGAGTTTGAATTGTTTGGAGAGTAGGATAATTATTTATTTTATAATCGTCTAGTGTTGTACGGAAAAAAAGAATATTTGTATACCACCTTAAGATGCCATAGAATAGGTGGCCATATATTCAAAGATGTGAACCACCTATTCAAAGAGATTTTTTTTCATAAGGCCATATAGAGAACTGATGTGAGAGTCCATGTGAAACTTTATTTATGAAATTTTCACATATAGATTTTATGGCCACCCATTTAAGGAGATAAACAAGTTTTCCTTGAAGTCCATGAGGAAAGTTGATGTAAGATTATACGTAAGAATTTCATTGGGTAATTCATGCATAAAGTAGGAAATATTCCATTCTACAAGATCAAGAATATTTCCCATAAATCCATGGGACAATTTATGTGAGAGTCTATGTGAAACTTTATTTTGATAACTTCAACATATAGAGTATAAAAGTGCCCATTCAAGGAAATCAAGGAAATTTCCCATAAATTCATAAGAACAACTAATGTGAGAGTCAATGTGAAACTTTATCTATGTAATTCACACATAAATTAGGTAGTCTCACATTAAATAAGATAATTTTTTTTTTCCAAAAATGCATGGGCACAATTGACGTGAGAATCAATATAAAATTGTATTTGGGCGATTTAAGCATATAGATTAGGTGGTGTCCATTCAATGATATTGAAAAAGATTTCTTAGAAGGAAATGGGGAAAACTAATATGCGATTCCATTTCAAAATTCATTTGTGTAATTCGTGCATATAGAGTATGTGGTTGTTCATTCAAGGAGATAAATAAGTTTTCCCAAACATATAGGTGGATAAATAATTTGAGAATCGATGTGAAACATTATTAAGGTAATTCACACATATAGAGTAGGCGGCCTCCCATTCAAGTAGATCAAAAAAATCTCTAGAAGGCCATTAAAAAATTTATTTGAGAGTTGACGTGAAACTTTATTTGGGTATTTTTTGAGTATAAAGAAGGAGGAAAACCATTCAAGTATTTCAATAATTTTTCCTAGAATGTCGTAGGGAAAACTAATATGAGAGTCTATGTAAAAATTTATTTAGTCAATTTACACATATTGAATGGGTGATTTCCTAGTCAAAGGAATCAAGAAGTTTGTCGATAATGCCACTAAAACAACTAATGTGAGAGTTGATGTGAAACTTCATATTGTTATTTATGAAAATAGAGTATGTGGTCACTAA
Source organism: Taxus chinensis (assembly GCA_019776745.2). NCBI lineage: Eukaryota > Viridiplantae > Streptophyta > Pinopsida > Cupressales > Taxaceae > Taxus > Taxus chinensis. The sequence goes on along the minus strand of CM034151.1, from coordinate 230,062,213 downwards.
TTTAAGGAGATCAAAAAATTATCATAAGACTATTAGGGAAACTAATGTCAGAGTTAATATGAAACTTTATTATGTAATCCATGCATATAGAGTAGACAAGCACCCATTTAAGGAGATCAAGAAGTTCCCCCTGATGCATGGGGAAAATTGATATAAGATTTGTAATGTCACCTTTTTTAGAGACATTATTAATATTTATTTTTCATTTGCTTTGTAACCCCTTGGCATGCCTAATGCTACAAGTGGGAGTCTTTTTAGTTAGTTTAATGTGCACATAGGTTAATTACTTTTATTTATTTAATTTAAAAATAAATAAAGTGGACATAGTCTTAGTATTAAATATTTTAATGAGAGTTTATGTTTTCCTTCCAAAAGGGAAAGGTAGGTCTTTATTGGATATTGCACCCCTTAGTTCTATAAAAGGGAGGTCACATTTCCTTAGAGGGCATGTTGATGAATTATTGATTTCACTCCATGCTTGGAGAATTGGGATGTATTCCCATGGGATGTATGCCCTAGTTCTTGCATTGATCTCTCTCTTATTTGGATCCATTATTGAAGATTATTGAAGACTCCATTGTTCTTTCCATTTTGCTCTCTTGTGTTGAAGGTGTTTGTGCGTGCTATTTTCTCTCTAGCTTTGGCGACTTGTCTAGGGTATTGGTGCATTTTATTGAGGGTAAAATCTGCATGTTATTGAGTATTTTGAACGGTTCTAAGTGCTGGAAATTATTTATGCAATTTACCCTAACCCTAGCGATTGGGTTTGGAATTTCGGGGGCTGATTTGAGTGGGTTTTAGTGCATGCAAAGATCTGATATTTATTTTGATGAGAAGATCATAATTTTCCCTTTCTACTGCATTTGGTTTCAAGTTAAAAGAGTTAGTATTTTGGGAGTTATTAATTTCCAAAGTTTCAGCTAATTTTCAGCAGTTATTATTTATTATTTTTACTTCTGCAAATTGTATTGGATAAAGGAGTGTAAATACCAGCTGGATTGCCCATTAAACCTTCACCTTGACTCACTCCAACCCTATTTGGGTTGTATTGAAGCTGACATTAGGGTTTGTTGAGGTAAACCTAGGAGGGTTTATCTTCTAAGTGTTTATTTTTGCAAGTATTTAATAATAATCAGTTAATATCCTATAAGGGGATATTACAAGATTCAATGTGAAACTTAATTTAGTTAATTTTTTCATATAGAGGAGGTGAGAACCCATTCAAATAGATCAATAATTTTTCCTAGAAGGTCATAGGGACAACTAATGTGAAAGTTGATATTAAAATTTATTTAATTCATGAATATAGAGTAGGTGATCCCATAGTCAAGGAGATAAAAATGATTCTTAAAAGGCCAGATAACTAATGTGTGATTTGGTGTGAAAATTTATTTAAGTAATGTGAGCATATAAAGTAGTATTTGGGTAATTTGTGCATATAAAGTAGGTGGTCACCCAATTAAGGAAATAAAAAAGTTTATGCAAAAGATCATGGGGAAAACTGATGTAATAGTCGATGTGAAATTTTATTTGGGGTTTTAGTGCATATATAATAAACAGACACCTGCTCAAGGAGATCAAGAATTTTTCGCATAAATCCATGGGGACAACTGATGTGAGAGTTGATATTAAAATTTATTCGAGTAATTTACAGATATAGCATAAGTAGCCACTGATTCAAGGAGATTAAGAGGTTTTTGTATAAGGTCATGTAGAAATTGATGTGAGAGTCGATATGAAATTTTATTTGAGTAATTTGTGCATATAGAGTAGGTAGTCACCCATTCAAGGAGACTAAGAAACTTTATTAGAATTCCACGGGAACAATTGAAGTGAATTCTATGTAAAAATTTATACGGGTAATTTAGATAAATAGTAGATGGCCACCTATTCAAAGAGGTCAATTTTTTTTCCCAAAATATCATTGAGACAAAACACTAATAACCATTAGGTCATGTTTTTATCCATCATTGACTAGTCAAAATATCATCCTTAGAATATAAAACACAACTACATACATCTAAACGTCATCTCAAATAAATACATTTCATTATGCATTGTGCCAAAATGAATTCAATCATACCAAAAAAAAATTCGCAGTTTAATTTGTCCAAATTTGATGACTTCATCCTAAAAACCACACTTTCAAATCATTAAGTTACCCTAATTAGTTATGTCTAATTCGAGAAATAAATATTGTCATAATATTTACCTATATACGAAAACATTTAATCCATATCCATAGTGAAGAGTGAGGATGGATGTTACAAAAGTGGTATAGAAGAAATCCTACGAGTGGATATTGAGACATTGGTCATCACTAAAGAGGACTCTAAATGAGGGGGTTCAATGGAAGAAGTGTCATTCTCCACTAAAATAGTCTTATAGTATTCAAAGTGAATGGGATATGACTTCTAAGTTGATGAAAAGGACTTAACAAAACAAGATAGGGAGTGACTATAAAGGATTAGGGAAGGCACTATATTTGAGAAATATATAGAAAATGGTACGGCAAGGGATCTCAAGAAACTGAAGGAAGGAATTTTTGGGGATCTTATTTCATATTATAACTCTAAATATTATTTTGAGAGTGATACATGTGCATATTCATATGTTTTTCCATGGTTTTCATCTTTACTTGTGATATAAACAGAGAATTTAGACGAGTCAACCTAACATATTGATGATAATAAGTTATTGAAGGATGATAAAGACTGGATTCACAAGTTTGAGGAAGGTTTGGAATTTATCCAAACTCCCTCCCAAAAAGAAGGAAAATGTTACTCTCAACTTGATCTCGAGTCTTCTCCCCAAAGTGGTGGAAAGATAGGGGCATTCTGTATTTTGAGGAATTGTTTTTTTAACCTAGTTGTCGAAAAGAGAATGGAATAGCTTATACTAATGGGAAAGGTTGAAAAGGAATTCTTGAAACATAGATTATATACATTCTCAATTTTATCCTTTCATGAATAGTTAGATTCCATCTCTGAATTTGAATTATTAGACCAACAGTTCAAGGTTGATAGGAGGGAGTTGGATTAACCAACTCATCCATGGAATGATTTCATTGGAGGGATATCTGAGGAAGGATACAATCATGGATAATCTATAGAAGAGGATAATTTTTAGAAATATGGGGAGGAAGGAAAATGTTTTGACTTTAGTCCCTTTTCATCAATCTGTGAAAGATAAAGGAAATCCTGAACCCTCGGGATAAGGTTTCTAATTTTGTTGTTGCAAATACCAAGGATGAGCTTATAGTAATGGGAAATGTCGAAGGAAGAATTTAGAGGGGGTTGCATTTCGAACAAATTTTATGGAAATATTGGAGGGGTTTATTTGAGCTTGTATTTTTTTTCTTAGTGGAGATTTTGTAATCTCTTATAAATCTCAAGAAAAAATGGATGTGGGTTTAAAAAGGGGTGCATGATATCTTTATAGATGTATGATTAAAGTGAAAATGGGGGCAAGTGACTTTATAAGGGTACCTCATAACCAAATTCAATGGACTTGGGTATAGATTTATGATCTACCTTTGGAATATTGGAATCTATAATCTTTGTGGCAGATAGAATGATAGGCAAACTTTCCTATATTGACCCTAGAAGTTTGGGATGAAACCTTTGGTAATTTTGTCAAGATAAAAATTAGGGTGACTTCAGATCTACTCTTACTACCATTACTGATGTTATTTTTAGTTAGTGAGAGGTGGTTGCACAATGATGTCTACGGGTTTCCTATGGTAAGAAAATGTCTTAAATGCAAATTTATGATTTATTTAACTAAGGGTTTTCATTAAAATGAGTTGGATCGTGGATGTAATATGAGGATCAAATATGTGGAAAATTAAATTTCCAACAACCAATAATATTCTAGGAGTTCCAAAGGAAAATAGGGAATTCAAGGTTATGATGGCTTCAGATAAAAAGGTTATAGGGAAACACTCATGTTTAGATGATGCTTAGAATAAAGATACAATGAAAGGGGACAATAGACATATTTACATTATAATATATAGAATTTTAGGATACTTTACCAATAAAATTTATCATGGGGTAGAGGAATCAAAGGTTCCTATTGATGAGGATGTATCCTTTGTATTTATTCATAATCAATTTTCCTTCATAATCCTCTAGCACTTATGATTGTGGTGTATTTAATAAGGGTGCTATGAAAGGAGGTCATTAGCACTTGATTAGCCACTTGAGTGATATCTATTTTTTGAAATGATGTAAATTAGGATGAGGCGTTTTATTAGGATCATGCAAAATGATCTTAGGGGTTTTCCACAACAAGACACGTGTTAGCTCACTCATCAATACATATTTGCGAGGTTTTTTGAGCTTATAAATAAACACTAATGAAATATTTTATGTTTGTGTTCTAAATATGAGGAGTTTAGCATTTTTTTGGAACCAGATGACCATTCAGAGTTGGAAAATGATTTCATTTGCAAATAATTTTTTTAGGATGCAAGTTGGATAGAATTTTTCACAAAATTTCAGGGGGCAAATGAGAAAATCTCTTGGGATTTTTTTGAGTCTTGGAAAAATAGGGTGACCTTTGTAAGGGGAATACAAGTTATTCTCATAAGAGGGTCTTGGTCACATTCTTATTCTCTTTTGTACAAAGGAGAAATGGTTTTTATTGAAACAAAGAAGGTTAAATTTGCAAATAGGAATTTATTTTTCCTAGCGAACATGTTCATGATACAGGAAAAGGGTTTCTTTGCACATTTTTCCTGATCACTAGCCATTTATGACATTATTTGTTTTAAATTATATCACATATGAAGAAAGGTATTACCTCCGTTATTCTTATCACTTCAAATTAGATGAGTGACCTACCTCACCTTTGTATACCTCTACTTTATGTGTATAATTGACATTAAAATAAACTACCAAGGAAGAAGAGACTCTACAAACTATGGAATTTTTGTTGTAGAGGTTCATACAGAAGGTTACACTAGTTGCAAAGGATTTTATACGAAGATATGTTGTCTAATGTGTTTAATTATTTATGGCTATTTTTTAGTGGAGGTTGTTATACCTATTTTTAATTTTAGGGGATCTTAATGTGCAATTAGGGACTGGTTGTGTAGAATTTTTTTTCATATAAATATAATTGGTAAGGAAATCAACAAACTTTTTTTATCGATCATAAAAAAATTTGACTCTACAAACATATTCATTTAACCCATTTCAAGGGCCTCGCATATCATATCTTTTGGCTACCTAGGACATCATCACAATAAAGGACCCAATTACAAACTTAGACTCTCAAGGATATTCAATTGACTCTAAGTATGCACACATCAATGAAAGTTTCCCTAGGTCAATTTCAAAGACATAACCACATGGCAATATCATTTCCAAGTGTTTGAGGTCCTACTAGGGTCTTAATTTCCAAAACATATCTTATCTATATTTACCAAGTGGGGAATTATGTAATGTCCCCTTTTCCCAATCGAAGACCTTTGGCCTATTTTGTCAACCCGATGGCCAAATGCAAAATATAAGGGTGACTTGAGTTATAATAAATTATTATAAAGTGCTATAAAAAATAAAATAAAATTATTAAAGCACTTATATTAATTTATTTGGCTTAGTAAAAAAAAATTGTAATCCCTATGGAAAATACGATTTGCTTTAAGGAGCAAAAGTCATTGTAAAGGGATTTATTATATTTTATTTCTCCTAGAAAGGATAATGGTGACTTGGGTCAAAGGGGAGTAATGAAGCCTAGGAAAGATAAAAACATAATTAATTTATGTATTCCCCATAGAGAAATGCGACTTGCACTAGGAGGGAAAGGTTGTTGGGAAAAACATTTAATATGGGAAAATATTAAATGTTTGCATAGGGAAAAACATGTGAGCTCATTGGTTGGTTCGGAGGTTGGTTGTTGGCCCTTTTCCTTTAAAAGGGAAGTCGACTTTCCTCTTCCATCATCTAGATTTTTATATGATATTTTTTCTTGCATAGAGCTTCAACTTTTGCATTAAAAATTCCAAGAATGAAACCCCTTGCGAATTAAACCTCTTGTGGACGAAAACCCCAAGAGTTTGAGAGGGATTTTCACTCATAATTTCCCATTGGTTATAATCATATTTTCAGTCTATTTCAGGATTTTTCCACCAGTGTTATTGAAGAATTTTCGAAGTATTTTGGTGAATAAAATTGCAACAGTTTTCATCTTATTGGGTCGACTTGTCTTAGAGCTGTGTGGGCATTATTTTGGAGGTATTTCCATCTGCAATTTATTGGCTTGATTCTCCATATTTTTATGAATCAAAGTGTAGCAATTTTATAATTTTTTGAGGGGTTTTTAGAGGGTTTCCAGGCAGTTTTATAATCAGATTTCAGATCTGATTTTTGAGTTATTCTGGCTGCAATAAATGCTTATTTTTATATATTCTGGCTTCTAAAATTGTGGCAATCAATTGTGATAAAGAAATTAATTTGTAAGTGTCATTTGCATGAGTTTCACTTCCAAACCCTAGTCGCACTTCCTAGAATAAATTTAAATTTTCCCTAGTTTGCTTGTCGTGGTTTCCAAAAATCATATTTTATTATTTGCAAGTCATAAAAAATCAGATTTGGGCAAAAGATCTATTCGGGATCTTTCAGTGGTATCAGAACAATGTTCCTCCAACCTGAAGGGTCTTTGATTTGATGCAGCCACGAGAGGTTGGTGATAGATCTAAATCATGGGAGTTAAATAGAAGAGCTCCATGGGATATGGACAGAGATCTTCTTAGGACTATGGTTACTACCCAACAACAGCTAATACAGTCCATACAACAAATGATGGAGAGGATGGCTTTGGATAAGCCAAGAAATAAGATAGACATTTTGAGAGTCAGACTAGATCGGAGGCCTATATCATCATCATTTTCTATTCACAAAGGTCCAACACTGCAGGACAAGGAAGCAGAAGTGATTAGCATATTTGAGGAGTATAACATTCTTCCTCAAGATGCTAAGGAGAATTTTCCTTTCATGTACTACATGGACATGCACCCGAAGATTGGCTACAAGACTAAGCAGGCAAAGAAGAAATATCACACTATAGCTTTTGAATGGTTTATACGTGGAAGAAACAAAGAATCTTCACAAATGGATGATACAACTCTTCATGAGAATACTTTGGTGTCTTCAAGTTCCAATGAGGTATTCAAAAATGAAGAATTTGATAGACATGCTGATTTGACTCAGGAAGACATGGGAAATGTTTTATCTACATCATCTTTGGAAGAACTTTCACTAGAAGCTTCTACTTTTGAGGCTAGCATAAAGCATGTTAGTATTCTATATAACAATAGCATGGATTTGTTGGGTCATTCACATGAGGATAATTCAGAATTTTCTGTTGATGATCATGGAGTTGATGACATTCATAGTGGACCAACCACTCGTGAGTTGTCTTTGACGGGTGTTAAAAATGGGTTTTGTGTGATGAATTCAAGTCATAAAAATTCTGATTTTATATATCAGACTTGGGAGAATGTGACAAAAACACAAATTTTGTGTGATATGTAGTCATAAAGGGCCAAGGAGGCTAAGCTAGTGGCTGCCCTTGCAAACCAACATTTACAACACGTCAAAGGACAAGCTCATTACATAGATCAACAAGAAGAAAGGGGGAGAATACTGAAGTAGTTGACTCATAATATTCAACCCATTGGGGACATGAATACTCAAGATTTGGTGTAGCAAAGTCAAGACATGTGGACGTCCATGATTGATGTGGATGTTGGCGATACTCCAAGGTATGAAGAGCATAATAATGCATCTTATTTATTGTTGCCTATTCCAATTTGTTTTCATCATGAGATGCATGATATGGTAGAAGATGGAGTCTTCATTTTGGAGTTTGATGAATCATTGCTCCAAGTATATATATGTGAGCATCTTGTGGATGATATATGGTGGCAAGTCTTAGCCCACTTGACAGGCACAGGTGCTAGACTTGCGAATCATTTCAGCATGTTTTGTCTCTTGTGCATGACACTTGGACAAAACAAGATCATAATTGTTTGAGGGCAAACAATTTTTGGGAAGGAAGGATTGTAATGTTCCCTTTTCCCAATCGAAGACCTTTGGCCTATTTTGTCAACCCAACGACCAAAGGAAAATTATAATGGTGACTTGAGTTATAATAAATTATTATAAAGTGCTATAAAAAATAAAATAAAATAATTAAAGCATTTATATTAATTTAGTTGGCTTAATAAAAATAAATTGTAATCCCTATGGAAAAGATGATTTGCCTTAAGGGGCAAAAATCATTGTAAAGAGGTTTATTATATTGTATTCCTCTTAGAAAGGATAATGGCGACTTGGGCCAAAGGGGAGTAATGAAGCCTATGATAGATAAAAACATAATTAATTTACGTATTACCCATAAAGAAATGCAACTTGCACTAGGAGGGAAAGGTTGTTGGGAAAAACACTTAATATGAGAAAATATTAAATGTTTGCATAGGGAAAATCATGTGAGCTCATTCGTTGGTTTGAAGGTTGGTTGTTGGCCCTTTTCCTTTAAAAGGGAAGTCGACTTGCCTCTTCCATGATCTAGATTTTTATATGATATTTTCTCTTGCATAGAGCTTCAACTTTTGCTTTAAAAATTCCTATGACGAAACCCCTTGTGAATTAAACCTCTTGTGGACGAAAACCCCAAGAGTTTGAGAGGGATTTTCACTCAGAATTTCCCATTGGTTGTAATCAAATTTTCGAGTATTTGCAACAGTGTATTTGAAGTATTTTGGTGAATAAAATTGCAGCAATTTTCATCTTATTGGGTCGACTTGTCTTAGAGCTGTGTGGGCATTATTTTGGTGGTATTTCCATCTGAAATTTCAGGTGCTAGACTTGTGAATCATTTCAGCATGTTTTGTCTCTTGTGCATGACACTTGGACAAAACAAATATCAGAATTGCTTGAGGGCAAGCAATTTTTGGGAAGGGAGGATTGTAATGTCCCCTTTTCCCAATCGAAGATCTCTGACCTATTTTGTCAACCCAACGGTCAAAGAAAAAATATAAGGGTGACTTGAGTTAAAATAAATTATTATAAAGTGCTATAAAAAATAAAATAAAATTATTAAAGCACTTATATTAATTTATTTGGCTTAGTAAAAAAAAATTGTAATCCCTATGGAAAAGACGATTTGCTTTAAGGAGCAAAAGTCATTGTAAAGGGATTTATTATATTTTATTTCTCCTAGAAAGGATAATGAAGACTTGGGCCAAAGGGGAGTAATGAAGCCTAGGAAAGATAAAAACATAATTAATTTATGTATTCCCCATAGAGAAATGTGACTTGCACTAGGAGGGAAAGGTTGCTGGGAAAAACATTCAATATGAGAAAATATTAAATGTTTGCATAGGGAAAATCATGTGAGCTCATTGGCTGGTTTGAAGGTTGGTTGTTAGCCCTTTTCCTTTAAAAGGGAAGTCGACTTGCCTCTTCCATCATCCAGAGTTTTATATGATATTTTCTCTTGCATAGAGTTTCAACTTTTGCATTAAAAATTCCAATGACGAAACCCCTTGTGAATTAAACCTCTTATGGATGAAAACCCCAAGACTTTGAGAAGGATTTTCACTCAAAAATTCTCATTGGTTGTAATCATATTTTCAGTCTATTTCAGGGTTTTTCTAGAAGTGTTATTGAAGACTTTTCGAAGTATTTTGGTGAATAAAATTGTAGCAATGTTTTCTCTGTTGGATTCGACTCACCTTGGGACTGTTTGGGCATTATTATTAACGTATTTAGATCTGGAAATCATTGTCTAATATCTCATAATTTCTGTGAATGAAAATACCCAAGTTTCATAAATCTTTTGAGGGTTATTTACCAGTTTTATAATTAGATTTCAGATTTGATTTATGAGTTGATTTGACATCTGGAAATTCTGATTCTTAAATGAATGAGTTCTTAAAAATATAGGCAAACATCTGGGATAGAGAAAATAATTTTTGGGGCTCATTTGATGCCCTAAATGTGTGGGCCGAAATAGTAAGAGGGTCAGATCTGCATGTTTGGTAGTTGTTATAATTTGGTTTACATCATCTTGTTCCTTGTATTTTTCCAAGTTCGGGCATATGTCATTTGCCTATATCGGAGTTGTGTAGTGAAAGTTATGCTATCTTGAAAATTGCAACAATTAGAGTTTCAGAATTAAATTATTTTCCAGCTGTTATAGAATCTGATTTTCGCCATTAATTCTCTAAGGTTGTTCCAAGGGTTTGAGAGTAGAAACAATTATTCTATGCTGATTTTGTGTGCGTTTGCATATAAAACCCTAGTCGATTTGGTTGAAATCAATCCCTTTTGCCCTAACTTTCGAAGTTTATATTTTTCCATTGTATTTTGCTATTGTATTGAGTGGGAAAATTTTATATTTGCTCCAAGGATCCAATTGGGGATCTTTCAAATTACAAGGATTTTATGCCTCATCCGAGTGTTTTTACATAGGTGTGGTAGGGTACCACAAAATCAAAATTACTAAACCATTTTTTATGTCCCTAAGAAAATAAGAAGAATTGATTCCCTAATCGGCTACAACAGTATGATTGAATAAATTCAACCATAGATAAATAATTTACGATAATAAAGAAACACAATACTAGACTTTGTATTCAACCATAGTTAGTGGGGGATGAACCAAACCATAAAAGATAAATCCACCTGAGCATTTATTCTCAGACAAGTGACTTCATCCAAATTACAAAAGTACACTTCTAGATTTTTGGGTGAAGATCATTTAAGCATACCAACCTATCACCTCTAGACCCTTTTATGAAGGCATTCTAGCTGCACCAAATACTTATAATTACCATAATTTTATGGCCTTATCTCCTCTTAATAGGGAAAAATATAACCCTTCTAAATATCCAATTTTATTAGAGGTTTCAAGATTAATAATTGTATTATGAATTTAGGATCTTTTGTTAATGTAATGTCAACCAAGGTTTCTCACACACTGGGATTTATCTACACTAAAAACTTTGGTCAATAATTTTATATGGATACCAAAAAAGTCCCTCTAATTAGACATATTAAAGATGTTGAAGTGGAATTAGTTCTTACCCACAAATAGAGGTTAAGATTACCATCCTTATTATAAATAGTCCAAATGATGGATTTTTGTTAGGAAGGATATTTTCTAGGGATTTAGGAGGAGAAAAAAATGAAATGGTCTCATGAAATGACTCCATTCAATGTGGTTAAGAAAAATCTGTAGCTTGAATATAAAACAAAAATTACTTTGCAGAAATCAAATGATCTATGGATTTATATCATCTATGAAGATACAAGCCATGGAACCTACATAATGATAGCTGAAGAATATTTGAATTCTCCCAAAGTCATAGAAGGATGTCCTAATTATGTATTGGTTTTGGAATTTTCTAGAAAATTATCCTCTATAGGTTTAGGTATATGGGGTGGTTCTCATATCTCCCACTAAAGTGATGTTTTCCTTTTCATATAATTTGTATTTTCTAACATGAATAAGAATGGAGTAGTAAACATTTCTTCTCGGAAGATGGTAATAAAGGAAATAGGTATAAAGAATTTAAAATCCCAAGGTCATTTAAGCAGTTAAAAAACTAGCTCCATGTAAATAATGACCACTTAAGGCACTATCTAAAATGTATCTAGTAACTATTGATAGGGAAAAAAAATCCTAAAATTTTTCATAAATTTTGACCATAATAACAAACACAATCATTTTAGTAAAACGGATTCACCATAAATCTCTTTTATTTCTAAACTCGATGATTGTGTGCAAGCAAAATAAAGATGAATGAATGGACCGGTTAAAGATCCACCATAGATCTCTTTTATTTCTATCACACCTTCTTTATATATTAAAGATCACAATTTTGAAGAGATTCAGCCGTTCACATGGCTGTCACTTTGAATTTCCCAATGAATTCAAGAATGAGTTGAGAAATTTCATGTGGTTTCTCTTGCTGGATGAAGTGACGACCACCTTCAATAATAACTACTTCCTCGAGTAAGGGTACGTTTTTCTTTAACTCTCCTCCATGGACATAATTTTTGATACCAGGGGTAATGTATACCACATCTTTATCTCCGACTATATACTTGGTTGGAACTGTGATGTTTGCCCCAGTCCAGGGGGCTAGAAGCTCCCAATTTCTGTACCAAAATAACACATTTAGTTAGGGTAAAACATCTCGAGCCCTAAAAAAGTTTCTGCAAACATATAGTACTTTTAAAAACATCACCATGTTTCAACAAGGTGGAAGGGTCTTTTCTTTCATAGAGAATTGTCTGTTGGAATTCCAGAGTGTAAATGTTTCAAGATAAAGTCTGGAAAAAATATCTATATTTTATGATTGAAGGTGTAACTTCTCCCCCAATTTGATCTCATAAAATATTAAAAATTTAAAACAAAACAATTGATAAGATACTTTCAACTAGAGATGCAAAGTAAACCACCAAAATTGATCACATAATTCATCATCCAAATTTTTGGACTCATTTATAAAACGAGGATTTGGTGTGATTGGCATAGTTTCTGCTTTGCCAAGCCACCTAATCTTCAGTTTGGAATGAGTAAAACAAACAATGAAATAGAAAGACATACAAACAATTTAGAAAATTGATGACTTCTTTTTAACAGGCGATTCTGAAAACAAAGTTTTTAAATTCTAGATAGTCTACAATAACTGTTGAAATATGACATAAACTTGTGTGACCTTCACGAGAATCTTCCTTGGCATAGACGTCCAGTTCCACATTCAAAAATATTTCTTGACCCATTAGGATAATGTACTCAAAATGACCAAGATTGAAAACTAGGTGCTCATGGAAAAAACTATATGTACAACAGTAGCATAGAAATTATACAGCGACTACCAATGGTGCAGTATACAGATCCAGGAATAAGGTTGACAACCTTTAATCATGTACAATATAACGCATGAAAGCATGTAGCATAGGATTATCAGTCATATCAAGAGATGCATCTCTGGCTAAAGTCTTGAGCTGGATCTTCCAACACATAGCATCTTTGTTTAAAATTTTCCTACGTGAATTGGGCCACTACTGCTTTATGCGATGTAGTATGACAAACATCTAATAAATTTAACATGAATTCAGCTCCTATATCATAGTTAAATTGAGGCCTGTCCTACAACCCTAAATGTCTACTTCAGCGAAATGCACTGTGTCATAAAATCTCATGGTATGCTCTTCTACAATTTTTTACATGCTTTGTGTGAAATAAAAGTCTTTTTAACAGGGGCCTAATCACGCTTGTACTTTAACTATAATATTCACTTCTGCTTGTTTAATAGTAGTCAAATATATGTAGATTCTTTGAAGCATCTTCAGTGGGCATAGCTCCTAGTTTAGATGTTGGACTGGCCACCTCTGTTGGTCGGCCTCACTTGGTGTCCCTGCCGGGTCAGATGCCTGATGTCTGGGTACTGGCAGTTTACCCCAACGTGCATCTAAAACAACGGCTTACTGGGGGGATGTACATCGGAGGGTTTTCTCGTAGCATGGTTACATGATAAAAAAGAGAGTCATCTTGTTTTATAGGATCGAGCTTATGAACACCTAATTAACTTATATAAGGGTGCACTGACTTTTGTAACAATAATCTAGGGTGACTTGACATAAGACGTGTGTTATGCATACACAACAAAAAGGAGTTCCTTTTCTGAATATAGACCAATCTAATACAAGAGATTTTGACCATTAGCAACATTTTCATATACTGCTCTTTTGTACAGAGTCTATCTGTAATGTCAGCGAGTGTGATCTAGTTGGCAAGAACTGAGCCAATAAGGGTTACTGGCCACAGACTTGAGAATCGGCAACTTGCAAATGATGAAAATACACCATCAAACGAACAAGCATCAATCCGAAAATGATTGAAAATATGCTTCTAACCTTATTAAAATAATCAATAATCAGTCCTCTAGAAAGCGAACTCTCTAGGGACTTCACATCAACATTTAACCATAGCAATAACAACTTTAAATGCTTCTAAATAATTAATTCAACCACGGCAATATTTATCAATCCAAATTACATCGAAAGAATATTGAGAAAATAAGTGATTACACCCAACTACGATTAATTTTATGACAGCAGCAGAACAGCCAAATTATCAAGGGCTTGGAAATGATCTAGATAAACTCCTCCAAAAAATACCATTTCATGTTGTTTCCATGCAAAATGTCTAGCATGCAACAATTGAAATTTTGGCCATGACAACTAAGCCCTACACTTGTAAATATCCCCTCCCCATAGTCACTGTGACCCCTAATCCTTTGGCTATTCTATCGTCAGTTTCACCCTCATACAATGGCTCAGAAATGATTGAACATGCTAACAAGACATTCCAAGTGAGTGTCATGTACAGGGATGTATATTTTCCTAAGACGTGATTTGCAAAACGGTCACTGAGATTACAAGGAAGAATGACTATCTCCGGGGGGCCTAGAAAGGGCCATTTATTGGCCATTTTGCAACATATGGATACCCTCTGGAAGCTAACAGGGATAGACCCAAAAAAACAGGGAAGTCTAACATAAGAGAGTTTTGAATGCCGCCAAGGTACACTTTAGGGAGAATCTGTGGAGAAGCAATTGATCTCGGTAACCAAACAGGGCTCCATCAAGGTGCTTGCAGTGACCTTCGTAAAGGTGTAGCTCCTCGAGCTGAATTCCCGAGTTCCCGGATTCCACCTTTTTTTAACTCCCGAATCACAAATCTCCCAAATTGTTGAGCAACCATCCATACTGAGCCATCTACAAGCTCCATCAAGTTGTCTCATGACCCTTTGAGGGTATAATTCCCAAGATCCACAATCTCCCTTTTGAACTATCAGGCAACCATCCATAACTGAGCTTCACCTATTCCTTTATCCTTTCCTCGGCCTTCAAAGTTTAGGAGCATCTTTATATTCCTGCCTATTCACACGTTTCCTCACTACCTTCTTTGCATCCGGTGGGTCTTCAAAAACACATGGCTATATTGGTTGTATTTGATATGTGAACTTTACCCTTGAGCACATCATTTCTCGAACACGACAATCCCATGCTGTAACCTCTTTTCTTACAATAATGACATTCAATCTCCCCTTGGATCTGATCTTCTATGATCATTTTCTGGTTCCCCGAATACCCACAAAGCACTTTCTTGCTGAGAATGACCTTCTGCATCCTCGGATATGTTCATTTTTCTTCAGCTAGAAGAGTTGCAGATCATATCATCTTATGATTGAGATTGAATTTGACTGAGGGTAAAAACTACATTGCTGTATTTTGAGGAAAAAGTGCATTTAATAGGATAGGTTTGGCATCTTCATCCTCAATTGCAGCTTTGACTTCTGCTAGTTGTCTGATCACAGGACCTTAGATTATTGATGTGGCTTGACATAGAGACTCCGTAATCCATTTTGAACCTATATAACTAAAGTTTTAGGAGCAAATTTGGCATTGACTTTTCGCTCCAAATAATTTATTTCGAGGTATCCCAAATTTCCTTCGATGATTTGTCTAGGTCTACATGATGAAGCTCAGAGTCAGAGAGAGCAAGGCCAATAATAGCTTTCGCTCTATCATCTTTGCTTGCCATTCTAACAATTTCGATGCATTGGTAGGTGACCGTCTCTTTCCCTTTTACAATGCCCCACAAATTTTTATTCATAAGTTGCATTTGTATTTTCAAACTCCATGATATGAAAATTTAATGTACCAAATATTTTTCTATGGGCATTTCAAATGTATTATCTAAAATAGAATAAATACAACTGCAAATTTGTGAAAGGTCATGGGGGGAGATAAGAGTCATGTTGTAAATAAAATACCAGTTGCAAGTGCCTTGCTCCATTCCAAAGGTTAGTGCAATTTTGATTGCCCTAGTGTAGAGTTGTTGTGAAACTTTTCGCCCTACCAATTCGTGACAATAATGGCTAAGTTGCATTTCCTCTATTTCCTTGTCTATGTTCGCGATCCTCTTTACTCTCCAACTTTGCAAGCATTGTTCTTGTACTCTACCAAGAATGTGAAACTTTATGCCCTTGACTAATGGATTGTTCTGTAGAACTTTGTGTCTCTAGTTTATTAGTCAAATGCTGATTGCTTACATTGTTGTGTTCTTCTAATTGAATGTTCGCGACCTATTGTAGGTAATGCGTTGTGTATTCTTCCTAAGTTTACTCACAGGTCTTAACCCTCACTCCCCATTTCTCCTACTCCTCTTTACCTTCCTTTACAACTGCAATTCCTGCCCTTGGGACTTGTACGAAACATATCTTTCTTCCCTCTAGTTTGCTTGCCCCATGCTCTGATAACCACTGTTAGAATATTGCGGAGAGAGAGAATACATTCGAATAATGTGTAAAGAATGACATCCAAGAAAAAGGGGAATAGCACACTGTTCCAGAGTGAAAACGGATAATCTGTCACTGGGTATTTATTTGCACCAAGACGGTTACAAAATGTAGTTTCAGCCTTAAAACCGCATGAACAGTATCTCAACTCAATTGTAAAAGTGGAAGATTATATCATTTCATTCAAGCTATAGCCTAGGGTTAAAAGGGAAGACATAAATATGAAATCCTACTTAAAGCTCACTTGTGACTTTCAAGTGAAGCCACCAATGCACACAATGAGGGTTTTTGTTCCCAAGTGTGATCCTATTAATGGGTTTCGTCCTCAATAGGTGACCAAGGAAGGATTTTCGTCCTTCAATGGCAAGAAGAGAAGCTACACTAGTTTCAAGTCCAAGTAAATCTCAAAATAGATAAGATGTTGATGATGTCCTCTCACATTCGAACCTTCCTTAAGTACCCCTCCTTTGGCGCCAAGGATGAATTATAAGCCCCAATCTTCATGGTCAACCTCTTAATGGGGAAAATGCACTTTTTAATCTTCACTTAACAAGACCGACCTCATAATGAAGAAAAAGAAATTATCTCCCTTGTTAGTCTCTCAAAAAGAACGACCTAGTCGATAGCAGTTCATTTTGCTCTTTGTCATTCACCCAATCAAATACTCCAAGCCATAATTAAATTATAAAAAGGAAATCACTTGCAATAATGGCAATGTTCCCCTCCTTTACTTCCATCCTTGAAGCCCACAAGAGGAGGAACAGTCATAAGGCCTTCCATAGTGACTAACTTGGAAAAGGGGACATTATAGTCCTCCCTTCCCAAATTTTCTTGTCCTCAAGAAATGCACATACCCAAATCCCAAATGAATCTTAGCTCGCTCCTTCTTTGATGTTCCTACACATGAAGCAAATAGATCAAAGGAAACAATGTGTTTACCAAGACTTTTACATCCTTCATCATGCTTTAGCGGATATGATAGCTCAGCTCTTCTCCTTTGCTTTCCAAGGCATCTCACAATTACCATCCAAATGATTGGATTCCCAATGCTTCCGTAATGTTGTCCCAAACACAGTTGTAACCTTGCATTTTTCTCTTTCAAAAATTAAAATGAAGCTGGCTGGACAATTCAACTTTTATCAGCGACAAATATAACAAGATGGTCTAGCTTAGGAATTTCAACTTCCAATTGCCTAGATGTCCTTTTCCATGTACCTTAAAAGTAAAAGAACAAGCTGGAAAAATTGTCAGCAAAGCAGCAGTCCAAGGCAAACAACAGCTGTAAGCATGACACCTTGGGTCCAAGGTGTTTGTCATCCCATATTACTGTCTTTAATTATGCAGGTTGGAAACAAAGTATTACAGGTCATGAATCACCTGATTTTTCAGCCCAATTTGGAGCTATGTTGGCTGTAGTTGGCTTCTTCAATTGAAACCATCCATGACTACTTTCCGATCATTTAATGACCTCAAAATGATCATTCTTGCAGTTGTTCAAGTCTGCAAACAACAACTTATAATCTGATTTTATCAAAATGAGCAACTTAAAAATGGAACATCAGCTACAAAACTGAAACCTCCAAGCAAAATTAGGAAATGTGAGCATTCCAATGACTAAAAACACTTCTCTAAAGACTGAAAAATTTCTCCCAACATTCATCAATCAAAAAATGCTCCATCTCTTAGACTAAAATACTTGCTTACCCACTTGTATGTATGCCATTGAGATCTTATGGTGGCTGATATGAATAATGACAACAGCACCAAGTCAGAAAATTTGAGCTATAGCTCTCTAAGTTACATTCCTCTTTTCACCACTAACCCCCACATACTTTATTGGGTGATGATTTCTTACATGAATACTCAACCATGAAGTATCCCCACCATGCTTTTGTTGTGTTACTCTGACATTATACTTGGTTGGAAGGGGGCATAATTGGGACATATCTTGTCGAATCTATCAACCACAACATATAAACAATTATTACCTTAAACCATGGGTAGCTCTGGTAATGGATGACTATGGATCTCCTTCCCATTTTTGAGTGGAAATAGGAAGGGGCTGGAATAGTCCAGTTGGAAATCCATGGTCTGCCTTGTTTCGTTGGCAAGCCAAGCATTCCCATACGTATTTAGGCACCTCTTCTTTAAGACCTTTCCAAAAGAGCCTTTCTCTCACCTTTTCATGTATGTCTTGAGATAGCCCAGATGGCCAGTCAATGGGGCATCATGAACAGACCTCAATATCTTGTTCTTTACCCTCCGATTTGGAAACCAAATAGACTCCATTTTTATAGAGAATGAGCCCATCCATTATTTTGTACCTTTCATCTACAATTTCTTCCTCAAAAGCAGCATTAGCAAACTTATTCTTGTCACACTCAGTTGTAATTGAAGGCTTCCAATCTGTTGTTATCCTAGATAAAGAGCAAATATATGATTCTTTGGACAAAAGATCTTCTACCAAATACTTGATTTGAGTGGTTTCCGAGATCATACCTTAAAGTATCACCTTTTTGCTTTTATTCCTCAAGCTCAACTCCATACTTTGGTAGTTGCGAGTGAGTTCTCCCAATGAATGTAGCCATTGGACCCCATAGCACAAGATTTGTACCAACTATGCCAATCATATAAAGATCATCACATACCTCATGCTCTCCCAACATGAAAAGGAGTTGGGTACGACTCCTTGTGCATGGCATGGAATAGCCATCCGCTACTTTGACCATGAAGCCTTTGAGGTATTTCACCTTAGAATCCATCTTTGCAACCAAGTTTTCATCAACACAAGACTTCTTCCTCTTTCTTATGACTCAAATGATCATCTAAAACCCAAACAATTATGTTCACATAATCTTGAGCTTGCAATAAAAGATATATGTGTCATATGTTACTCAACAAGTTCTTCACATTATCACCATTATATTACAAGGCATCAAACATGACATATGATCAATCTTAACAAGAAGCTGACCATAATGACATGAGTATGGCAGTGATATAGGGGAGAATAAAATGTGATCATTTCTATCATACCTTGGGCTGCCAACAAGAATCCCACCCTTATTTTGTTAGTACTTGTTTGGAACATCTTCGGAGCTCTCTCCAAGTCATAAACTCCCTCAATCTACCCATAATTGACTGTTGTTTGGGAATCTCCAGCGAACTGAAAGTAATCAGAAGGAACCAGAAGTGTCCTTCCTTCCATAATGTCATCCTAATATACATCATGTGAATATGATATTTTCTTCTTCTTTTTTTTGCAACATGCCATCACTAGAAATCAAGAAATAATTATTAAATATAAAAATATTTTTACCTTCCAACTCGTTCTTCATGACTTCCCTCTCTTCCCTAGGCTCGTGCTTTGAGATTTCATCAAACCCTTGACCCTTCATACCGTTGTTATGAAAATCAATCAATGCCTCATCCTTGGAAATAATGGTGGGTACTTCTAGGGCTTCAATGGGTTGTTCCCTCTCAATTCCCAACAACTTCGGTTCTTCTTCTTCCTTCTTTGGCTCTAGCTCCTGTCAACACTAAATTTTCCTCCGTAATTTCTATTTCATTAATGTATGTATTAGGAATATGATGTTGTTAAGTATAATTAGTAGTAGCGTCTGATAGAAGATAACGGCGCAGTCAGTACGGTGCCGCCAATAATGTGGAGTACGGTAACAGTCAAAGTACAATAGGAATATTGTAAAAAGTAAATATTTGTCGTAAGTGGTCCAGTAATGTTAAAATGTCAAAGTTTGGGTAATTAGAGAAGTAGGGTCTACGTGATTAGGAATTAGAAATATTATATTGGTAATAAGGACAAGGAGTGAGGTTATAAATATTTTGTGTATTTTATTTGTAAAAAGTATAAAAATGTGGAACCCATGTAAAATGATAAGGTTTATCTTATCTTAGAAGATAAGCTTACATGTACAGATAAGAGTTAAGGTATGGAATATGATTCGTCAGGAGTAGATTTCTTATCCTATCTTAGAGATAAGATGGATAAGCCTGGAAGTTCTATAAATAGAGAGGCTACCCCCCTCATTTAGCATAGAAGGAAGTAGTGAGAAATATTGTAGGAAGTGTGTGAAGGAAGTCATCAGTTTAAAGGTGTGTTGAAGAAGCCATTAAGAGGTGTAATTGTAAAGTTCTCCCATAGTCTTGGTGAGAGGCAAGTGAAGTCAATGACACTTGAAGTACCTCATGGGTGAGATTGTAACAGTTTCATGTTAATATTATAATTTATTCTGATATTTCAGATTTGTCATCATTCTGTCTTATCATAGTCGATGGTATTCTTGTGTTATGTTGTTGTTTTGTTTCCAGATTACATCCACCAAACTAAAGGCTGTGCATTAGTAAATAATCATAGCACGAGGAGTTCCCGGTGAAGAATTATCATAGTGCCGGATTGGTGATGACATTTTGGTTCCGTTGCGGGGACCATTCCTCGTTGGTGGATTTTTTTGGAGAGATATTCCCACTTAGTCAAAAATCAATTAGAGGGTAACCTTGTTTTTACTGTGCATAGTAGTTACCATGGTAAAGTCATTTTTGCCATGAATAGTAGTTACCATGGTAAAGTCATTTTTGCTGGAATAGTATTTACCGCAGTAAAGTCACTTTTTACCGTAAATAGTATTTACTGCAGTAACTTCACTTTTTACCGTGAATAGTATTTACCGCAGTAACTTCACTTTTTACCGTGAATAGTGTTTACCACAGTAAAGTCAGTTTTTACCGCAGTAAGTCAAGTTTTACCATAGTTTACCGTGGTCATTTCTATTTTACTGTAGAAAGGTGTAAAGTCACTTTCTAGTATAGTGATTCCAATTATTTGTGCACATAAGTCTTGTTGATTGTACTTGTGGGTTGGTATTTCACGGTGGTTACTTTTGAAAATGGGAAAGATTCCTGTTTTTTCAGCCCAATTTAATGAAGATGCTTCTTCTTTCATTCAAGAGTTTAAGCGATCTTGTATTTGTAATGGCCTTATAAGAAGGGAACAATGGACTGAATTTTTTCCTACCTTTTTGGATGGTTCAGCACTTAGGTGGTTTGAAACACTAGGTGATAATGTGAAAAAATCATGGGATTTATTAACTGAAAGTTTTCTTGAAGAATTTGGTGAACAACAGAAATATGCAGATCTCATGATCGAGATCACAAAGTTATCCCAAGGAGAGAAGGAGAAGATAAGGGATTATCATGCTCGTGTTCTAGAGCTAAGGAGGAAGCTCGATGCTCAGATCCGGAAGGAAGGACTAGCGGATGGGTTGATGAATGGCGTGGATAATCTCCTCTGTAAGCACTTCATTCTTGGGATGAAGCCAGAGATCAGACAACGAGTGAAGTATGACCGCCCAGCTACCATTGAACAAGCTAAGGAGATTGCAAGAAGGCAAGAAGAAAGCATGGAAGAGGAGCCCAAAGAAATTGTTGTTAAAGTAGAGCCTACACCAGCACCTTTGGTCCAGAATCCACAACCACTCCCGGTGAGTACAAATATTTCTCCTAGTACATCTACTGAGTATGAAGATCTGCTTAGGAAGATGGGCCAGTTAACTATTAATCTTCTTCAAGGAAAGGAATTTAGTTCTCAGGGAGGAGATAGAGGTCCAAAAAGAAATATTTCTGAAGTTGTTTGTTATGGTTGTTATAAAAAGGGTCATTATAAGTATAATTGTCCAGATAGAGCTTCTACATCTGGTACAAGAGATAATGATAAAGGAAAAACACCTGTGAATTCTTTTGATGTAGTAGATAAGAGTAGAAATAATGAGGTAGCTGTGTTTGTAACAAAAAGAAAGAAAGAAAAAGATAATCAAGATGGAACTGATCCTAAGAAGATGAAAGGAGAAACTAATAAGAAACATAGGAGAAGAAAGTTGGGTGTGCAGGATTTTCTGATTTCACAGGGGCAAGGACCATACTCCATCTTGGAAGATCAGTCCAAAAGGCCTACAAATATTACATATGGTCAACTCTTGGCTGTCTTCTGAGAAGAGGCGGGAGTTGCGAGGTGGACTCAATGCTCGAAGAAAGAAAGAGGTTGAGGTCACTGTTTTGGAGGTAGAGGCAGATCCCTATGCTCCACAAGGTGAGGTATTATGTAATGGTATTTCAATTCATGATGTCTTAGTTGATGGAGGTGCTGCAGTTAATGTAATGACCGAGGCTGTAATGAATATGTTGGGTTTAAAAATTGGTCGCCCTTCAACACTTATGTTAAGGTCATTAAATAAGGGAAAAAACTAAACCAGAAGGTGTAGTTTTCAAATGTGGCAATATCTGTTATGGGTGTTGTATGTGTGGTAGACTTTCAGGTGATGAAAAATGGTACTATTGCGTACCCAATGCTGCTGGGAAAGACCATGGCTAAGGAGAATTCATGCAAGAAACTACTGGAATGAAGGTTTCATGACACTTGGACGTGGTAGAGAGAGGGTGAAGATAAACGTGATCCCTCGACATCATAAAGCAGAACCTGTGGATTCAAGTGATGAAACTGATAATTGGACATCCTCTGATTACTCTAGTATTACTGAAGTGGACACTGAAGATGAAGAAAGTGAGGTTGATGTTTCAGTCATGGATATCCTTCCAGTCACACCAACTCATGACCCCATAAAATTATCTGAAGAAGTTGATGATCGTCTCCAACAAATAAAGATTGGTGATGCTGTGATGGAGAGTGAGAAGGAATCCTACCTCCAGCTCTTTCGAAGGTACATACACCTATTCACTTTTGATTACAAGGAACTCCGTCAAGTAAGTTGGGTAGAACATTGTATTGAGCTGGTAGATGGTGCTAAGCCCATAAAACAAATGCCATATAGAATGAATCCTAATTTTTCCAAGACTGTAAAAGAAGAAATAGATAAGTTGCTTGATGCAGGATTCATATTTGCTGTGGAGAATTCAGAATGGGTTTCTCCCATTGTGATCTCAATAAAAAAGAATGGGAAGCTACGCATTTGTGTTGATTACAGGAAGCTCAATAAGGCAACAAAGAAGGATCATTACCCTCTTCCATTTTCAGATCAGATCTTGGACGAAGTAGCTGGCCAGGAGTGCTATAGTTTTGCTGATGGATACAGCGGCTACAACCAAGTTCGTATAGCAGAGAAAGATCAGCTGAAGACCACGTTCACCACTCCTTGGGGAACGTTTGCTTATAGAGTTATGCCTTTTGGGTTGTGTAATGCTCCAGCAACATTCCAGCGTTTGATGAATAGGGTGTTCGAAACCCTACATTGGGACCTTCATCAGAGTATTTCTGGATGATTTTTGCATCTATGGGAGCAAGTTGGACCACCTGCACCAAATGGAGACATCATTTCAAAGGTTAGATGAAGCACAAGCCTCACTAAACCCTACAAAGTGTGTCTTTGGATGTTCTAAAGGCGTTTTGTTATGGCATGTTGTATCCAGAGATGGTATTGGTACTGATCTGATAAAGTTTTAAAAATCAAAGATTTACCATTTCCTATGAATAGAAGTAAGTTGAGATCATTTTTAGGCCATGTGGGTTACTATAGAAGGTTCATCAAGAATTTCTCAAAGATTGCACAGCCACTAACCCAGTTCTTGAAGAAGGATGTTACTTATGAACCAGGAAATAAGGCGCATGAAGCTTTTGGACAACTGAAAGAAGCCCTGGTGTCTTCCCCTGTTTTGAAGAATCCAAATTGAAGCAAGCCATTCACTGTGTACACTGATGCCTCAAATGCAGCACTAGGAAGTACTTTGAGCCAAAAGGATGAAAATGGGAATGAACATCCAATTTACTTTGGGAGCAGACAAATGAGCAATGCTGAGGTAAACTATACTGTAACTGAAAAAGAGGCTCTGGCTATCATTTTGCTGTAAAGAAGTTTAGAAATTACTTGCTAGGGCAAAAATTTATAGTTGTAACAGATCATCAGGCTCTGAAATATATTGTCAATAAGCCTAACCCATCAGGGAGGATAGCAAGATGGATAATTTTGCTACAAGAATTTGAATTTGATATTATAGATAGGCCAGAAAAGAAGCATGTCAATGCAGATGCACTCTCTCGAGCCTATGATGGTTTAAGATCATCTTGTGATGATGATGATTTTTTCCGATGCAGCATTGTTCTCCCTTGACACAATCCCTAGTGAATACATAGATATTTGAAATTATCCTGAATGAATTCAAGTTTCCTGATGGTGCCAATGCAAATACTAAGAGAAAGATTACTCAAGCCAGTCGTCCATATTCTATTCTGCATGGAGTATTATTTTGAATAGGACCTGATGGACAGTACAAGAGGGCAGTTGGACGTGATCAAGGAAAGGAACTGCTAGAAGAATTCCACAATGGTACATGTGGAGGGGCACTTCTCTGGACAACTTACAGCAAGAAGGATCTTGGATGCAGGTTATCACTGGCCCACTCTTTTTAAAGATTGTTATAATTATTGTAAAACATGTGATATTTGTCAAACACATGGTAACCGTAAGACTTCATCAGCTCCATTATGTCCTATTCTTCCACTTGGTCCCTTTGAAAAGTGGGGAATAGACATTGTAGGTCCACTTCCAAGTACATCACGCCAAAATAAGTATATTGTAATTGCCACAGATTATTTAACCAAGTGGGTTGAAGCTAGGCCATTGAAAACAGCTTCCATGGATGAAGTGGCAAGGTTCACATATGAACGCATTGTCACCAGATTTGGTTGTCCATTAGAAATTGTAACAGATCAAGGAAGCCACTTCATTAATGAGGTGGTAGAATCCCTAGTCAATAAGTTTTCTATTAAGCACAGGAAGGCAACAACATACAAGCCAAGCACAAATGGATAGGTGGAACGAACAAATTTTGTGCTGTGTCAAATTCTAGCAAAAGATGCAGCCTTGCAGGTACATAAATGGGAATAAAAGGATTCATGCAGCATTGTGGGCATATAGGGGTAACATCAAAGTCAGCAACAAGATACTCCCCATTTCAGTTGGCCTATGGCATTGATCCAGTTCTTCCTATTGAGTTTGATATTCCCACTGTGAGAGTTATGAAAAATGAAAGGATGGATGAAAGTGATTCAGTAAAAAAAAGGTTGGTACATCTTCATTTGCTAGAGGAAATGAGGGAAATAGCAAAGGATACAAGCCATAAGAAGAAAATGAAGCAGAAGGAATACTTTGATCAAAAGATCCGATGGTCTCCATTTCATGCGAATGACTTGGTTCTAGTATATGATTCCAGATACAAAAAAAGAAGACAGAAAATTTCTTCCAAAATGGATGGGGCCCTACAAAATAGCAGCTGTGCATGAAAATGGTACGTATCGACTGGAGGAATTGGATGGCACTCCCATTACGAAATGGGTCAACCACGACAAGTTGAAGATTTTTCAAGCACCAGAATAGTCTACTCCGAGGACGGAGTAGAAGCTAGGAAGGGGGAAGATGTTGACACTAAAATCTTCCTCCGTAATTTCTATTTCATTAATGTATGTATTAGGAATATGATGTTAAGTATAATTAGTAGTAGCGTCTGATAGAAGATAACAGCGCCGTCAGTACGGTGCCGCCAATAATGTGGAGTACGGTAACAGTCAAAGTACAATAGGAATGTTGTAAAAAGTAAATATTTGTCGTAAGTGGTCCAGTAATGTTAAAATGTCAAAGTTTGGGTAATTAGAGAAGTAGGGTCTACGTTATTAGGAATTAAAAATATTATATTGGTAATAAGGACAAGGAGTGAGGTCATAAATATTGTGTATTTTATTTGTAAAAAGTCTAAAAATGTGGAACCCATGTAAAATGATAAGATTTATCTTATCTTAGAAGATAAGCTTACATGTACAGATAAGAGTTAAGGTATGGAATATGATTCGTCAGAGTGGATTTCTTATCCTATCTTAGAGATAAGATGGATAAGCCTGGAAGTTCTATAAATAGAGAGGCTACCCCCCTCATTTAGTATAGAAGGAAGTAGTGAGAAATATTGTAGGAAGTGTGCGAAGGAAGCCATCAGTTTAAAGGTGTGTTGAAGAAGCCATTAAGAGGTGTAATTGTAAAGTTCTCCCATAGTCTTGGTGAGAGGCAAGTGAAGTCAATGACACTTGAAGTACCTCATGGGTGAGATTGTAACAGTTTCATGTTAATATTATAATTTATTCTGATATTTCAGATTTGTCATCATTCTGTCTTATCATAGTCGATGGTATTCTTGTGTTATGTTGTTATTTTGTTTCCAGATTACATCCACCAAACTAAAGGCTGTGCATTAGTAAATAATCATAGCACGAGGAGTTCCCGGTGAAGAATTATCATAGTGCCGGATTGGTGATGACACTCCATGATTTCTCCCTCTTCAAATTGCACCGTGGATCCCTCTATGGGTTGTTTCTTCTCTATTACTTACAACCCTAATTTTTCTTCTTATGTAGCTTGCGACTTAGGCTTGGGCCTTGATCTTCCCTTGCTTACTCCCATGAACTCTGAAAATGACATGGCATCACGTATCTTCTTCAGAAGAGCCCTATATTCCTCATACCATGTAGCAATGTTGTTTGCTTTGAATGGCCGAGTATTATTGACTTCCTTTGAAGAGCTCCCTCCACCGTTCGGATCTTGATGGGTATGGGTCAGTTGTGCCATTTTATTGACCAATCTTTATTTCCCTAAAGCAAGCCTTTCAAATCTAGCATCCCCAAAAATTGTAACCGCCATTTGATCTTCTTGCAAGAAAACCCTCAAGCTAGAAAGACCAATGCTTTGATACCACTCTAATGTCCCTTTTTAGGGCAAAAAACTGAAAATAAGGGTTTGGCCACAACCTCAAATGAATCAAATCTGAAAATGCAGCATCAATCTGAAAATGACTGGAAACACATTTTAACCCTATTCGAGCAATCAATAATCAATCCTTTAGGGAAACGAACTGTATAGGCACTTCAAATAATCATACAACCATGCAATAACAACTGAAAATGCTTCTAAATAATTATTTCAAGCACGACAACATTTATCCATCCCAATTACATCAAAATAATAGAGAAAATAAGAGATTACACATATAACTACAATTAATTTTCTGACAACAGTAGGACAACCACAAACAAGGGCTAAAAATAGCTCATAAACCTCTCCAAAAATCACCAAATTGTATATTCCAACCTTATAAATTATAAAAACAATAATATCAACTCAAATTGTCCAAAAGTGCCCTAGATATCAAACCCTTCACCCAAACAAGTCACCTAGAGTTAGAAGGGAGGACATAAATATGAAATCCTCCTTAAAGCTCACCTGTGACCTCCGTATGAAGCCATCAATGCACAAATGAGGGTTTCTGTCCTCAAGTGTGATCCTATTAAAGGGTTTCGTCCTCAATACGTGACCAAGGAAGGATTTTCGTCCTTCAATAACAAGAGGAAAATCTACACTAACTCCACTCCAAGTAAATGTCAAAATAGATGAGAGATGATCCTCCTCTCCATTCAAACTTCCTTAAGGACACCTCCTTTAGCGCCAATGATGAATTATAAGCCCCAACTTCATGGCCGACCTCCTAATGCACCTTTTTAATCTTCACTTAACAAGACCGACCTCATAATGAAGAAATAGAAATTCTCCTTGTTAGTCTTCTTTCTCCTAGTCGAACCATTCCAATGTCATCATTAGTAAATAAAATAACTAATCATGAAGGTACATCACTTACAACCATGGCGAGTTCCCCTCCTTTGCTCCTTCTTTGATGCCCACAGGAGGAGGAATAGTCATAAGGTCTTCCATAGTGACCAGCTTGGAAAAGGGGACATTACATTATCATAATTTTGAGAGCTCTAATTTAGGATATGTACAATTTATCATATAGACATCACTGAAATCACAAACATACATCACTAAAATCACAAACATATATTTCGTTGATTTCGTCGATACTTCTAAAGATACTACTTTTGGCATTACAAATTTGAGGAAACTTGTCCAATGACTTTGAGCACTTCCCTCAAAGAAGACATTGGAGAACAAGATGTCAATAGTGAGGGAACTTCAAAGAGGGTTTTTCTATTTTGAATCATTTTGAGAAATGGATTACATGGGTTCAACATGAGCCCAAGTGGATGGGATGGCCTGTCTAGCAGATGGTTTGTAGATTGAAACCCTCCAATTTGTTACTTTTGCGTGTGTGCAACTACAACTTTCAGCGTTTGTTGTCTCTTTGTAGCATGTTGAAGTTTAATGTTCTCATATATGGCTTCAACAGCTAAGATTGTATTTGGATCATACATTAGGTTATTTTCAAGGGCTTGCAGCCTACATTTCCAGTGATTACAAATTTCCATCATGTGTGATGCATTTATTTTATCCTACCATGTACTTGGTCAATTTTGAGATGCATTCTCCCAAAACAAGAATCTCAGCATCATAATAGCCAAATTTCTTGCCCAATTGATTAATGCTTCCCACTAGGTTGTTGATAGTTCTCACCATGGAAAAACAAATTAGAATCAAATCAAGCTGGGAAAGGGAGAGACCACTACAACTTTGATCAACAGTTGGACGAAGGTTACACATTGGGTGAACTCTCTTTTTAGGGGTCTGACCAGTGTTTTAAAAACCGGTCGAACCAGAATCGGAGCTAGTCGGTTCAACCATTTTGAGCAACGACAGGACTAAAAACCAGATCGGTTGACCGATTTAGGGCCAAATCGGTCAGCCGATCTGGTTTAGACCCAAACCAATTGAGTCATGGGTCTGCGTAGCCTTACAACTGTTTTATTAAAAAATTCACATTTTTAATTGCAATTTCTATTTTTAAAACACCTAAACCCTAATTTTGTGTTATATATACACCCCCCTCTATTCACTTCACACCTCTCTCATTAAGCATTTGTGAGCATAAGATTGAAGAGTTTAGTGTTGGAGTGATCTTGGAAGTTGGAGGCTTAGAGCTTGTTTGCCATTGCTTGTGGGCTCTTTGTGGTGATATTGGCATCCATATAGAGACTTCCTCACCTCTATTTGTGAGCACCTCTCTTATTTGAAAGGATTTGGACGCTTGGGGCAACATTGAAGAGTGTTGATTTGGAGTGAGTTTGGGCGTTGTTTGGCATCAAGTGTGGGCTCTTTGTGGCAGTCTTCACATCTACATTTGGAGGGTGCAACCCATATACAAGCTTGGAGTATTTTTTCACCTCATTTGTGTGCACATTGAAAGGTATGTTAAATTTTAAACTTGCCCCTATTTGTAAATTTTATTAAAAGAAAATCTGATTTTTTTTTTTATTATTTGCATTTGCAATGGCCCCCAAAAGTAAAGACCCTGCATGGAACCATGCAGATGTAGTTGATAATCAAGTTTTTTGCAAATATTGTAAGAACCACATCAAAGGGGGGATTCATAGGTTGAAACAACACTTGGCTGGTCAAAGAGGCCAAGTTTCCCCATGTGATGCACTTGATATTGATGCCATTAAGTTGGAAATGAAAAACTTGCTTGGGAAAAATAAAGAAGAGAAGGCTAGACAAAAAGAGATGGAAGTTGAAATAGGGAGAAGGAGGAAATATGTCTTGGCCCAAACAAGTGTTAGAGGATCTTGCTCTGACCCCTCTGTCCATGTTAGAGACCCCTTTCGATATATGCCTCCCCCATCCACTCATAGTTAGGAAAACTAACCTCAAAAAAGAAAGAACATCCAAAACTTTTTTCCATCTTCCACACTTGCTAGTGCCTCCATGCCAACAGAAAATCAGCCCACCTTAGATAACCATTAGAAGAAGCAATACAAAGAAGCATCTTTTGAATACATTGCTAGATGGTGGTATGATGTAGATATCCTTTCAATGTTTCCCGCTCACCTTATTACCAACCTATGTTTGATTCCATTCTTGCTACTGGTAAGGGCTTCAAAGGCCCTAATATGCATGACTTATAAAGATATCTTTTGCAGAAAGAAGTTGCATCCATAGATGAATATTTGAGGAGTTGTAAAGCATCATGGGCCAAAATAGAATGTACTATTATGTCAGATGGGTGGAGTGATGGCAAGAACCGCACCATAATAATTTGTCTCTTATCCATAAGGTACTATGTTTTCGAAATCAGTTGGTGCAGCTGATAGGGTGAAAGATGCAAATTTGTTGTTCGAGCTTTTGGATGAGATTGTTGTAAAGGTGGGGGTAGAAAATGTTGTACAAATCATAATAGATAATGTCTCTATGTTCTTGTTGGTAAGTTGTTAGAGATTAAACACAAAACAATATTTTGGACTCCATGTGTTGCACATTGCATAGACCTCACGCCTGAGGATATAGGAAAACAAGATTGGATCAAGAACAATGTAAAGCATACCAAAAGGATCACAAAATATATCTATAATCACTCATGGGTATTGAACCTAATGAGGAAAAACACTGAGGGCAGAGAACTTGTTAGGTCAGTAATCACAAGATTTGCAACAAACTTCCTCACGTTGCAATCTCTTCTTTCACAAGCACAAAACTTGAAAAAGATGTTTTCAAGTGATGAAGGGAATGCATCAAAGTGGAACTGCAAACAAGATGGGAAAGACACAAAGAAGAAAGTTTTTGATAATTTATTTTGGGAAAAAATAGCAGAGGTTGTGAAAATTGTTGAACCTTTTGTTAAGGTGTAGCAATTGGTGGATGTAGAAAAATTAGCCATGGGCTATATTTATGAGGCTATGGATCACACAAAGGAGCAGATAAGGGCAACATACAAAGACAGGGTACCTAAGTATGGGCCTATATGGGAGATTATAGATAATAGATGGAACAATCAACTCCATCGCTCTATACATGCAGTTAGATATTTCTTGAACCCAAAATATCATTACAAAGCTTAGCTTGGAGAAGATCAAACAGGAGAAGTAAAAGTTGGTTTGTATGAGTGCCTAGAGCGCATGGTCCCTGATGAGAGGCAACAACTTGAGGTTCACCGACAGATCAGTTTCTTCAGCAGAGCCACATGTACCTTTGGGAAAATCCTTGCAAAGATTGCAAGAGATGTGGACCAACCAAGTAAGCAATTCTAAGTTTTTTGAAGTTCACTTGATTTAACTTTTTAATGAATAATCATGAATTTTTAGCATAAGACATAACCTAATTTGTTGAATTATGTTTTAAGTTATAAGTTTTACTTTTAAATTTTAACTTTTTGTTTTTATCGTCATTATTTAATAATTAAACATCTACATTTTTTATTGCAGCACATTGGTGGGATTCATTTAGTAGTCAGTGTCCTCAATTGCAAAAGTTTGCAATTATGATCCTGAGCCAAACTTGTAGTGCTTTTGGGTGCGAGCACAATTGGCCCGTGTTTGAGCGGATTCACACGAAGAAGAGAAACCGTTTGGCACAACGGTTGAATGATCTTGTCTTTGTGCAGTACAACCTTTGGCTAAGGCGCAACCAGTTGTTGAACCAAAGACCTGATACATATCCCTTTGTCTTGGATGATATAGATCCAACCTCAGATTGTGTAGAGGAGAGTCAGCCAACAAAGTTTAATCCTGATGACTTGGGGTGGGATGGGTTTGGATCAAGATGACGAGCCATTAGCAGCATCGTCGTCGTCGTCACAAGACATATCAGGCATTAGTCGCACTCGTGCTACTCCCCGTGCCAATACAGTTATTGCAGATGTACTTGAGGATTTGGATGGGTCCGAGTCAAAGCCAGAGGCCAGTGATGATATTGATGAGGATGACCCTGAGGATCCCATTCTCAACAATGGTGTAGAGTTTGATGATTGATCATTGATGTCATTTAGTTTATTCTAGAGTTTTGTAACTTGTAGTATTTGTAATATATCAATGATCATAGCATGTTTTTTTGGAGTCTCTGACTATGGAGGCCATTTAGAGCCTCATTGTTTATGTATTTTGTTTCGGAATCTCATATATGATATATGTATTGTGTATTGGACTTGGAGTTCATTCCATTTTTCTATAACTACCTTTCTTATATATATATACAAGAGCAAGCTTTGCATATTTTGTGTGCAATTGTTGAAATCATGGTTTCTAATCTTTCAAATATATTGTTTTCATTAAAAATATAAATTTTAATGTGTTTTTTACTAAACCGGCTCATAAAGTTTGAACCAGTTCCGCTCCGGTCCAACCCTCGACCAATTCTAAGTCCGGTTCCAATTTTTAAAAAATTGGGTCTAACTACTACCATGATATTTTTATGTGACAAATCCCCATGTAATCATTTGGGTGAAGATAAATAATTAAAGATCCTTGTTAAAAGTGAGTGTGATAAAGTTGGCCTTTATTTAAGGGAGTACTATGTTATGACCCTTATTAAAAGGGAGTGAAATATTTAATAGACCCAATTAAATGGGATTGTAATAACTATGTAGTTATACTTGGGTGTTGTAATGTCCCCTTTTCAAAATTAATTAATTCCAGATACCTGAAGCCTATTTTTATTATTTTACATAGGCTAAGGGGAAATTAAAAGAGAAATAAAATAATTTAAGTGGTCCAAAGATATTTTATATTTTAATTGGAAAATGACACTTAACTTATGTGTTTAATTCAAAAAGCATTGTTAGAATAAAATAATAATAGAAGGTTGACTTCTATTATTAGGCTTTTGCTTAGAATTAATAAATAAATAAAAAGAGAGCTACATGCTTTTGGAAATCCTAATTTTAAGATAAGGGGTGGAAAGTATATTTTAAAGTTATTAATCCTATTTTTAGGATGGGGCACCCACTTTGGAGTGTTTAAGAGTTATAAAGGCAGACTTAGGGGTTCATTGTAACACATCTTGACAATTTATGAATTATTTTCTTTGTCTGCAAGTAGCTTCTAGTTTTGCAAACAACAACAGAGAACGAAAGCCCTCATTTGCATACGGATTTGGGTATGGAAACCCTCACTTCTTAGTTGGGCGATTCCATTCAGGGGTTGCAATGGTCATTTAAGGTGCAAGTGTTCTGCCAGTTCAGCTCTAGGCAATTGTATTTAGACACTGGTATTTGTTTATTGTATCTGATTAGAAATAAAGAAATAAAAGACTATTTTTTCACATATTGGTTAATGTTTTCTTATAAAATTCAGATTGTTGTTGGTGTTGTAAAAGTTCATTTTTGCAATACTGTTATTCCTAGGATTTAATAGAAATATCCAGATTTGCTAGAAGTTTCTTTTTCAGGGATATTACAGTGGTATCAAAGCGAATTTCCTCCTAGCTTGTGGAAGGGAATACATTGAGAACTCTCTAGCAATACATTTAAAGATGTCTCGTGTGTAGAAAGGTGAAGGCGAGTGTTGGGCTTTTGGAGAAGGGGGCATACAAAGTGTGTCATAACCAAGAGTACTACATATAACCTTGGATGGTTCTTGATCAGGGTAAAGTATGAACTTATTGAATATCTTATTCCTCTGTGAATAAGTGCCATAGCTCAAGGTGTTTGATCTCGTACACTCGAGAGACAACTAGAGTTTGATTGATTCAGAACAAAAGATATGTACTCGACACTTTTTTAAACAATAATTTGATCCCTATATTTTGTATTTGATATGGATACGTATTCAAGCAATTATAGCTCTCACTGTTATTTGTGTTTAAAAACTCAAAATTATGACTCTGATGTATATATAAATGAAAAGAATAACTAAAAATACTCTGTTCAATTATACTCTATGTTTAAATTACATTATGATTGTCTTTGAACTTAAAGTAGTTTACTATAACTATTATTGTTGTGGATAAATCTTTCTGTTAGTCGAAAATATCATCAATGTTTTGTGTTTTCTAGCTTCTAATTGCATAGATGAGAATGCACAACCTATTTTGGTTAACCAATGTGTCATCCACCTATATAAATCTCTCCTTAGACATCAACAAATAGACTCCTAACTTAGTTTCCAATGATAATGAGGTGTAACGACGTGTGTCATTTCAGACATTCTGCATTCCATTAACTCTAATGCCAGGTGGCAGAATTTTGGACTCTCACGTAGAGAGGCAATACCAACCTCCAATCTGCTCCATAGCTAGAGTTCCCAAAATATTGACAAGTGGCAATACTCCAGATGATCTCGTCTTCGAAAGTTGTTCCTACGACCTGAGCTCACATTCACTTTCCGACAACATGATCACATAGAAATGTGACACATCTCTCCACTATCCACACCGTGTTACACAGGATCATGACACATGTCCACATCCCGACTAATATTTCAGCTCAACCCTGACAACAAGTAAGTGCGAGATCCTAATAATACAACATTGTGGCACATGTCTCGTGTTTAACGATCATTATTGCTAAAACTAACATATAGCTAAGTCGCGACCACCTTCTCCGCATCTCTATCTACACTCTCTATGAGAGCCTCCCGATAAATAAAGATGATGTGTGCACAAATCCTAGTCAGTGTGGGACTAAACCCCTAAATTGTTATAAGCCTTATCCACTGCCAAACTCCTTTTGCTCTTTGAATTGTAAATTCAGCCTGCTCATATATGTTAACTCATTCCATTAATGTTTCACATACAATGCTAGAGTCCTCACTATGATTATTATTGACCCAAAAACATTGAACCTAATGTTTATGGAGAAAGTGACATAACAATGCCTATTCTAATATCACATTGGATGAACTCTCGCTGTAGGGCCCTGACTACTACCATGATCCCTATTCCAATATCTGTAATATTGAAAACAAAACCACTCTGATCGAAAGATTTGAACCTAGTGATTATATGAGTAGTGCTATGGAAATGCATATTAGTGGTAATCAAGCCTAACATACGATAAACTCTGGTATGTTGGTGAGGGTAAGGGGATGGAGATTTGGCCAATAAGCAAAGCATTATAAGAATGTGGCTATAGAAAGCTATAAACAAGACAATGTGTTTACAAGGGCAATGAGAAGTCAAAGCAATGTGCATACATGTCCAAGTGAAGGATTAACACGGGAAGGTGTGGAAGGTTCATGCAAATATCATGTAGTGTCTAAGATGCTATGTTGGATAAATTACATTGATGACTTTGGCTTTGGATTGAAGCAAAGACTATTTATAAGGGTTGCTATGGGAGGAAATGGACGCAAGAAAAAAGGCATATTTTTATTCTTTTTAAATCAATGAAGTGATTAGCATGAGATATGGATAACACCATATTATTGTGGAGTGTAGATGTGCTAAGGTTGCAAATATGGAGACTTAGGCAAGAGTGGAGTGAGGGAACAAATTACAAGATGTGATGATGACACCTTACACCATTAAGCCTCAACTCACATGTTAACTATACTAATTTTGTTGCAAAGACATCAAGAGATTCATCTGTGAGGTCAATAACCTTTCTAAAGAATTTAAAACAGAATCACAAATTCACTCAAATGAAAAAGTTTGTCTTAAGAGACCTTTGGTTGATGTTTCCAACCAATTGCATCACCTATAGCCTCCTTCACTATACACTACCCTACAAAATCCCTTTTTTTTACAATGGCAAACAATAAAGACAATTAAGAAATCCAACTTGAAACTGATTGAAGGACTGTTTTCATCTGTTCTCAACTTAATTGCATCAATCAGTCATGTATCTAGACCTTCATTGAAAATTAGTACTTCATTTGATCACATTCACCTTTATACTCAAAATAAACTCTACTAGCCCTCTTTTACAACAAACCTTATTGTCTAAAACAACACTCAAGGGACTTAGAACAATGTAAACACCTTTTTGAATACCCTTTATGGGTTTATAGCTTCTCCCAAATTTTCAGACTGTGTCATTCATTGCAACTCCTTCAAATCACCTTGGACAGTTTGCTTTTAGGTCTAATCCTTGCAGCCCTTCTTTTATGTAAACATTATTGTTTACAACAAATGACACAACTTCATTAGAAACTAAACACATATTCAGACACCCTTTATTGAGTTCTTGCTTCGTGCAAAGTTTCAGGATCAAATGTTTAACGAAATTCCTCCAATTACACAGTCACAGTTTGCACTATTAGGTCTTTAGGTCTACTAAGTCTGTTTTAGAGTAAATTTAGGCTTAATTTTCACTAGAATAAGTTTTCCAAAATACTGTTAATCTTTTTGAGTACCCTTTTGGCTGTTATGATTGAGGGTAAATGGGTTCAAGTGCTCTCTAAAAGAATCAAGCCCAATTCAACAATTTGTAATTCTCAAATTAGGCTAAAATACGAAAATGACTGAGTTTTGGCTATAAAATGCAAAATATGGAGTTTCTCAGAAAAATAAAAACAGTTTAAGACACATTTTATCAAGTTTAAGAAGTTCACCAAGTTTCGTTACTCAACTCCCTATACTTTCTACCCAATTCACATTCTTATTTTAAACAATTACACTTTGGGCGGAATAAACCTTGCTATCTTGAAAATTGTCATGAATATCTTTCTTCTACAGATGTTAAACACTCTGAAACCTTTTGTGTTTTAAAGTAGACTACCGATGGGTTGCTTCTTCAAATCTTAGCCCATAACTCCATATGACAAAGATATAATATTTTCTTTGACTTTATACCCTCAAAACTGGGCTATTCACACATAGTCGGACTGAGATCTTCATGTTTAATCTATGAATAATTTTCCATTTGCTCTGAAACTTCTTGACACCCTTCCATATACCTAAATCCACCTTCATACAAATTTTTATCCTTTTCCACCGGTTAATTTGCAAGATATGCTTGTTCTTAGCCCTAGACAGGGTATAGAGACACAAAGCTAGTATCTTTTTAGTTTATTTTTATTTGACCAAGTTTTGGGCTTCTTTAAAACCCTAAACTCCTCTGCAAACCCTTACATAACTTCTCCAACGTTCTCCAAGCATAGCAGACTACTATAACAATGTTTATGACCTCTAAATCTGACTTCACCAATCATGAGTAAAATGTGTTCATAGTGATTTACCAAATTTTAGTTCTTTATTGAACCAAGGGTAAGATTACCACTATAACCTAAAGACCTTTCTAACACCTTCCCTGTCAATGCATATATGGGCTTCTTAAACCTATAACCCTTACTACATTTTCCCAATGTTTCTTCAACTAACAAATCACATAGATCAGCAAGGAGTACTTACTAGACTTCTTCACTCTTTTAGTATGAATTAGATTAACACCCCTTGGCTTTAAAGCTTCTACCCTGATTTTCTTGCAATTGATGCCATTGTATTCCTCAATGAACCTGCGCACCCTTTTTTTTACGATGGCAAACAATAAAGACAATTAAGAAATCTAACTTGAAACTGATTTAAGGATTATTTTCATCTGTTCCAAACTTAATTGCATCAATCAATCATGTATCTAAACCTTCATTGAAAATTAGTTGGTGTCCCCAAATTTCACCCTGGAATCTGAGACTACCCCATGTAAAAAAATTCGTACTTTTAAAATAATGGGTCGTTTTGTGTTTTAATTGCCAGAAAATGTCTGTATTGTGTCAAGATATTCCCAGAGAGTCATATAAGCCAATTTCGCCAAATACCCAGATGCCCAAACTCGTTATATTCTGTCGCTGGGGTTTGCCTGCGGGAAATTTTTATTTAATTATTTTAAGCCCCGTTTGAGGTAAATTGTGCTCTGGTTTAACCCTGTTGAGGTTTTACATGTCAATATTCCCATATACCAGTAGGGTTTCCACCGGGAATGAATTTTGGGCTTTATCTGTGACTTCTGGCAACGTTTTGCATTTTTGGTTTTTCTCGTTTTGTTTTCTGTGAAATTTCTCTAGGGTCTATTCCTTTGCTGGTTCAATCTGTTTTCTTGCCTGGAGTATCTGGAGATCATCTACAGATGTCATGCCAGAAGGAATTTTCCACAGGAGGTCTGGTTCTCTCTAAAAAGACGAAGTCATGCACAAAAAAGGCCTCTTCTGGGCAGGTCACATTTTTGGGAAAGGAAGGTTTTAAGCTACAATGGGATTTTTGGTAGCAGCAGGCAGGTGGGAATTTTGTACCTGCCTAGCAGGGTACTTTTTCCCATGAAAGCAAAGTCACTTAAGTCATAATGGGAAAATTAGAGGCAGCAGGCAAGCGGAATTTCTTACCTGCCTTGCAGGGTGAAAATTCCCATTGTGAAATAAAAGAAAATCACTTAAGGCATTGATGGGAATTTCTTACCTGCCTTGCAAGGTAAAAAATCCCATTATGAAAGTCAAACAACTTAAGTGGATCATGGGATTTTTGGAGTTGCGGTGCAGGGTGAATAATCCCATTGGAAATTGACTTTTAAAAATAGAAATTAGCCATGTCAAAAAGTGCGACCCCTTTTGGAATAGAAGGATAGCTTTAATTGCATTTATTAATTGTTTCTATTCCTAATTTTGGCGCCCAAGCATGAGGAAAAGTCAACACAGGATGAGAGGATAACGGAAGTTGGAAATAGAATTCTAAAATTAAATAAATTTAATTTATTTAATGCAACCCTCTCTCATGCAAAAAAGTTCGACCCACCTAGAGGAGAAATAATATTTTTTAAAGTATTTATTGATGGAATTAATTCCTATTTTTGGCGCATGAGGTCAAAGCATAGTGTGAAGTCAAAGTAGACTGGAAGTAAAAAAACTAAAATTAAATAAATTTAATTTATTTAATGGCAGCCATGAGCATGCACAAAATAGGCGCCCAAATTGAAGAGAAAAACATGTTTATTAATTAATTAATCGCAGGAATAAAAGAGACAATTATTAATTATAGAATGATGAAGGTTATATAAGCACGCGCTGCCATATTAATGACATAATTAATTCTTCTAGCAAAGGAGTGCAGCCCAAGCAATTTTGGCTCCCAATTAAGGAGGTATTTTGCTCAGAAGAAGGTGTTTTCACTTCCAAAAGCTTCAAAGTTTGGCGCCTAGGTTTGAAGGAGCTTGATTTAAGTCTGGATAATTGTCTGCATAAGTGGTACAGGTGCTTAGGTGAAGTTGGCAAAATTCATGCTTGCTTTGCATGCAAACAAAACCTCAAATTTTGGGGCAGCAGGCTTTATATTATGCAGATTTTTATGATTAAAATCAAGTGTTCATGTCCGGTTGTCATCTTTGTCTGAATTAACTGCAGGTATTTGTTACAGGTGCTTATATAATTGAAAGGGAGCTTAAATAAATGTTAGATACATTGAATATATTCTCCGAATCTGAAGAAATCCTCGATCTGCACCGGTTGTAAAGAATTCTGGCCGAATAAAGAAGAAAAAGAATTGCTCAGACAAAGACAGATCAAAGCCATGGCAAAGCGGTATGAAAGAGAAAGCTCAACAGAGTCATGCATTACTTCCAGGTTTGCTGACATCGGAGACACAGATCTAGGTCTAGAACCTCTTTCCGAATTGATTGACAGATCCAGAGCTGGAAAGACTTCTCTCATGCATGCAGTCAAAAGCAGTGGAATCATTCGAGCTTCAACATTTCCATTCACAACTCAGTTGCCAGAATTCGTCATGGAGTGTGCTAGGTCTTACCACCCACTATCTAGATCTGTCCAAGATGCTGCAGGGAAGACAATAATCCGGCTAGATGCAATAGTTCATCAATTATTGTCTGAAGATTCCAGCACGACAGGTGGTGACTACTATTAGCATATTGGATGCCGACAACAGATGGGAAAAGCATAAAGTTGACTGCGTGGGCATAATGAACAACAGGTACATGAAGAAGCCCAAATCTCCATCCAAGTTCCCGAGAACTCTTCCATGATCCAATCTGGTGCAGGAGGTGGATGACATTACCAAATTGTTATGCAGGATAAATGGCGAAGCTAATGCTCACAACTTTCGCTCATGGATGTATGCCTTTATTAGGACCATTGAAATCAACAACGCAGATTCTATAATCAATTGGTTGGAAATCATTAGTGACAACATCGGTGAGCAACTCTGGAATGTGAGGCGTACTTATAGCTTCAAAATGATTTTGTATTTAGTATATACAGCAGCTTTACATGGTGTCTTCTCCAAGCTGGATAGATGTGGTGTGCTTTCCAAGGATCCTATTTTTGAGTGATATCCACAACTTACTGTACCCGCATGCAATAAAGATTACAAGGTGGTCAATGATGGATTCTTCTACGGATTCATTTGTAGGCTGAACAGTGATCTAAAGGCCAACAGGGTAAGCAAGGAAGCTTGGGAAGTTGTGTCCAAAATTGACAATATCTTCATCCAGTTTGTGTACTTTACATACCTCAAGGTCACCGACTTTTCAGGAGAACCAGTCAAGTTGCCCAGATATCCGAGTGACATAGATTGGTCATCATGGAGTTGAGCAGACAACTTGTGGAGATGCATGACCTACAGTCGAAACGGCACAAGTCTACAGGCTTCTTCCCGATCACAGTGGGCTATTACAGCTACCAGAGCATTCATAAAGCCCGAGGAATTGAAGTGGAGATGTTATCTGAGTATGAGCAAGAGTTCTTCCCAGCACGGCTGAACTTCGATCCATATGGAGTGGCAAGGAAGACAATCTCCCAGGAGTACGCGCATGTGCCTTCATTAGAAGATTTCTGGATGAAGTGCAGAAGTGAGTACGAAGTTAGAAAGAAAGATTTCAGCAGGTTATCAGCATGGCAAGTGTTTGACTTTGGATTAGCACGGATACCTGCGGATCTTAAAGATGATGGGCCTGTGTTACTTGACGCATACCATCAGATGGGAGGAGATAGAGCTGTACTTCAGGAGAGCATAGGTGGCTGCCACACGATTGAGGAAAGGTCTGCCGCCGTTCTGGTCAATACTTCAAACTGGTTGCTGACAAAGGGATATTGCCTTGATGAAGCATTGATGAATCAGATCACAAGCAAC
Source organism: Taxus chinensis (assembly GCA_019776745.2). Classification (NCBI taxonomy): domain Eukaryota; kingdom Viridiplantae; phylum Streptophyta; class Pinopsida; order Cupressales; family Taxaceae; genus Taxus; species Taxus chinensis. The sequence continues at coordinate 230,021,030 of CM034151.1, read as the reverse complement.
CTTAGCATAGGAGATTCCCTCAAAAGGAAGCACGAAGGAGAAAGCAGCAGAAGGCCTGAAAAGATTAAAGTGCACAAAAAGTCTCATTCGAGGGAGAAGATCACTTCTACGAATATGGTGTTAGTTCTGGCTTCTCCAACATCAAGTACTTCACCGACTGTTGCACCTCAACAAGATACTGTTGTTCCTTGGTTGAATCTGACAACATTTGTCTTTTCTCCTCAGCTACGTTCAGCACCTCTTCTTGAAGAAACGCTGAAGTTATAGATGGCAGAATTCGAAAGAGCTTTGTCTTTGGACAATACAGAGGACAGTAGCCACAACACTATAGCAATTGCTGATGGAGAGGAGCCAGAGCACGAGATGGTGGTGCATTCGACAACTTCTCATTCTCCGAGAAGTAATTTCTCAGAATGGTTGGCTTCACAGTTGGTTTCAGAGGCTAGAAAGGAGATCAACTTGGAGGAACATGACTTGCAGCTACTCCTGAGTTTGGGCGGAAAAGACAGAAAAACCTAAAGTTGCTAAGGTGACTTCAAGGTTAATCATTGAGGAGTCAGGGCAGAAGTTTGCTGAGATGTCAGTTCCAGCAGAAGGGAAGTAGAAGGATGAGCTCACAGAAAAAGATATAACAGTGACCAGAGTACCCATAGGTCAAGCCACCATAGTAGGATTGAAGCAAGATATGTAGAAATTGATAGATGCTTTATTCCTTAGGCTTGATAAAGAAAAGGCAGAGAAAGTTGAACTTCAGAAGCAGGTGTCTCAGTTGTGCGAGATTATTGCCAAAGTTGTCCAAATCTTCCACTCAGCCCATTTCAGACATAAGCAGGTGAGTGATCATCTGATGCAGGAAGTGGAAGATGCAAGTAACCAGGTTAAAGCTATCAACGAATGGAAGAGTCTAATCATTCGCCAAGCTTCTGTACAACTTGGAGAGGTGCCAGCCCGTTCTAAAGGTTATGAAAGATGCATCAGTTCAGCTGAAGCAACTGGTGACAAGCACGATAGATATGAACACAGTTGTTGAGAGTAACCTAAGTACTTTGGTCGAAATAAATAAGCTGCCGAGGGAGGTGTTGATTGCGGAACGAATTGTGCCTGATGGATCAGTTGAGAAGGGGAAGCAACTTGAGTTTGTAGTATCTTTCCGCTTGGAGATCTTCAGAATCATGCTGAAAAGGATGCAGGCACTTGAAAGTATGGCATCATCATTACCAGACAATGTCATTGCTTTCACCAATGAGGAAGTGGTCGGGAATGTTTCTTCATACACAAGGACCATTCCTAGCAAAGTGCCTGATTCCCTGGAGGGATCTCTTCTGATGGTACAAGAGAGAATTGATGGAGCTATTAAGCCTTTCACGATGGATTCCATCAGTAAGTTGGTAATGCTGCAGTCAAATATTGAGAAGTTCGGGCCTAGCTTGAAGGATGTGGAAGCATGCATCGGGGTTTTGAATGAGGGCTCACTGCAATTCAAGACGGAAAAAGTTGTGGCTAAAACAGATGGGAAGATTGTTGAATTACATGTTTGACAAGTATATTCTGTATCAAAACAAAAAGAAGATGTAGATGTTACAGTTGGCGAATCTTTCTTCTTTTACTCTTTCTTCTTCTATTTTCCACGTTCTCTGATGTAATTGTAAAACTTTAAAGTTGGTTTTAAAACCATTACTTCAAGTTATGTGGAATGATTATATAATTTAAGTGAAAAATGTGTATAAGTTTGACTATGGATCCGGATGCATGTCGCTTGGAGAGAAATTAGAGGAAGATGATTGCCAGATGTTATCTTTACTTCGTGTTTATGTTCTAGTTCAGTTAAGTTTCCCATTTGTAATTTCCCTTCTACATTCTATAAGTAGAGGAAGAACCTTCGGGTTAAGCATGAGAATTTGTAAGCAGCATTCTTGTGTTCCAGACTTTGTGCTGAAATCCCTTGATAGCTATTTGAAGCAAAGGAATAGAAAGAGCAGATTTCCAGGAGAACTTTGTGTCACGGTGCATTTTGTTTCTAGCTTTTTGTCTTAGATCTACTTATAAACTTTGTGTTATTCTAGATCTAGATCTAAAGCTGCCTTTGCTTATAATTCTGTGTTAATATCTATTGGTTTCTGTCTATGTGCATGCAATCAACTCTGTTATCTATTGATTGGGTTGCACATTTTCCCTCTTTCTTCCTGTGTTTATATTATTTCCTTCTTCGTCAGATATTTCTTTTCTTTAACAGACTGTTACTTGCTGCAAAACTATACAGCTATGGTTCATGAGCTGCATGGTTAAAGTAAAACCCCTATATAGATACTAGCATATTTAATTGACAAATCTTACACGGGAGCCTCACCGGTAAATGAGGGAGATTTATCTCATGACTGCCTAGGTTTTCAGCTATGCAGAAAATCTAGCCAACATTATCTACTTCCATTTGATCACATTCACCTGGATACACACAATTGAAAAGCCTCCTACAATCCCTTGTTCTATGACCACAAACCTTATTGCAAGCATAATAATAACACACAAGGGCTTAGAAGAACTGTGCATAGCTCATAGCATTAGGCTGTCTAACTGAGCTTGTCTTCTTGACCTTGCTTGCACTAACAGTCCTTCAGACTGTCATTTCCACTTGCAACTAGGATCAACATCTTGACTTGGTAGATCAGACTTTGTCATAAGGTCTTCATGCTTGATGGATACCTATGCTAAACGATTCTTCCTTCAGAAGACCTGACACAATCTGATTCAATAATAATGGTGCAAATCATTCAGACTTTAGCCTTTAGGAGTTTCTCTCCTTTATGCAAAGCTTGAAGACCATATGTTTAGGAAAACTCTTGTGAACTACTCTGTCAAAATTTTTGCAGAATTAACGAATACTCGTAAAGAAAACTCGCCAACTCGGATTCGTCGAGTTTGCCAATACTCGAGCAAATGTCCGAGCCTTAAACTTGTCTGACGCAAAATACGTTTTCGAAAACGTTGACTAAAACAATGAGATTTGGTACCTTTTTAAGTTGAAATGATTGAGAATAAAAGGGTCCTCTAGGTGCTTTAGTGCAATAGAACCGAGCCCAGTCAACAATGTAGATACAAGTACTCACTTGATGGTTGGCGTTACAAGTGCCGAGAATGACTGAGTTTTGGCTATACAATGCAAAATATGGAGATTCACAGTGGACAAGAAATATATTAATACAGAATGCTTCATTTACCTTTGATCATGATGTAAGACTGTGATCACCAAACTTTACGATGTAATGAAATCCCTATAAAACTATGCCAAACTAATGAGCAGATATCTAAGTTTCAAATCAATTACGCTGTGGCGTGGAATAATCAATACTGTCTTGAAAAATGTCATGGATATGGCTTTCTTCTACAGATGTGAAACACTCCGACAACCTTAAAGTGTACTTTAAGTGGACTACATTACAGAGGAGTATCTGATCCATATACCGATCCCTTAACAATACCTTATGACAAAGAAAAAGTCTTAAACCTTGCTAAAATTATACTGTAGTACTATGGAAAAGTGGGCTATTCACACACAATTACAAACTGAGATCTTCATGTTAAATGCTCATGAAGTACTAATCCATTAGCTCTGAAACTAAAACTGATTTCCCTTGCAACATATAACTAACTCCACTTTCATCCAAATTCTTATATTTTTCCACCTCACTCTAATTTGCAAGATGTGAAATTCGGTCAAAGCTTTAAGAAAAAACTATGATAACAGAAAGATAAATAGCTAGCACTTATCAGCCGGCTGTTGTATTCACATGATGACCAATTTTGTATTGTATTTGTATGAAAACTAATAGAAAACACTTCTCCAGACATTTTTACAGACTCATTCTCCATACATTTTCTAAGCTATATTTTGCATAAAATTTACTGTTTTTATTAAGAAAGTTGTCTGATTTTTTAAGTCGCTGAATATTCACAGAATCATTCATAAACGATGTTCTTGCTGATTCACCATTTTTTTTTTGGTCCTTTATTGAACCAAGGGTAAGATTACCACTGTAACCAAATAAAGACCTTTCTAACACCTTCCTTGGCAATGCGTATATGGTCTTCTAGATCAACCTGACAATCCTTCAACTTTCCCAGATTCGATTTCTTTGATACTAACAATTCAACTTGAGATCAGCAACTTCAATCTTTTAGTATGCACCAGATTAACAGCCCATGGCTATCAAGCTTGTATCCTGCTTTTCATTGCCAATATCATGCATAAGCACTGGTATTAGTCTTCAAGGAACATGCCCAGTCACTTAGTCTTCAACTGCAACACACTAATCCTTCTTTTGTATCTCAGAACTATGTACATGCAACCTTTATCTGACTTCTGAGCTCCTTGAATGATTTCTCCTATTACTTCTATGACAACTGATCTTAGCTCTTGACACTCTCTACAACTGCTTACTCATCTTGTGCTTCACAAGGATCACCTCGAGCTTGTTAAGCTTGCATTCAACCAGGCCCTATCTCTGATCCACCAATTGTTGGACAGCATAAACATTGAGAGATCTCATGGGCTTTATTGAATCAATATGTGTCAATAAAACATTCAATGGATTTCCAGATTTCCTAAGGAGCCATTTACATGGCATCATCCATTCAACCTTCCTCCTAATCCACCTAATTCTGCCTCTTTTATCAATGCTTAACACTTATCCATCAAAACATATGCAAGAAAAACAAAAGAACACATAGACACAAGATTTAATTGGGAAACCCTCAAGGGGAAGAAAACCCACTGACAAAACTTTATATAGCCATGTTTCAAATTTAGTGAGACACCAACCCCACCAGGAGCACCAACCCCTAGTTTAGTAGAGCACCAACCCTTCAAGGAGAACCAACCCCTGATTTAGTGAGGCCTCAACCCCACAGGGAGCACCTACCCCTGGTTTAGTAGAGCACTGACCCTACAAGGAGGCACCAACTCCCTAGATGACTCAGAACCTATGTTACCGGAAACGCGGGTTTTGGGGCCTGGAGCGGGAGCGGGAGAGTTCGGGCAGCGGGAGCGGCTCTGGCACTTATTTTATTTTATTTTATTTTGACCTAGGTTACCAGAAACACTTGTACAGGTAGCCGGAGCGGGAGCGGCCAGGGCCTGCGGAAATGCCCGGGTACGGCCCGCGTAGGAAAAAAACGTCTTTTTTAATTTAATTTTAAATTTTTTTACTGTTTTTAAATGCGCACAATCAATAAAAAATAATAAATTCTTCTAATCTAAAACCTAAAAGCTACATCTAAACAATAAAACAAAAGAACAACACACAAACAAAACATAAAGCAAACAAACTCACATTGTGGCTCTCCAAAATTGCATTGTGCTTGTCTAGGGTTTGAGGAGTGTGCAGGAGCTATTGCTAAGCTTGTAGGAGTGTGAGGAGCTGCAAAGGAGGATTTGTGAAGGATTTGATTTGTGGTTTACTAAGTGAAGGTAAGTTTTTTTTAATTTCTAAGCCTTGTTCCTCTATTTTTTTTTTTTATTTAATCTTTCACACATTACATTTTTTTGCTTATGTTCATTTTTATTTTGCTCTTTCCATTTAATTTTTTTAATTTTCATTGTTCAATCACAATGCAATTGCATGCCATTGTTTTCTTTGCTTAATTTTGTTTTTTAAACCTTGTAGGTATTTCTACAATGGCAACAAGTTCTGCTTCTTCTGGGCAATCTTTGGCCAAAGACTTTGACCCAAATTCACCGTTATGGAGGCACGTAACAATAGTTCAACAACTTGCAGGTGGTGGTTGTTTTGAATGGAAATGCAATGAGTGTGATGGAATATTCAAAGGCTTTTACAGTAGGGTGAAAAGCCACTTGTGTGCTATAACGGGTAATGGTATAAGAGTATGTAGGGGGAGGAATAATGTTGGGGTGCTAAAAGCAAATGTTTTGGCATATATCAAAGAGCAGGAGGATGCAGAGGCTAAAGTGGCTATGAGAGTGGGTCATCCATTGGCCAAAAGAGGAGGTTCATCTCGTTCAGCAAGGCCTCCAGTTGCTCCATCACCTAGTGGATCCCCAATTGTGGCCATGCCACATCCATTTGTGGCTCCTATCTCCACAAATGAGGATGTTTCCCTTGCACGAAAGAAAAGTAAGACAAAAGGGCCATTGGAAAAGGCCTTTCAAGAATGAGAACAGGGAGATTGCAGATGAATGCATTGCAAGGTGTGTATATGCTAATGGTCTTTCTTTTAATGTTGTGAGATCACCTTATTGGCATGAGATGGTGAAAGCCATCAATGAGGCACCAAAAGGGTATAAACCACCAGGATATGAGAAGATCCGCACCACCCTTTTGGATAGACAAAAAAAATATGTGGAAACCTCCTTGCAACCAATTAGGGACTCATGGACCAAAACTGGTGTGTCCATTGTTTCTGATGGATGGAAAGATGCAAGAAACCGCCCTTTAATCAATGTGATTGCAGTATGCCCTAAGGGGGCAATGTTTTTGAAAGCGGTTGATTGTGAGGGGCAAGTGAAGGATGCCCAATTCATAGCCAACATTCTCTTTGAGTCCATTGAGGCAGTGGGGCCTGAAAATGTTGTCCAAGTGATAACGGACAATCGCCAAAAATTGCAAAGCTGCAGGGATGCTAGTTGAGGCACGGTATGGGCATATTTTTTGGACACCTTGTGCTGTGCATTCATTGAATTTAATGCTAAAGAAAATGGCAAACAAAATAGAGTGGATCCAGCAAGTGTATGTAGAAGCTGAAGAAATCCAAATGTTTGTCACCAACCACCACATGTCACAGGGCATTTTTAGATCATTCTCGCAGTTGGAGCTACTGAAGGTAAGGACAAGCTTTCTTTCTTTTTAATTTAAATTTAATATAAGTTTTTTAGTATTCTTTTAGCTTTCAATTTTATAATTTAAATTTTATTTTTTATTTTTGTTCCTCATTCTTATTAGGTTGCTGAGACTCGGTTTGCATCACACACAATCGTCTTGAGACAACTAGTGAAGGTGCGAGAGGCACTCATGAGGATGGTAACATCCAATCTTTGGATTGTATGGAGGCAATCAAACACTGAAGGGGCTCAAAAAGTGAAGAACTTGATCTTAGAGGACTCTTGGTGGGATAGAGTGGGTTATCTGTTGAGTTTTACGGAGCCCATTATGAGCATGATCCGGTTTACTGACACGGATCAACCATGTCTAGGAGAGATATATGACGGTATCGACTCAATGATTGAGAAGATAAAAGCCGTCATAAATGCAAAAGAACAAGATCCCGAGGAAATATTTTTCAAACAAGTGAAGTCAATCCTCATTGAGCGGTGGAACAAAATGACCACCCCATTACATCTACTAGCTTTTGCATTGACTCCTAGATTTTATAGCACAGAGATCCTTTCCTTGCCAGGGAGGGTAGCACCATACAGGGATGCGGAAGTCAATGAGGGATATATGGCGGCATTGGCTAGGCTCTTCCCTGATCCTGAGGCCCAAGACCAGGTTATGGTAGAGTTTGGCAATTTCATAGCAGAAACGGGTCATAGCCTTCTCGCTCTTCGGAGCAAATACAAGATGGATGCACATATGTGGTGGTACCTCCATGGTACTTCATCGGCTTACTTGCAACCTCTTGCAATCAAGGTCTTGGCACAGGTAAGTTTTTAATTTTTTTATTCTCTTTTCTTTTAGTTTTTTAAAATTTAAGTTTGAGTGTTTAAATCTGAAGTTGAACTTTGCATTGACTTTGAAGTTTGGGTTGCCTTAATAGGTTGCAAGTTCATCTTCCTCTGAGCGCAACTGGAGTACGTATAATTTCATCCACTCACAGAAGCGCAACAGATTGGGGGCTAAAAGGGCTGAAGATTTGGTATACATACATTCCAACTTGCGCCTTTTATCCCACAAGCAGCCAGAGTACAAGGAAGGGTCAACAAAACATTGGGACATTGATCCAGAGATAGTTGACTTGGATGCTTCCATTTCCCACCATGGAGCATATGATGATGAGACAAGTTCTGTGGCACCACAAGACCTACATGCACAAGGGGGTGCAACTGGCAGTGGCCCTAGTGCGAGTGGTTCGAGCCCATGTGGTTCTAATGAACCACATAATGATGATGATGTAGCTGGTTTTGATCCTCTTGATGAAGAGGAATATGATGAATATTGACAATGAAAGATAGTTTGAGCTTTGAATATTGATCTATGATTGAATTTAATTATCATGAGATTCATGACATTCACATTGTGTTTGATTTAAGTATTTTAAATTTTAATTTAACTTTTAAGTTTTTAAGTTTCTAAATGTTATCGGTATCCTAGCTTGTTTGTTGTGGTTATTCACTTATTTAGCTTATAACTTGTCTTTTATCTTGCCTTTAATCTTGTCTTCCATATGCATAATATGTGGTTAATAATTAAATTCCTATTTAGAAGGCTGAAATTTATATATTTTTTAATTTTTATATAGTTTTTGTACTGCCGTATCCTACGCCGTATCCAAGGTCGAAAAAAATTTGCCGTTTCCGCGTATCGGATACCTCGCTCCCGCTCCCGTATCCAAAACATATCAGCTAACTTAGCCTTTGACTCAAACATATACTTCCTCATTTTTTTAAATGAAATGATTTTCCAAACTATTTTATGGCTTCTCTAACCACAAAGATTTAAGTTTGCTCATTGATGATTTTTTAAAATCTGTTTTCAGTTATTTGTGAGCAATAATGCTGTTTTTTAAAAATATTCAAATACCATATTAAAAACGCTTCAGGTAATGTCTTTGGTAATCATCTTCAATGTAAGTCTTTTAGGCAAGACCCTAATTCATAGAGCTTCTAGATGCATATATCTGAGCTTCCAAACTTGCTTAAAATTGATTTTTTTTGAGATAAAATCTCAGTTTTAGTCTTCCCAAGAGTAGTAAGTTTATTCTAAAGAATATTTGAAATCCAACTAAGAATTTTCAGGGATGACTAGAAATTTCTTCAAGTGTTTCAAACAGAACATGAATTTCAGCACTTACTATATACAATGCTAAGGCTTCTACATTTGACTTTAAATTGGTGTTATTCTTAAGTGAGGTTGTAAGTTATCTGTGAGCAATAATTTTGTTCTTATGAATATTCAAATACCTAGTTAATGTTTCTTTGGACTGACCATTATTTCCCCCAGGATTCTAGATCATCTGGTGAGCAATCAATTTCTTTCCTTGAAAATTTCAAATAGGCCAAATTCAGAAGCTCCCTACATACAGCCTCTATGGTCTTCATCAGGAACATATAACTTAATCTCAAAGGAACATAATATTCATATATCATAGAAAATGTAAAATCTTAAGTATATTGAATGTTTTGAACATTGATCATACTATATTTTTCAAGTTTTGTATTTCTTATGGACTAAAAAATGAGTAAAATGAGTATATGAATAAAATATATATATATTTATATATATGAACATAAGATATAGCTATCCTTCGAATCATAAGATGTACGGACATCCAAGAACAGTCAAGGTGGGTCATTAGTGGTAGGATTGGATGAAATTTTCGTATCTCAGGTTGCTTCTTACATGCAAACATTTGTACTTCTTAACACATACTTGAAACCCAAGAACATAGGAAGGGGATAGATGGTGCCACTCGAGGTAAGTCTGTCAGATCCCTAATAGTGGATAGTGAATACTCCATATGCCCAATACAAGGCCCCATGAAGGTTTTAAGAGTTTTAAACTCCATTAGCCAGATCCCTGGCACTGATATCCCATTATGTACTCATGCTACAGACAATTCACCAGCTTTAAACTCACTAATTTTGAAGGGAAAATGAGTTTGACTCTTTTAAACTCACAATGGACAAATTCAACCCTTCACTGACTGTGTTTATGATGCTCCTACATCATGTGAGGATTCCAATTTTGATGTCCAAATAGGCTGGATAACGAATCAAACTGTTTAGTTTTTCCACTTCCGATTGCCAACTGTGCTGATCTGGATTGGTGAAATGGCACAGAATCCGGAGGGGGCTTGTAGAAGTGAATACCCATTATGCAATCCTTTTGGTTTGGCATGAAAGGAAGATTGTTATGGAATTTAATGCTTTCCATTGACCTCGACATTTCTCTCTGATGGGAGCCATTTGGATCAAGTCATATCCTACTTTGTCAACTGAATTTTATGTCAAAATTTGCTTAAATATTTCTCTTACTTTCCACTGGTCGTATGTAGAAATCTTGTATAAGTCGCAAAGGTGTTGTAACCTGATTTATGTTCTGCAAGTGGCATGCTGGGTAAAAAGACGGGGACACTTGCTGAACGGTTAAAGACATAATCCGAAACTACAAAGGATCTGTACAGCTAAAAACACGAGAGAGCAATCTCAGACTGCAAGGTTTATAGGCTTACCTGATCATTATCATATTATTAGATGTATAAGACTTAGGCTGGATAACTAATCGACACCTGTATAAAATAGTGTTTTAAAAATCAGAATTGTCCAGACTCGGAACTGGTCAAGGGTTGGACTGGAACGGAACCAGAATGCTTGGACCGGTTCAAACTTGTATGAAGCAAATAAAAAAATACCCAATATCGCGATCCTGAAAGGCTTAGAAACCATGATTCCAACAATTACACATGGAATATGCAAAGCTTTCCATCATGTACCTATACTATATAACTGATGTAAGAAAAGTGTTTATAGCAAAATGGCACGAACTCCAAGTAAGAAAGGTGCATAAAAGCAGAAATTTTAATTAAATTCATTTCAACTATTGTTACTTAGTCAACGACGTATCTCATACATCTTTACAGCTGACTCGGCCTGATTTAGGTCCTGAACCGTTGACCGGTTCGTACTGGAACACTTTGAGTACCGAACCAATCAAACAGTCCATGTGGTAGTGTATGACCGGTTCAGATGCCTAAATAATTCTGATTGGTATTACAGCAGGCTTTAACTGGCTGGTTCCGGTTCCGGTTTGAGCCATTTTTTAAAAAACTGATAAATAAGTCTTATATTCTAATACCCCCTCTGGCTTATTCTACGTAAAGCAAAAACAAACATTCTAACAAATACATTTACAGTGAATAATACTACAGTGAACAAATATTGAGTCATCGACAAAGTTTGCATGATGTCTCCTTTGTCTCTTTAAATTTAATAAAAATGAACTATATGTAAAAGAGCCAAATGCACTGCCTATTCTTACCTCAGATGGATTTCCTGCAATCATCCCAACTACGGCCAAATCTGATTAATCCAAAAAGCCAAAAATTCCTCCAATTACCTTCATCAAACTGAAATTCAGAATGAAATCAGGTTCCACAAACTTGAATATTTTCCAGAAAACCCTGGAGGGTTCTATTGCCCTAGCCAATGATTTAGCCCACAAGGAGCTAGTTTTTCCCACCTCAAAATACCTCCAAAATAAATATGAAAATTTTTTTGCCAATCTAGAATCTATGATACGTAATCAGTCAATAGGATCTCCAATCAGATTCAGTGATAAACCAATTAATTCTAAAATTTATTAGGGCAATTGACGCAATAGAATTTGTGGTGTCCCCAGATTTCATCCTGAAATCTGTGACTACCCTATCCCGAAAAAATTTCGTACTTTTAAAATAATGGGTCGTTTTGTGTTTTTATTGTCTGAAAGTTCTTGTATTGCGTCAAGATATTCCCAAAGAGCCATATTAGCCATTTTTGCCAAATACCCAGATGCCCAAAATTGTTATATTCTGTCGTCGGGATTTGTCTGCGGGAAATTTGTATTTAATTATTTTGAGCCCCGTTTGAGGCAATTTGGGCTCCGTTTTAACCCTGTTGTGATCGAACATATCATTATTCCTATATACCAGAAGGGTTTTAACTAGGAATAAGGTCTGGGCTTTATTTGTGACTTTTGGCAATTTTTTGTGTTTTTGTGTTTTCCTGTTTCGTTTTCTGTGAAATTTCTCTGGATCAATTCCTTTGCCGGATTAGCCCGATTCTTGGCCTAGAGTATTCGGAGATCACATACACACATTGTGCCAGAAGGAAGTCGCCATTGGAGGTCCGGTTCACTGAGAAAAGGCGAAGTCGTGCACTAAAAAGCCCCTGTGGGGTTGGGTGCATTTTTGGAAAACAAAGGATTTAAGTGGATCATGGGAAAAATAGAAGCAGCAGGCAGGTGGGATTTTATTGCCTGCCTTACAGGGTACTTTTTCCCATGATGGAAAAGTCACTTAAGTTGCAGTGGGAAAATTAGAGGCAGCAGGCAGGCGGGAATTTATTGCCTTCCTTGCAGGATAAAAATTCCCATGGTGAAATAAAAGAAAAGTGACTTAAGTGAAATCATGGGATTTTATTGCCTGCCATGCAGGGTAAATAATCCCATAGTCAAAGTCAAATCACTTAAGTGGATCATGGGATTTCTGGGGCTTCCTTGCAAGGTAAAAATTCCCATTGCCATGTGTTTTTAAAAATAGAATTCTATTATGCTAAAAAGTGCACCCCCTTTGGAGAGAAGAAGGCAGCCTTTAAAGTGGATTAAATTAATTATTTCTTCTTCTAATTTTGGCGCCCAGGTATGGAGAAAAGTCAACAAAAGCAAAGGGGAATAAATCAATTGGAAATAGATTGTCTACAAATTAAATAAATTTAATTATTTAAAGGCAGCCCCCTCTTGTGAAAAAGTGTGCCCCTTTTAGGAAGGATTTAATGTTTTTTGAAGTATTAAATGATTAAATAAATTCCTATTTTCAGTGGCTAAGGTTAAGGCACACTGTGAAGCTTCAGTTGAGTGAAGAGTGGATGTTTAAATTGGATTAATTTAATTAATTGGATGGCTGTCCTTAAACATGCTATTTTAACACATTAGTTCAAAAGAAAAGCATGATTTTTAATTAATTAATTGCCAGGAATAGAAAGGGCAATTATTAATTAAATAATTATGAGGGCTATATAAACATGGGTTGCCATAAGGATGAATTAATTAATTCACAGGTGAAGAAGTGCAGCCCAGAGGAAAAGTGCGCCCCATTTGCAGAAGGATTTTGCTGAGAGGAAGGTGGATTTGATGCTAAAAGCTTCTAGTTTTGGCGCATGCTTTGAAGAAGGTTGATTTGTGTCTGCATAATTGTTTGTAGAAGTGATACAGGTGCTCAGGTGATGTTGGTAAAATTCATGCTTGCTTTGCATGCAAATAAAACGTCAAATTTTGGGGCAGCAGGCTTGAATTATGCAGATTTTTGTGATTAAAATTCACTTTGCATGCTCCGGTTGCCATCTTTGTCTGAATTAATTGCAGGAGTTAGATACAGGTGCTTTTATAAAGAAAAAGAACTTATATCAATGTCCAATACATTGAATATTTCCTCCGAATCTGAAGGATTATCCAGATCTGCACCAGTTTTGAAGAATTCCAGTCAAATAAGAAGAAAAAGAATTGTTCAGACAAAGATAGACAAAGCTATGGCGAAGAAAAATGAAAAAGAAAGCACAACGGAGTCATGCATCACTTCTAAATTTGCAGATATTGGAGACACGGATCTAGGCTCGGAACCTCTTGCTGAATTGATAGACAGATCCAGAGCAGGAAAGACTTCACTCATGCATGCAGATTAAAAGCCGTGGAATTATTCGAGCTGCAGTTTTTCCATCCACAGCCCAATTGCCAGAATTTGTTATGCAGGTGTAGATCCATATCCAGATGCAGATGCAGATGCAAATGCAAATCCATATGCAGATCCAGATCCAGATCCAGATCTAGATCTCATAGTTGCAAAAGCTTCCGGCACAAAGGCTTCATCCTCTTGTTTCGAATGTAGCCCGTGAAGAAGTCAGTGCATGGAAAATTCCTTCCAAGATCTTGTGCAAATGCTCCCATCTTCCAGTTGAAGCCTTCATTGAATTTTCATTCATCCGGAGTGCTTTCCAGAATTTTTAATTGCTCATATGCAATTAAAAATAAGGATGATGAGTTATCTACGGCAAACATTGCATTGATGCATGTACTGGAGAAGAACTGCAAAAGCTTCAAGGATAAAAGAGAAGACAAGGCGAAGGAAAAATCCAGCTGTTTCCAATTCCAGCTTGTTGTTTCCAGATCCAGCTCGCTTCCAGATCCAGCTTGTTGTTTCCAGATCCAGTCGTTTCCAATTCCAGCTTGTTTCCAGATCCAGCTACTCCCAGATCCAGTTTGGTGAGAATCAAAGGCAAAAGAATCAGCTGCATGCAGACATGAAAAAGGACAAGACTGCAGCTTTCCTCTTCCTTCTTCTTTCCTCCGACAAAGTAATTGAGCAATAAATTAAATTATACAACTTAAGTGATTGGTTTAAAAGCCATTACTTGAAGAAGTCAACTACTTAGAGATAGGTGGCGGACGTGCAAAATAGAAGGTTCTATTTTCAGTTGCAAATCATACATGTCATGCAAAGAGGAATTCCAGGATGGAGATTGCCAGTTGTTTCTTTCCTCCGACTTCCACATGTGCCAGTTCAACTAAAAGCTTCCAACTTGTAATTGCCCCTCTACATTCTATAAGTAGAGGAAGAACCTTCGGGTTAATGATCAGAATTTGTAAGCAACAACCTTGTGTTCCAGACTTTGTGCTGAAACCCTTGAGAGCCACTTGAAGGAAAGGAATATACAGGAGCATATTTCCGGAGAACTTTGTGTCACGGTGTATTGTGTTTCTTGCTTTTTATCTTAGATCTTTTAATAGACTTTGTGTTATTTCAGATCTAGATCTAGAGCTACCTTTGCTTAGAATTTTGTGTTTATATCTATTGGTTTCTTCTATGTGCATGCAATCAACTTTGCTATCTATTGATTGGGATGCACATCTTCCCCATTTCTTCTCTGTGTTTACATAATTCCTTTCTTCTATAAATATTTCCTTTCTTAAACAGCTGCTTACTTGCTGCAGAATTGTTCAGTTATGGTTCATGAACTGAGTAGTTAAAGTAAAACCCCATTTAGATATTAGCATACTTTAATTGACAAATCTGACATGGGAGCCTCACCGGTAAATGAGGGAGATTTATCTCAAGACTGCCTAGGTTTTGTGCTATGCAGAAAATCTAGCCAACAGTTTTTGGCGACTCCGCTAGGGAACAACTATCTTTGCAGATCAAAGCTTATCTCTTGAAAATCAAAGTGTTTTCCCATTTTACTCTCAACCTGGCTGAACGTCCATTCACCCAATCTGTGAAGGCGCAAGGAAGGACTGATCATTTCTACCGATTGTAGGAGAAATTCAATTTCAATCATCCTCCTCAAGTTAGAAACCGTAGAGCTAGTCCCTCACCAGGAAGAAGACTACAAACACATTACTACTAAGAGGGAGGTTTGTTCTGTATGATGAATTCCCACCCTCTGAATAGCTTCCATGTCCTATTGAGGAAACTGATTTTCTTCAGCTCTGCAATAGCATGTCAGATTCAGATAGCCACAGATTTGAAAAGATTTTTGGAGGTCTTCCAATTTGAGTCTATTAAGCAGAGAATTAGCATTCATTTTTCCTCCCAAAAGTAGATCCTTTTGTATTTCCCAACCTTACACGTGAGTTGTTCCTTGAGCAAGTCGGTTCCCATATTGATGAGTTGTGAGATGCCTTAAACAGGCTATCTCATTGTGGCAGCAACACTACAATACCAAATGACAATTCCAATGTTCATCTAGTAAGTCGAAATGTTTTGATCTTATCCTTCAAGACTACACTTCATTGACGTCCACAAAACAGAATGTCAAAAATTCGACATCAGTCTTGACCTTTTCACTGTGACGTTCCTTCAATCAGTTGGCTTTACAAAATATCGAAATTTTGGCATATGTAATTGTAAATAATGTCCAAATAACATTGAAATTTCAACCTTCTAGACAACTTACAAGTTTTAATAATAAAAAAAGGATGACTTGGGAATCCATCATCTTGAAAACAATTGCAGGCCTCATGACAACAGAGAGAATGAGGAAAAAACATCACAACAGGGAATAGTATGACAGAGACCAGATTACACCTAGTCAACAGGTCACACTTCAACACCCCTGCCCCATTTTTGCCTGCTAACCCTAGAAACTGCTTTTTAATTAGGAAAGCTAATTAAGGTGTGGGATCAGATTTTGTATTTTGTAATTGTATGCTAAATCTAGAAACATACACAGTGGATGCCATGATAGCATTGTATGCCAAATGTGGAAATATATGTTGTCTGATTTTGCCAGATTGTAGAGTCGCAAATGCCCCAAAGCCTGACATTAACAACATTGGCTTTTAACTGCTTCACAAATATCTTGAAAATATATAGCAAGGGTGACCAAAAACACCTAGAAATGCCTTGAAAAACCTTGAAATGGCAAGGATGTGAATTGTTTGACAAGAAACCTCATAACAATTGTCTTTTGGACATGTGATTGTAAGATATGCACAAAATGAGGTTTTCAATTATATATTTATGAACTAGAATTCGCCTTTGATGGAAATGTATATTGCAAAATGTGGAAGCAAACACAAAGCATGCGAACTCTTTGATAAAAGGCCTCAACAAATGTGGCTAATGGAAATTTCTTATAACACGGAGCTCCACTCTATCCTAATTTCTAGAGGCCCTTCTTACCACTAGATAGCTAGCAAGAAGTTACTTTTTCTAGGAGGGAATTGAGCACACAATACTTTGCATGTCTTTCCTATGTATGTCTAGTTTTCCCAAGTATCTTTGATTTGTCCTAATACTCACCCTACATTGGATCACTACTATGGTGACAAGCCCTGCATTAGGTTGTCAATCCTGAAATTATGTATGGGCTTGGTTTACATTGAACATGAAGATTAACTAGGTCTAAGAAACTTATACAAAAGTTATGATTTGTGAAAAAATCATTAACTATCTTGAGGGGATGCATTCCCCTATTCATTGTAAATAATATCTTTACTTCAGCTTTTGGCGAGGAGATAAAACAAGTTAACAATACAAATTTGGAAGTAAGCAAGCATAGATAGGGTGAAATATTAGGGTCTTTAGGTTTTTCTAAAAAGGGACTTCAAATAACTTCCAGGGTTTGACTAAAATTAGGGTTTTGAGTAGCCTCCTGCCCTTGATGTTAGAGATTGAGGTTTTCTTAATCGGTCTAGTACGGTAATCTTGTATTAATTCTTCCTCAGAAGCATTTGGTTGAATCATACCTTATTCTTTTTTTATGTAAACAAGGTATCTGCATATTTGATGTGCTTATTTAGGAATGAGTCTTTGGAAGTGTATCTTATTTTACAATAGTATAAATAATAATAATGTTATCATGAGATAAGATGTGACACCAATATTTTAGTTAGAGCACTTATCATGAGATGAGATAAGTGCTCCTGACTCAAATTCACAAAGTATTTGAGTTAGAGGAGTAATTGCGGTATAATTACTTGTATGTGTATATATCAGTGTTACCTAAGACTCTTGGACGGTGGCACATGGTTTTCGAGACAGCAGAAAAATTCTAAATTTTGGGGACGGTTGATTAAAAATATGTATAAATATTTAAAATATAAAAAATATAGTGACTAAACTATATAAATGAGCTGAAATAAAACCATTTGAGATTTAAATAAGTTGAAATCACAAAAATCAAATACATGTAAATTATTAATTAATAATTATACATAATTTAATAAAACCATTTCAATTTGAGACTTAAATTAAATAAGCTGAAATAAATTATAAAACCATTGCGATTGATCAAATGACAATAGTTGATATTCATATCATTAATCTCAAATTCAAATACACAAACAATTGTCAATATGACAAAAAGAAGAGAAGTTTCAGCCTAAAAATCAGAATCAACATCCATGAACTCCTCACTGGATCTATCATCCTTGCTTTCAAAGGAGAGCCCAATCAATCCCCATTGCATAGTATTG
This sequence comes from Taxus chinensis, assembly GCA_019776745.2. Lineage (NCBI taxonomy): Eukaryota > Viridiplantae > Streptophyta > Pinopsida > Cupressales > Taxaceae > Taxus > Taxus chinensis. The sequence continues at coordinate 230,003,133 of CM034151.1, read as the reverse complement.
TCATCTTCTACCTGCCTTGCAATGTCCCCTAAATGGGATATAATGAGAATTGCATTCATATTTCTTCTCCTTACCATTATGTCTTTGTTTGAGTCAATATTGGCTCAATGGATGATGAATTCTACTTGACGTAATAGTGTAAACATAATTTTTAATACTTTTAATGGTGATTTGGGCATGAAGGCCTCTTACTTGGTTCAAAGATTTCTAATTCTTATGGGTCGGCCTTGATTGCAGAGCCTAAATAGAGGTTAATGAAGAAATAGAATTACTTGAAGGCTGGCCTATGCATTGAGCTTCTATTTTGATGTTGGTGCCACTTGAGGATATATAAGGACATGAAGGTTCATTTGAAGGGTTATGCATGTTTATTCTAAAGATTTATATCTTGGGTTTGTGCACAGTGTACCCTACTCTCCACTAAAGACGAAACCTTTAGTGAGGCTCAACTTTGGGGATGAAACCTTCATTGTTGGAAGACTGAGGAACAAAAACTCCTCAAGCTTGTGAGGAATCCCATACAGGGGTTTCCAAAGTGCTTCAAAGTAGTTTATTGTTGGTTTTCCCCCCTTCTTACCCTAGGCGACTTGCATGGGTGGAGGGTTTTGTATGTTCTAGGGTTGATTTTATTATTTTGGATTAATATTCTTGTTCAACATAATTTATAAGGCCGTAACTTGAAATTTGGAGAATTTATGTGAGAATTTGCTATTTTTGTAGCCCTCAATTTGGGCTCAACTATTGTTGTCATAAATATTTAATTCCAGAAGTGTTTATCGGATATTTATTCAATAATTGATGTATTTGTGATGCATAAATATTGTCGTGGCTAAGATAAATTATTTTGTGGCATTCTACATTGATTTACATAGTGAAAAGTCAATTTGAATCTCATAGGCAGTTCGCTGCCCTAGGAGACTGCAGATTTTCTATTGGTTGATCATTCTAAGATGTTCTCAGCTATTTTTAGTTTTGTTGTGTGTGTGCTTGAAGGTATTTTCTGATTAGATCTTGTGGTGATAGCCTGTAAACCTTTTTTCTCCATTTTTAGCCCAAAAACGGACATTACAGTGGTATCACAGCTTCGCTCTTCCCATCTTGAGGGTTTTCTTGCAAGAAGATCGAATGGTGGATAGAATTTTTTGGGATGCTAGACTCGAAAAGCTTTCCCTAGTGTCAGAAAGATTAGCCAATACAATGGTTCAATTGATCCGTACCCTTCAAAATCTAAATGGTGGAAAAAACTCTTCAAAAGAAGACAATAATACTCAGCCATCCAAAGTGGACAGCATTGCTACATGGTATGAGGAATATAAGGCCCTTCCAGAAAAGATTCGTTATGCCATGTCATTTTCTGAGTTCATGGGAGTAAGCAAGGGAAGATCAAGGCCCAAGCCTAGGTCACAAGCTACACAAGAAGAAAAACCTGGGCTGCAAGTAATGGAGAAGAAACAACCCATAGAGGAACCCACGGTGCAAGTTGAAGAAGGGAAAATTGTGGAGCTTGTGCCAAAGAAGAAAGAAGAACAATCGAAGTTGTTGGGCATTGAGAGGGAACAACCCGTTGAAGGCTTAGAAGCTCCCATCACCATTGCCAAAGTAGAGCTCTTGACTGATTTTCAGAAGAGCAGCGTGAAAGCACCAAGGTGTGATGAAAGTTAAAGCATGATGCATGAGTCCTAAGGTAAAAGTTTCTTAATAGTTAATGATGTTTCATTAGTTTCTAATGGGTACGTATGGCTAAATGTTGAAAAGAAATAGGATTTGTATAAGGGCAAAGTGGATGCATTGGAAGAAGGTAATTCAATTGTCATTTTGGAGCATAAAGACAAAACAGATCAGCCCCTAATTGAAGAGGAAAAATCAGATCAGCAGAAGGTTGATGAGGAAGGAACCTTGCTGGACACTCGTGTGGATTTTCAACTTGCTGTAAATGCCAAAACAGCAGCTGAGGGTAAGCCACTTGATTTATTTTATGATCATAGCATGATTATTTTGCATCGCACTAGGTTACTACGTTCCTTTGGTCATCATGAGGGCTATTCTAACAATGGCAGGAAGATGAAGAATTTAAATGGGAAGAGGGTCTTCCAAGCATTCCCTATAAGTTGGATTTTCATGGCAGCCAAAGGTATGATGATCATTCTCCACATTCAATGCTCCATACTCAAGCATTTTCAGATTTGTGTCAAGAGGGGGAAACTCCCTAATTTCAGTCCAAGGTATGGGTGTACTTTAGATTTGTTGCTTCCATTTATGTCACATCAAGATATGAGTCATTATGGAAAGCATGCTAGAATGACAGATGTAACCTGCAACATAAGGCATGTAGATCTCTTGATGCAAATTCAGATTTGTGTGTGCCTAAGGCTAAGGGATCTTGGTAATATGTTGAAGCATAGAGTTTCTAACATTGAAGCTACTCTTGCTAGTTCCTTAGTCATCTCATACCAATGGGGAGGAAAGAATTCATAATTGGTCCATGAAGAACATAAGGAAAATATTGGCATGACAAAAGGAATTCCACCCATTGCTATAGCCAACATGATGTGATTTTGAAGATGAGGGGACAACTCATGTTAAGCAAATCACTGTTTCTAGATAGCCATCTCTTCTTGAGTATCTTCAGATTTTATGGCTTGCACATGATCCTCGAGGAAATATTCCAAAGATAGAAGTCGAATTTATGTGCTATATGTTGAGATTTGAACTAATGGGGTTCATTCTTGTTGCACATAGCCAAGAAGGTATGATTGTGAAGGTTGCAAAAATTGATTTTTGGGATTTTGAGCTTGCTGTTATCAACTATTTTAGTTTTCCCTCCAATATGTTTGTTGTTATCAATAAGAGGACAGCCATGAGAGGAGATAGTTTCCAAATTTCCGAAGCATTTTCAACCATCAGGGATTGGTCCCTTCTCGCCTCATTCATCATTGCAAGGGCAACAAGGTGTTTGATATGAAAAGATGGTAAGCATAGTAAAAATCATCTTGTTGTTGATCATAATGTTTGGATTCAACGTAGCATGGTTTAGCTGGAATTCCATTGCACAGAGATCTATTATTTTCGGGTATGTAAAGGATAAACCAAGGATGATATGTTTTCACATAATGGCTTCATTAATTTTGATCATAACACTGCTGTCATACGCACTTCCAACTTGCACAGTGGCACATTTGTAAGCATACAGTTGGATTTAGTGATGGGAAGTGTTGGTTTTCAGTTTATAGGATTGTTGGCAATTAATATAGGATTATTTCCAGCTCCTATATTACTGCTGTATGGATATATTCATGCATCTCGTACACCAAGGAATGATGAGGTGAGAAGCACATATTTGATTCAATTTCAAGTTTGTTTCTGCATATGGGATATGGGTGTTTTTGCGAGTATTGCAAAACGAGAAACTTCTGATTTCAAGATCAGTGCTGCTGATAATTTTATCATTATGAGTGCCGGGATGAGGGAAAGATCAAGTGAACCTTATGGGGAACACAAGCAATATGCTCGTCTTTATAGAGGAGATTGTTTGCATCATTTTATGCCATGTATTTGTTATGTTTGGGTCGTCAAGGTAAGAATTGTAATTCTTATTTTTTTTATCTATGTATTGCTAATCCTTGGATCCATGAAAGAACTGGAAGAAATGTGGAAAAAGGGAAGCAATTGTGATGAATTTGCAGCTGTACATATATCGGCCATAGAAAGAATTTATGATGCGTCAAAAGGGAAAAATGATAAGCATACTCTTGAAGTACGCCACTAAGAGAAGAGGCCGAGTTCACAAATTTTGTGTGCTATCTAATAGTTCCAGATATTGTATCTCAGCTGGAAGTTGTTGGTATGAATCGAAGTAGTAAGAATACAGAATTTTGGGTATTCAAGCGTGCTGTCCCAAGCTTCTATGTGACTGTCATAAACATTTCCAGCCCCTTCTTCATGTTGCTATCAGCTGTAATAAGATTTTCAGCCCCTAACATCATGATTTCCAAAAGAGAAATGCATGGGTACAACTGTGTTTGGTACAGCTAGATGGAAAATATGAGACTTCATCCCTTGGGGGGAGTTTACAAAATTGTTAAAATAAAAGAAAGAAGATTTCCCATCATGTCCATGAGATATGAGGAGGCAAGGATGTTGAAACCCTTGGTTTTCTTTAATGAATTTGTTTCATATGTAGATACAAACAGGAAGCCAAAGGTGAAGTTGAGATTTATTTGGGATCCGGGCACTTGCAATTGCTCGAGGAAAAACAATTTTGAGTGGTGAGGACTGTAATGTCCCCTAAATCAGACATAATGAGAATTGCATTCATATTTCTTCTAGTTCCCATTATGTCTTTATTTGAGTAAATATTGGCTCAATGGATGATGAATTCTACTTGATGTAATAGCATAAAGTATTTTTAAATACTTTTAATGGCGAGTTGGGCACGAAAGCCTCTTATTTGGTTCAAAGACTTCTAATCCTTATCGGCCGGCCTTGATTGAAGGGCCTACATAGAGGTTAATGAAGAAATAGAATTACTTGAAGGTCGGCCTATGTATTGGGCTTCTATTTTGATGTTGGTGCCACTTGAGGGTATATAAGGACATGTAGGTTCATTTCAAGGGTTATGCATGTTTATTCTAAAGATTTATATCTTGGCGTTTGTGCATCAGTGTGCCCTACTCTCCACTAAAGATGAAACCTTTAGTGTGGCTCAACTTTGGGGACGAAAACCTCCATTGTTGGAAGATTGAGGAACGAAAACTCCTTAAGCTTGAGGGGAATCCCATACGGGCGTTTCCAAAGTGCTTCAAAGTGGTTTATTGCTGGGTTTTTCCCCTTCTTACCCTAGGCGACTTGCATGGGTGGAGGGTTTTGTATGTTCCAGGGCTGGTTTCACTATTTTGGTTTGATATTCTTGTTCAACATAATTTATAAGGCCGTAATCTGAACTTTGGAGAATTTATGTGAGGATTTGCTATTTTTTCTAGCCATCAGTTTGGGCTCAACTACCGTTGTCATATTTATTCAATTCCAGTAGTGTTTATCAAATATTTCTTCAATAATTGATGTATTTGTGATGCATAAGTATTGCCGTGGCTAAGATAAATTATTTCGTGACATTCTACATTGATTTACATAGTGAAAAGTGGATTCAAATCTCGTAGACAGTTCGCTGCCGTATGAGACTGGCATATTTTGTATTGGCTGAGCATTCTAAGATATTCTCAGCTATTTTTAGTTTGTTGTGTGTGTGTGTGCTTGAAGGTATTTTCAGATCAGACCTTGTGGTGATAGCCGGTAAACCCCTTTTCCTCCATTTTTAGGCACAAAAAGGGACACTGCATTCCATACCTTGGCTCCTCGAGAATCAACATCTGAAGCTGTAATCCTATGATTTTCCTGTGCTCAGAACTATCATCCTTGCAATCCTCAAGACACAAAGCCCTGTGTACAACTACAAGCTTCTTCGTTGTCATAGTAGTTAAGTCCTCTTCTACCTACCTCACTTCCTCGGGATCTACATCCCATTTGTAAACCTGTTCGGGTTTGCTTAGAACTCAGAGGAGTCTTGCGATCCTGGATAAGGAGATCAATTGCACTGTGTACAACTAGCATATAGTCTTGGACGCCCATCGCAGTTACCACCAACTCACTGACTTGTCATGTGCCAATGTTGCCTTGTTCATCTTTGCTAAAGTTTTGCACCCATCAAGTTTAGTGAAGTCGATGCCACTCCAACTTGATCTATGAAGCCTCTTGTGGGCTATATAATTCTTTTACAGGCCTTCATAAGGCCCTTCTTCACCTCATCGTCATCCAAAGGGATAACTCTACTTGGCCTCTCCACATACCATTTGGGATTCAGTGCATATGCAGCCATATGAAGTGGGGTGTGCAATTTCTCCCATCTATTTTGAATGGTGGGCTGAATATGTTCATGGCAGATCTCCAAAGTGGAGTCCCTCACCCGAATATGTAATAACCCTTTTTGAGGGTTTTATCAAAATATTCAAGATTCTTAAATTAATTTACAACAGATTAAAATTTAAATTGCAATGACTAAAATCTCCTTGAAAATTGTTGGAAATTCTTCACTAATTCCAGTAAAATATTGTCCAATAAAAGATATGCTAATTTATTAATTTTCTAGAGCCAAATCGACTTAGGCAATGCAAAAAACTTTGCTGGAAATATTCTGATAATCTGGAAATTGCAGCAACCATAAATAATTTGATTTGACCATTAAATATGGATTAAAATCCATGCAAATGCATATTTGGCCTTTATAATGCAAGTCGAATTGGAATATCAATTTTATATGATGCTAATATCATCCAATAATTCAAAAATCTCACTAGAACAAGTTGCACTTTTGGAATAAATAACATAAATCAGATTTGACACAATTTGATCTTCAATATAATAATAATTTTCAATTATAAATTGTTTTAAGTCAAAAGTGAGAGGTTTTCGTCCCTCGCAATGGACCTCACAAGGGGTTTTCATCCCAAGTGGAGAGAAATGAGAGTTCACTCTCAAAATATGATTTTACAAAATGAAAGTCGATATTCAAATGGCTGCCCTTAACCCCCTATTTATAATTTTCCTTCTTGGCGCAAAAATAGAAAAGATATGGCTGCTCCCTTATGACCATTATACCTTAATAAACAAGGCCGACCCCTATAGTCTTCACTAATACACTTTAAAATATTTATAAAATAATAAAAGACATATTATCAGCTTTCTTTTTATCTTCTTCAATTCAATCAAGGAGGAGGAATATCCGGAAGATCCAATTATGCCTTCGAATTTGGGAGAAAGGGACATTACATAATAGTTGCCTTCATTTGCCCAAACATGCTCTCAATGCACTCATAGATATCACCAAGGTTGGGGTTGTAAGAATCCCCATATTTGATTATGCTAAAAATTGGAGTTATAATTGATGTGATGTCTTTCACATCAACCCAAAATGTTTCTCGCACCACCACATCCTTCACTCTCTTCCCTTGCTCTATCTTGGGCTCACACCACCTAGTCCAATCTTGTGTCATAATCATAACTTGGAGTGGCTCCTACAACTCAAACATCCTATCCAAAAAAATAAAATAGGACGCAAAACGAGTGTCAATTGGTTTGACGAATTCCTTCTTTGAAAAACTTCGAAAGAGTGTCAATGATGTGTGGTGATTACATATGAACTTTTGCATATCCTTGGCCTCATTCACTATCTTGCTAACCCACTGAATCTTCCCTATGTCTTTCAATGCATTATTCATGGCATGCACAAAACACTGGGTCTAATAAATATGAATGTAGGCACGCTCCATAAGTTTTCCTGCTACTCTACACACATAAGTTGTATCTGTGATGACCTGTACAACATTTAAAGGTCCAACCTCCTCAATGGCATCCTTCAAAATATGAAATTAGAATTCAAAATCTTTTCCCTTCCCAAAACAATCAATTGCACTCAAGAAATACGGTCCATCTTTGCAAGAGACTAATATTGATGAGTGGACATTGTCTAAGATCCATCAACCCATCCATGATAATACTACATCCATGTGACCTTCATCTCCTCCATCAACAAATTAACCTTGGAATAGTTTCTATCTAATATTTTTGTCCTCAGTTTGGTGTCTCTAGGAGGCACATAACTTACACTTGTTTTTCTATCTTGTCCATAGCCTCCTTGTAATAAGGAGAGTAAGCAGCATGAAATGGGATCCTAGCAACATAGAAAAAAAATTCCAATAGCATCATCCACCTCTTTCTTTGCCTTTGAATCAAACATGTCTACAACTGGATTGGGGGCTACCCCCACGGCCTTTCTCTTCCCTTTGTTTTCCTCTTATGTCATTCCAAAACAAGAAATAGCCAGAGTATTCATGTCAGCCCTAATAGAGCTTGAAGGAGTGTTAGCCTCACTACTAAAACCACAAACTTCTGGAGCGTTGTCCGTGGTATTTTCCATTAAAAATTCTCGCCATCACTTCTCTCTGATCTAGTGAAAGATCCTTACAAAGACCAAACCCCCTTCCTGCAAGGTACAACAAGTGTGCATTGGTCATGGTGATGCTGCCATGCCAAGTCAGTGCACATATATTGCACTTCCATAGTTTACTCCCCCCTCCAGACTTGGGGTTTTCAAGTATCTCAACATATTGTTGCAATGACTTCTTATCAAATGGTCCAATGGCAAATCTACACAACATTTGAGAGGGGCAATTGGTAGCACTACTAGCTGAACTACTAGTTGTTGTTGGCACTACATTTTGTCTCACTTCTCTACCTCCCCCAATTATGTCATTACCAACACTTCCACCTATCTCAATAGTGGAATACACAACAGGGTTTCCATCCTCTAATGTAAAGGTTGGAACAGCAGCTCAAACTCTTCATGAAAATTATGATAATGACCAAAGATGTTCCCCAAATGACCCCTCAGTGTCTTTTATAACTTTTCCGGTCACGTTCCACGATGAAAGAGTCCAAAAATCAACTTTCCCCATTTCTATTTTAATGTTGACTTACTTTACGAAAAAGTCACTTTATTTTTAGACAAAAACATAAGTTCCTTCTTAGAAGTCATTTTCTAATTTGTCATTATGAAATTGCTTTATCATAAAGTCACTTTTCACCGATTCACATGAGTTGTTTTTATAAAAACTTATTAATTTAGTGACTTATTTTGAGAAAAGGGGACATTACACTTTTGGCTTGCAGGAGCAAATGAGACTTTGACAGGATTGAAGATGTTAGGATTTGTAGGTCTCTATGCATGGAAAACATCAACCAAAAAGAAAAGTCAAGTACTTGAAAATTTGTTGGTGTTTACAATTGCTTGATCAATAGAGTACACCGCCAAGCAACTTTGCATGGAATATAACGTTCTTGGGTGTGGAGAGGATGAGAGGTCCCTTTCAAAATATGATTAGCTTTGTAAAAGTATTTTCTTCACTCAAAATATATGTTTGGCTGCATATTTAGAGTCCAAAGGCGAAGATGTCAATTCAATGCAATAGCTAGTGAGACTTTGTATTGGCTGCTTCGTGGAAGATATTATAAGAGAAGTCTCAAATGTCTGAAATCTTTGGCTCAATGTCTTCATGGATACAAAAATGGTAGTCGAACTAACTTGTTATCATAGTTCACCACTCCAACTACTAGCATGCCCTCTACTAAGTCGTTTTAGCTTGACTTCTCGACTCTTCCTCTACCTCGTTGTCTCAACCTTACCACTCTGTAATGTCCCATTTTAGGGGGACTTAGGAAATGACCAAAAGCTAAGATGTAAAAACTTAAAAATCAGATTAGTGAGCTGCTGTAGATGACTGATATCAGCCCTGCAACCTGCAAATTAGGCCCTTCCTAGGGCAGCAACCTCCTTGGAGAAGTTAAACCCTTCAAAGGTGGGTTAAACCTTGTTAACACACTTCAATTCTTATGCCAAAAATATTAAGAAACCCTCAACAAACACAATCAGTTGTTTGAAATTATAATTGAGATTGGAAATAATTAATTTTGGAAAACCTTAACCAGCGAACTTCAAAAAGCTTGGAAAAATAGTAAATCGCCTCCAAAATTCACGAAACTTGGGATCTTGGGGTTTAAAAATATGACAAATGCGAATATCAAATCAGCTTGCCCAAACATCTACCAAAACATGTCAAACCTGCCTTTCAAGCAATTCATCCCTCTTGGAAATGCCCTTGAAACCATGCAAGATCACTCCAAATATATTCTGAAATTATTATTCAACTTCAACAATCAATCGGTGAAGGAATTATAATTTTTGGAAGCCTAGGAATGTTGTAATGAATTTCCTTCAAACCCTAGTTGTTGCAGAAATAAATAAACATTTTCAGATATGATTATGCATGCCAAAACCCTCCAAATTTCAATGCAAAACAAGATTTCACCCTTATAAATTATATGCAATGAAATAATGTAATCCCGACACATAAAAGACCCTTGAGAACTTCAAAACACCATTCAATGTTGGTCGCTCTTTTAGAACAGCCAAATAATGTACCAGATCACTCCACAAATGAGTCGCTCCACTTTGAAGGAAGCCAATTTTGCATCAATAACAAAAGGAAAGCAATATATTCAATATTTGAGCTAAAGAGCTCCTTAGGGCAACTCGCCTAAGGCTGGAATTAAGATAACAACAGCAAAAAAATCCTTCAAGAGGGTGGAGACTCTCATGTTGAAGTCTTCCCTAGACATGGTGAAGGGTTTCGTCCTCGCACAAGACTCTCCAAGGGTTTTTGTCCTTAGGAGAGGAAGAGAGATGCTTCACAAGCAAGCTTTCCAAGAGATAAAAGAATTCACATGATAATCAAATGACCAAGCAACCTTCTTTTACATCATAAGGGGTGCTACAAATAATGGCCGACCTCATAAATTACTTTTAATTATCTAATTTGTTTTTAGAGCCTACATGCACCAAATACTTTATATTCTAATTAAATAAGTTCTTCTATTGGAGCGTTGGGCTTCCCAATAGGAATACATGATAATAATGAAAATATTTACTTAGAAAATGTCATCAAAGTCTTCCCCTTGTTTCCTTCTTTAAACCCACGGGGAGGAAAAATGGGTTAAGGTCTTCAAATCCGCTAGTCTCCAAAAAGGGACATGTCACACTCCACCAGAACACCTCGCCAAAACATCTCGCCACTCTAAACATGACTCATCAAGCTAGGTAATTAGGCCAGTTGATTTTGAACAACGTGGGAGTATATGCATCGAGACTGGCTTGTGTTTTCTTCAATATGATCTATCATTCCAGTGGAAGCTAGGATCTTGAACTATAGATATTCTCCATTCTGAACTCACCAGTTCAACTCTTCCTTTCAGCTTGCCACCTTCAACTCATCAAAACAACTTGCAACAGCTGGTTTGGCTCACTACATCTTGACAGATTGACAACTTCTTAGTTCATTATCCATTAGTTTGCTGTCTCACAGCTTCTTCCTTCAACTCGTCATCTCGAAAATCATGCAAATAGTTGATTATTGCTATGTCGAACAAATGAAACTCTCAATCCAAGTGGAATGAGAGAATACCAGAAAAGTTCCTTCAGGAATCGGGCAAGTAGACCTCGCTGAAAAGTCAATGATCTTCAGTGTTGAAGACAAAAGTTCTTCGAAAAGTAAAATGAATATGAAAACCAGAACAGGCTTCAAACCTTTTGCAACCACCATCCAAAAATATAGACATACTTCGATATTTGCATGCATGCAAACTTGCATTGAATAGGATGAAAGAGTGGATTATTAATGACAAGTTTGAGGCATGCAAAATTTATTTTCCTTTTTGGGTACATGGCAATTTTGATTGAAATCTCCATATTCTTTATCTTTTGCAAGGCAGATGAGGAACACATGTGTTGCTAAAAACTATCCAAATTTTAATAAAACATGCTTTTATAGCCATGAGATCCCATACTTTTCTTTCGACAAGATGGTGGACTTTGGGGAATAGATAACATAATCAACCACTTCTACTAGAAATTTGTTTTTTGGCTAGTGTTCTTTGGATTTCCTATGATCACAAGGGTAAAAGAAATCCGAAGGCTTCGAGCAATTCTTACAACTCTATATTATTTGCAAAACGCATTCATTGACTTTAATTACCCAACATAATGCATTTAGGATGGATTATGGGGTCTAAGGGTGATTTTGCCACTCCATATAAAATGTACAAATGTGTTTGCAACTACTATATCTCTAATTTAATAAATAGGGCATTCTTATTTGCAAGGTTTCCTAGGAGAATGTAACCTAGGAAATACAAAATACTTAGATGACTTGATGAAGACTAACATTGACCAAATTTTAATAGGAACATTGTAACAAACCGTTACACCAAAACCTCGAGGTGTTAGTGAAATCTGCACAGGAGGATCATAACATCCCACCACGCTTCCATAGAGCCTAACTCGGGCTGGGTTTGCGCCCGCACTCCCATACATACGAGCCCCACTTCACTGACGTTTAGGCGCCCCACGGGCCCCGGCTACATGGCATAACCAACCGAGTGGGATTCGAACATGGGTGATTGCTCTGATACCAAATGTAACAAACCGTTACACCAAAACCTCGAGATGTTAGTGAAATCCACACATGAGGATCATAACAAACATCAACAAAAGCAGTCAAAGAATTCTAGGTAAGTTGACACAGGACTAAGTTTCACTTGAAGATGACACCAAATAATGTTAGGTGATTTAACGAAGACGTGCGTTAACCAAAATATTGGAGTAAAAATTGTGCTTATTCAAAATTTTAAGTACAACAGTTGCTAAGGCCAATACTGAATCAATAAATAGCGCATTGCTTCTAATAGAAAAAACAATGTTGTGGCATCAAAGGATGGGCCATATTGGTGACAACACTCTAGATAAAAGGTATGCAAAAGGCATCTTTGATTTCCCTCTAGATATTGAATTTTGCGAGCAGTTTGTGTGTGGTAAGAAGAGGCAAGTGAAATTTCCCTCTAGTACTGCAACAGAAAATGAAATCTTGTCAGTGATATATAGTGATGTGGTTGGACCGGTAAAGGTTCCATCACTAGGCAGGTCATTGTTCTGTGTCTTTCATAGCTGGCATCTCCAAAAGAGTCTGAATATAATTTCTCCATAGGAAATACAAGGTATTCAAGAAATTCAAGGAGTTTAAGGCCCTTGTCAAGAATTACAAGGAGAAAAGGATAAAGGTCCTACACACGAAACAATGGGAGAAAGTATTGCTCGAATGAGTTTGAGTAATTCTGCAAGCAGTGCGGAATTGAGAGGTAAAAGACAACTCCTTACACATCACAGTAGAATGGAGTCGCATAGGGGATGAACAAGACGATGATGGATAAGGCCCATAGTAAGCTGAGTGGTATACAGTTGGTGCAGAAGTATTGGGCAGAAGCAATTACTACTGCATGCTATTTGAATAAGTAGATCACCTACAGCAGCCCTTGTTGACAAGACACCATAGGAAGCTTGGCCTTGTAAGAAACCATCCTTGAGACACCTGAGAATTTTTGGTTGTGAACCAATGTCCATATTCCAAAGAAAAAACAAACTAATTGACTATGAGTCTGTGAAGTGCATCTTTATTGGATATGGCAATGGTGTCAAAGGCTACAAGTTGTGGAATCTGGAAACATAGAAGGTAGTCTATAGCCAGAATTTTGTGTATTATGAGTGCTTTTCTGCAGGTCCTGAAATAGATGGGTGCACATCTGTTCTTGCTGCTCCATTGGCTCCTGTGGGTGAGACTGAGTAGGTTGCTTCTGGATTTCTGGGGTGTGCAGACCCTGGCAAGATGTCCATGTTCATTATATATCCAGCATTTGAATAGGATGTTATCATGATCAATGGGCTGCTTTCTTTTAAATCCTACTATTTCTAGTACAAGTCAATCTAGCAATTGCTTCTCCAAATCCAGATTCACACATATTCGTGCATATTTTAAGACTCTTGGATTACTTGTGATGCAGCTATATATTTTCCTATTGCAACCCCAATTTTCATTAGAAAAGACTCCTAGTATTCCCTAGGTGGCAATGAGAGTCTTACCCAAATAGGGACCATGCATTGTACATCCTATGTCTGATTGAAAGTTGGAGACCAATGCTTCATCGATAGTCATGATTTCTTCACAAACCATGGCCTTCCTTGGAACTCTTGTGTAGGTGTGGAAAGTGGTTTTAGATACACAAATGCACTAAACCAACCACACCTATAATCAATTAGGCCTAATCAGATAGAAGTCAATAATACATACCTGACTACAAAAATAAGGGTCAAGTCTACATCATAGGAAAAGCTAGAACAGGAGAAATTTAAAATTCTAAAGATACGAGTTTGGAGAACTTACAAGTGAATCACTCGATAATAATTCAAACCCCCAGTAAAACCTGTTTTCTCAAATTGTTTTGCAAAATATTGGATTTCTTCCTCAGTAATCCAAGAAGGCAAGCTTGTTGGAACCTTGAGAACATCTAATATTCCTTGGTCTGAAGATGCAGAAAACAAATCTGTCTTGATCCCCGTCTTGAACCCCACTAGAAACTTTTTCATAACTTCTGTGAAATCATAACTTGCAAATTCTTCTTCTACTCTTCCAGGTTCCTGTGTGCCATTTCAAAGACCTTTTTGTAGTCAGTTCAGGGAAAAAACACAAGGATAGCCTTTGATAAAGTTTGAATACATATCAAGGATGTCCACAAGACACTAAAACTATACCCACCAAAAAAGATATATCATGCAAACACCATTAATACACTCCAGAGGTCTTCTGCACCAACAAAATTGCTCCACTCTAAAGGAAATTTGGGAACCGAGACTATTTTACACAAGGGCTGACCAAGATGATATTTTGAACCAATAAAATAAACCTAGTAAAATGGCCACTTATTATGTACTTTATAGAGCCACTTATAGAAGATCGCCTTTGAAAAGCACAAAGAAACTTTGCAATTGACAATGGAAGAAACAAATGATGAAGTATTGAAAAGAATTAGAATCAAAATTACCAACACAAAAGTACATCTTCATCAGTAAGAACAATGACCGTTTAAAACCTCTAAACATTTGTTTTTAAGGTTATGTACCAAAATAACATTATGCAAATAACACAATATCTAAATGGGATCCATTCCCAATTTCCAAGCAAACATATAAGAAAACTCGACATCTAAGATAACAAAGCTCCCAACAAGAATTTTGGTAATGCTAAATAATCCCATAGCAGAAGTTTTACTTCGAGTACAATCATGAGACTCATTATCCACCACTCACACATAATATTCATTTTGTTTATTAACTTCAACATTAAAACTACAAAGAAAGTACAAATATTATTGAGTTGATGAATGAGCGCAGATGTACAATTACAATTTGAATTATTTATAATAATAACTACTTACCAACATGACATTGTAAATATATCTATTAAAGAGCTACACAGAAAGCACACAAGATTTGCTCGTTCATTAGCGTTGTGTCTAAAAGTATAATTTATAGGCTCTCAAAAAAATTCCCATCTCATATTCCCATACCTCTTTTCTACTCTATAACCTTTATATATACTTCTTTCAAATGCATTTTGTGTCACGTTCTTCTAATTGTGCTTTCTTTAAATGATGTTCAGTTGGGCATATACAATATGTTGAAAACAAAGCTTTACCAAACCCCTAGCAGATTGCTGAAAAGTCATAAGCTGCTTAGGCAGCAACACCTTGGTGGCATAAATAGAATCGAGCATGCGACCAGAATATGTTCCTAGTGCAAAGGTAATCATTGCATAGAGTGTCGGTTGTGGAGAAAAAAAATATGTTGCTGATGCAGTTAGCTGGAGAAAGATTTATGGCGACATTTATCAATTCAAAGGGGTCACCTTCATCCACAATACAACCCCTCGATTGAGCTCTACATTGTATCAGTCTTTTGAGGCCACAGTTGATATAAATAGAGGGATAGGGTCCTTGTTTTAGTGCTAGTCGTTGAACAAGAGGTTATGGTGCTCAAATGTAACAATTTTGTTATCTAGATGAGTATACAATAAAATGGTGCATTATATCTAAATATGTTTCATCTTATGTGATGAATGTTGTGTTCCTTCACATTTTATTGCATATGTATTAGCAATTATGGATGTATTGTAGAATGTTTGTGTGTTTATTTTCAGTTGAATTTGGTGTTAAAAAGTGACTGACGGTTTTCACAATTTCTAAGTTAACTTGGAGGTTTCGGATCCCGTCTCGGGCAAGTGCCGTATTTGGTGATATTTGGTGAGCAAGTGAGTTCAAGTGATTTCATTTCTTTAGGTCTTCGCATACATCATTAGATAATGGCCAACATTTTTGTTTTTAATAGTGAAATCTCCATAGAGGTTTATTAGAGTTGCAGATATAGGAGGTGGCATGTTACAAAGGTTGTAACTGAAAAGAAGGTTTGAGAAACAATAAATAAAATATAGAATCACAAAAAAAGAATTTCAATTCAAAAGATCTATTTGACAGTATGTCTATCAGCATCTCTTTTACTTTTTATGGAGTTCCTCGTTCTACTACATGAGTGGTTGGTGGAATAGGCCACATCCATCATGAAAACCCTCAATCAATGGTGTGGATGGAGAAAAAGGTTAAATAACTACCTACTTTGGAAGTCCCTTGAATGTTTTTTGTGGATATTTGTGGCTGAGATAAGATCAATGGCTACATGTAGTTTGCAGTAGGAACATGCTCTTTGGTGGACGAGGTAGATGCTCAATTTCTAAGGTTCAATAGGATCCCTTACACAAGGTTGCCATTGTTGATCAAAATGCCAGTTGTGAAAAAGGGAGTTGAGGATGTTGAGATGGAGGAATATACTTAGATGTGGGAGTTTTTGTTATGGACACAGTCGAAACGTGTAAGGTGCTATTGGTACCATTGAGAGAAGGAAACTTATCCCTACTTTTGGTGGAGCTGGTCATTTTCCACCTGACACATCTACAACAAAATATAGAATCAAACTACTTACAGGAAAATGATAGCACATCAACTAATGAGGAACACTACCCTACCTGAAACAACCTATCACATGCAATTCAGCAATAACGAAGAAGCCCTTGTGTTTGTTTTCAAGCAAGCTGCCATACAACTTGTGTGACAATCCAGACAAGTATACCCAATTGCGGAGAGAAACTAAATTCAGTGGAGCATGCAGACATCGAGCATGCCTTCAATAAGTCTTAGAATTGATACTTTTTGAGGATCATATCGTCCAAGCATGTCACCACCAAGCATAAATAACCCAAGTGGAAATCAGCCAGCACCCTGTTGTAATGTTCTCCCCCAAAAGGAAACCCTCCCTTGTTAGGTGGGAACTATACACCCTATGGCAGTAATCCACCTCGTCCATAGACACCACCTTCAATGGTGAAAATCATGTGTGACCTACGCTATGCCTTTCTATGATATGACATGGTCAAGAATAATGAGAAACACCTCTTGACCTACAAGACCATGTGGCTACGTACCTTGTGCAGAAATTTGAACAAGTTGTGTCAACATTAGAAGTTTGTGCGCTGAAATGGTTTCATAAATATGATTGTGACAACATGTGGAAAAAAGAAATTTATCATCAGGTAGGGCCAAAAGCTTGATCTGATTCCTGCAAGAAATGGTTGAACAATAATCTCCATTCATTGTTAACAATACCTAGACTATGCTTACCAATGGCTTCACCTTTATAGTCCATTTTGTTCAAAGCTTTCAAACGTAACTCCTCAATAGTGGATGAAATAAGTACATTGTTATTAGATGAGGTAAAAATCTCAAGATAATAGATGTACGGAGAAAATATTTGGAAGAATAGGCTCCATAGGATTAAGAATACCATGACCATACTTACCAATAACTCCACCTTTATAACCCATTTTGTTCAAAGCTTGCAAAGGTAGTTCCATCATAACTTAATGAAATGGAATGGAAGTGTCGAATAGAATTACTAGGACTCTCCTATGATTCACCAAGTGAAATTTGATCATCAAAAGAATCATCCAATGGTGGTGGTATGGGAGTCTCTTTACTGGAAATAAAAGCCACCAAGCTATTTTGATTCCAAAAGTCTCAAAAGATGAAAATATGGACTAAAATTGCCTGATTGCTCAATCAATATGGTTTATAAATAGTTTAAAATATAATTGCTAAGTAGTCAAAATCTTTGCTTCCTGAGCTAATTTCAAACAATCAAACTACCTTTGTTCAAGGGAAGCAAATAGACAATAATCTCATACTTGTTCAAGTATTAATTTGGCTGCTAAATTTTCACACAGACCAAGGATCTTGTTACGAATGAATATTTCAAAAGCCTTTGACCAATGCAACTGGGATTTGATAGCTCGGACTCTCGAGGGCTTTGGGTTCAATAATTGGGTGATTAGATGGATAAATAGTTGCATCAAAACTCCCACATACACACTATCAATCAGTGGCATCTCTGGAGAATGGTTTAGGCCCTCGCGGATAATAAGACAAGGAGAGCCTCTTATTCCATGCTTATTTATACTAAGGGGATAAAAATTTCTAAGGCTTCTAGCTACAGATAAGAATGAAGGTAAAATTCAAGGCCTCGTAGTAGTGGAAGGAGAAAATACTCTTGTTAACCGCTTGCATATGATACTATCCTTTTCTCTGCCCTGACCCTCAAAGAAATTGAGTACCTTGACTGCCTCCTTAAGAAATTTCAGCTTTATTCACACCATCAAATCAATGCTGGAATGTTTACAGTCATTTTTGCCAGCATCGCATTGCAATGTAGGAACTAATCAAAATTTTAGAATATAAAGGAGAGCTGCTAATGAACCATCTAAGCTTCCTAATCCATTAAAAATACACTACCGCTCTTTTAGAGAAAATCAAGGAGAGGATGTTACTCAAGCTCACTCATTGTACCACTAGATGTCTCTCTTTTACTGACAGAGATCAGCTTGCTCGAGCTGTGTTGCAAGCAGTCCTAGTTCACATACTCACACTCCTCCATACTCCTGATTCAATTGAAAAATAATTTGTGGCAATCCAGATGAAAATTATTAAGAAACCCTCGTTTTCCAGCATTACCTTTTTCAAAAAAACTGTTTTAACAGTATCCGTTTACAAGGGGGTGAATATCAGATTGATATTTAATTTTTGGGGGGGGTTAAAATTGTAGCACATGTCCAAGGGATTATGGTGTAATAGTATTGGAAGACACCCAAGTTCAAATCTCCCTCAAGGCAGTAAGGAGGACCATAACTCCACAAACATGTGGCAAGGTTGTGGTGTAACAACTTTGAGGTACATTACAACATGGCCTATGTTTACAAAGCTTACAAATTTGGTTCAAGGTTACCCAAACATTAAAGGCATCCAATAACTCACCCAAGATTTACCAAGCAAGAAAAATTTGATAGCATTTAATATTAGTGTTGTCATTCCTAAGGGTTAGGAGCACATTTAATGTTAATAAACCCCATTATATGTTAGTAAGTAAACATTATCAATGTAAGTTAGGATTTTGTTAGATGATAGAACTTAATATTAATGTTGGGATTCTTGAGTGTTAGAGTCCTCCCAATCAGCCTAACAATACTAATCAAGCCAAAATCCCCCTATGGATCCAACTCAATTAATCCTACAACTTATCAACCAAATGAATCAACAAAATGTTACCAACAATCAATTTCCTCAAATGCAAGTTAACCTCACTTGCACAAAAAATTGACCACAACGTATTTAGTGGTAAGTGCTGAATCAATATCCCTCCCCCCACCTCCTCTTCTTGGTCCTAACAGGGCTCCACTTCCACAACCACATCTAACTAACAAGGTTCTTGAATTCATTCAGAAACAACCTTTAGCTCCCTATATTTCCACCATGGACATTGGACGCATATCTCCATCCCTCTCCTATGATGAGTCAACCAATCCTACTCTTCACATTAAATCCTTTGGCAATGTCTACAAGGATTGGACCAAGGCTAATTCTTATGCCACTTCTAAGCTCTTATATAGCACCCTTGCAAGCGATGCTATAGAATGGTTCTATACCCTTCCCACTAACTCCATTGTTGAACTTGAGGGACGAGTAAATGCCTTAGTTGAAGAATTTCACTCTCGGTACTTGCCTAGAAATAACATTAACATCTTTATCAATTGTAAGCAATCTAAGAATGAAATTAAAAAACCCTACTTGTCACAATGGCTAACTCTCTGGCCTAAGAACAACCAGGTTGTGGGTTTGATCCACATCAACCCCATAACCAAACTTAAACTGAAACTCGATTCATTTTGGCTCAAATAAAAAACTTATCCATTTCAAGGATTTGAATACCAGAAACACACGAGATGCAGAGGCACAATGATGGTGGCAACTTTTGATGGGAATAGGTTTTTAGATTCCTTGTCTCATTTTTGATACTATCAATTGGATTCCGAACTCCCTTCCTTTGTTTCGTTTCCCATAACTCGACCCTTAGGGGTCGGGTGTTGACGTCAATTGTTTTTGCGTTATTGTTTCAGTGATTTGTCTCTTCTGTTTTTATCTTCTTTTCTAGCGAATCTTGTCGTGGTCTTTTTGCGACCACTGATGCTTTTCTTTTGGCCACGTCTTGTCTTATACTGCTTTGTATTTTGTATCCCTGTCGTATTCTCTTAGGTACGGTGATTCTCTATTTGTTAGGGTTTATTCCATCCCTTGGCATTCATCCCTATCTTGTTTTTTCTTTGTTAAGCCTCTTCGTCTTTTCTATCCTTTTGCTTTGGGTTTTTTGTCCCTCATTTTGGCACCTGGTGCATTGTGGACAGTAATGGCCAATCTTTATACGAAGAATGCTGGAAAGGATTCTCTTGATGAAGAAGACAAATTTCTAACTACATTTAAAGACATACTTTGTGGTCCTACCAGAAATAATTCTAACGAAAAGAATTTATAGAAAACCCCTCTACAGGTGCTTAAATTAGATCTGAGAAAAAATGAAAATGGTTGCATGCTAGCAGCAGATGGCACACCAGTCATCCGAAAATAGAAACAAGATGTTCCGAGCAATATCAACGAGTTGGAAACTCGGGCTTTGATTGTTCAATTCCTGGGCTTCTGTCCTTCGCTAGGAGTTTTCAAGGATTGGGCCAAAAAGGTATGGATTACAAAAGGTGAGTATTCAGTCTCGGTCTATTCAAATGGATATTTCTTGATCTTTTTTGCTTTAGCCTCCAATTGCGAACTCATTTTTCGAGGGGGATCTTGGTTCATGGGACGGGTGGGACTTCTTATGAAACCATGGCATCCCATGTTTAGGCCAAAGGAGGCGCTTCCCTTAATTGCCCCTATATGGATTAGACTTTTTGGACTGCCTATTGAATTCTGGAATCAAACAGTTTTCATCGCAATTGGCAATACGCTGGGTACATTTATGATGACTGCAAATGCTTTGTTACAGTTAGACCAAATGGTGTATGCCAAAATTTGTGTTCTTGTGGATCTTAGTAAACCACTGCCTACAAAACTTTCTCTTGTCATTGAAGAAGACACGTGGGAACAAGTTGTAGACTATGAAAACATACCTTTTAGATGCAAATTGTGTCATTAGTATGGTCATTTAATTTGAGATTGTAAGTATAACATCCCTGAATAGAAAGCTCAGGAAAAATCTAAAGAAGACTTTATTGCTCCGAAGAAGAAACAACTTGCTAGGAAGACTGGGAAGGAAAAGGGAGAAACTAGCAGCAATAACATATTCGAAGCACTACAAGAACAAGAGGAAGAGGCAAAGGATGTACTATTAGAATCCCAAGTACAAGCCACATCAAATTTAGGACCAAAAGGATGCTCAAAATCAGAATCAGATGATGGTATTTCAAGCCCAAACCTAGCATGACTGCAAGTGAAAAACTAGTTAAAAGCTATCAGTGGAAAAATGAATACCATGAGCAATTTCAAGACGAACTCCAGAAAGCAAAGGAGGTAGAAGTTATGGATAAGGTCATTGTGGTCAGAGGCCCTAATATACCAAACCAACTGGATTTTAAATTAGGTATGGAACATGAGAAAAATGTTAAATATAAAATGGATACTGATATAAAGTTTGGTAGAAAGTCAAATCAGGCTAAACTCCAGAAGGAGGGTCATGATATGAGTAATTTGGGGACAGTAGGGGACTTATCCCAATTTCTCCACAACTCTTCCCAATGAAGCTGATCACTTGGAATATAAGGGGTTTGAAGGGTTCCCCCTCAAAACTTCAAGAAATTAGAAGAATGATTCACAAGGAGCATCCTACGATGATCAACCTCCAAGAAACCATTGCCTCTATTGATCTTATGAATGTGTTAATGGACAATCTTTGGCCCTGAGCTAAACATTTATCTATAAGTTTTCATGGAGCTTCAGGAGGTTTGGTTTCTTGTTGGGATCCCAAAGTGATTACTGTCGTAAACTCGTGTGTAAGCAAAGGTGTTTTGTGCTTACATGTCTATTCCACAACAGTTAACTAGGAATTTTTGATCTTTAATGTTTATGTTCCGGTAATTCTGGAAGAAAAAAAGACTCTAATGGAAAGTTGTGTCTTCTCTTATTAAGTCCTTTCCGAATTTACCAATCATATTAGGGGGGATTTTAACAATATTAAACATCCAACAGAAGCAAGATGGTAATCCCCATATTAATGCCAGTTCGATCTTTATGACACATTTCATTCACTCTCATCAGTTGGTGGATGTAACTATTGTTAATGGAATAATGACATGGTCTAATAAACGGCAGGGGGAGGACTGTATCATGGAAAGACTGGATTGATTTTTGCTATCTAAAGAATGGTGGGCTAAGTATTATACCCCTAGGACCATGATTCTCAATAACAGTCACTTAGACTACTGGCAGGTCTGTTAGGAGCTAGGTAGAACTTCACCGTGCAAAGCCCCTTTTCGCTTTCATCTTATGTGGCTGCGTCATAAGGATACCAATAAACTTGTTCAGCAATCGTGGTTGGAGGGAAGGCCAAGGTACGAGACTCAAATGTACATGTTTGTCAAAAGATTATTATATTTACAATCCAAACTAAAAGCATGGAATTGGAATTGAGTTTGGAGATATTACAGACAAAAAAACTAAGATTCTAGAACAGCTGCAAGATATTAATATTATACATCGTCATTCAGGGTATTCCATAGATCTCTTCAAGAAGGAATGATTTGTAAACCTCTAACTTTGCAGAATTTACAAGACCACAATTTTAATTGAAATTATTGTTCTACTTATGAGTATGAAAATGACAATTTATTGAACTTAGTGGCTGATTCTTTCTTGTGCTTAGAACTATTTGCAGAGGAAGATAAGAACTCAGAACACTTAGACAACACAAAATTTTATCTTGGAAACCCCCAAGTTGAGGGAGAACCAGTCGGGAAGGGAAATTGCTCTTTCTTCCCTTTTTTTATGTGTTGGCAAATTATAAAAGAATACAGATTACAACAAGAGGAATGGAAAACAATGTAAAACTCTTCCCTTCTTTACTTGGCTACTCTATTTCTGCACACTCCTTGCTCCCACAAATCAGTTCTAGCACTAAATATTCTTTGCTCACTTCTCCCATGAATCGAATGATGAACTCCCGCTTGCTCTTCTCCTTAAATACTTGCTTCCCACGTCCTCCCGTGCACTGGAGAATGGGAAGAGACATCCAAGGAAGAGACACGGTTGCACCTTTTGAATTCCACGACAGTTTGGGAGCTCTGTTTTATTTTTCTGTCAAAAGTGACAAGAACGCTGCCCAGCACAGGGGGGCGGTTACAGGACCGCCGCTCTGCATAGGGTGGCAGTTCTATAAAAATACAACTTGTACTTCGTTTTCCTCATTTTCTTCTTCTAGTACTGGATGATTTGATGAAGTGATGTTGTTTTAGATCCCTATGGATAAAGGAAAGTCATCTGAAAGTAGAACTTCGGGAATGGGAAATTAGGGAGGAAATCATGTGGAAGAAAAATTTCAGGATTTAGTGGTTAAAGGAGGGGGACAAAAACTCAACTTTCTTTCACAAAACTGTTCAAGCTAAGAGAGCCCAAAATCATATTCACTCCCTAGTCAAAGTGAATGGTACCAAAGTGTACTCCACTCAGGGGATGAAGTAGGGAGCTCAGCAATACTTTCAGCAGCTATTTACTTCTCAACATCTTGACTTGAGCTCACAACAACAAATTTTGAATATCCTTCCTACTTGTATCTCTCAAAAAGAAAATGACAGGTTGATGCAGCCCATTATGGAAAGAAGGAAAGACATAGGGTCCAGATGGATTCCGGATCGAGTTCTTCCAAAATTTTTGGGGGGTTATCAAAAGGGATCTTCTACATGTAGTTGAGGAGGTAAGAAATGCCAAGACCTTGCTTAAGCAAATAAACAAAATATTCATTGCTCTTATCCCAAAAAATAATGAAATACAGGATATTATAGGTTACCGCCTTATAGCCTTATGCAATGTCCCATACAAAATAATCACTAAGATTATAGCCGAGCGACTTAAACCCCTTTTGCATAAGATTATTTCCCCTAAACAAGGGGATTTTGTGTCAGGTCGTCATATTCATGATGAAATTGTTCTAGCCTAGGAACTCCTCCACTCTAGGGGCATACAAAACAACCCAGCTATGTTTATTAGACTAGATTTATCTAAAGCATATGACAGGGTTGATTGGGGTTTCTTGTGCGAAGTTCTGGCTCAATTTGGATTCTCTACAGAATGGATTCACTAGATAAGTGCTTGTATCTCTTTTGTATCCTTTGTGGTTTTACTTAATGGCTCTCCTTCGGAATTCTTTGGTGCCTCCAGAGGTATAGGACAAAGAAAACCTTTATCACCTTTCCTATTTATCATTTTGGCGGAAGGATTGGGGAGACTTGCAATGAAATCTTGTCAGGAACAGAAAATTCATGGTATACAGTTGGCTAAAACTATTCTGCCTATTTCCCACCTCTAGTTTGCCGATGATTCCACAATGCTTGGAAAAGCCACTTCTATAGAAGCGAAACAATTCCATAAAGTTCTCCATATCTTTTCACAAGCAACGGGTAGCTAATTAACCGAGGAAAGTACGACATTTTTTTCTTTCATTGCTCTAGACAACAAGAGGACCAAATTTTAAAAATTCTTCAATTCAAGAAAGGAGAACTTCCTTTAAGATACTTGGGTGTTCCTTTATCCTCTCACAAGTTGGAAGACTGACATTGGTTAACCCCTAGGTATGAGTTAAAACTTCAAAAATGGACTAACACATGGCTTTCTTCAGGAGGAAGGATGACATTGGTCAAATCGGTTCTTCAAGCTATGCCCATATACATTGCATCTGTGATATATATTCCTAGAAATACGTTGAAACAGGTGGCCTCTATCTGCCAAAAATTCTTATGGAGTGGAATCCAAGACAAAAGGAAATGGTCATTAATCAAATGGAAAACTCTTTGTAGGCCAGATGTAGGCCTTACCTGCAAAATTGTATTGGAGGATCCTAGTAAATCCCTACGACCTTTGGGCTTTAGCTTTTGAGAGCCAAGTATGCTAGTGGGGCCCCGCAAAAAAAATAGTACGCTCTTCTCTCCCTACCAAAGGCTCTCCTATCTTACAAGTTATTAGATTGGGTCAGGATATTATTAAAAAGCAGTTGTTTTGGATAGTCAATAATGGGCAATCTGCTAATTTCTGGACTGACTTGTGGGATGGACAACCCCCCCTTATTGTCTAACATCCCTAGTTCATTCCTCTAATGAAGCAAATGCATAATATTTGGGGAAATAAAGGAAGGGAATAAAAAATAAAAATAAATTTCCCAAGTGGAGCAAGCTGATTGGGTTGTTTGGTGGGCTCATGTGCCAATTGAAATTATAAAAGGATGTCGCCACTCTCTATTGAGACACCTCTTTGCATATTTTGACATCTGAATTTTGGTTTAGCTGATTGCTTCCAATTTTACATTGAAGGACGAAAACACTTTGATGTATTTGCATTAGAGGACAAAAACCCTCTATTGCCAAGGTTGAAGAACGAAAACTCTTCACCCTTTGTGTGAGGAAACTTTATTCAAGGGTTTCTATTGAGTTTCAGCGATAAATTCTGAATTCCAGCAGTGTTTGAAGGCCCTAAATTGCATATTTATGTCATCTCCAACTAGGGTTTGAAGAAGTGTTGTGGCTGAATTTTGGCATACATTTCCAGCTGTTTTCTAGAGGAGCGAACCACTTGTGGGAGGAATCTGAGCATCCTAGAGCACGGTTATTCCAGATCTGGTTTCTATCTTCATTATCATATTTTTAGAGATAATTTCCAACTTGTTTACATGACATTCAGACTTTGGAAACCTCTTTTCTAGTCATGTCTATAAACTGATTTTCTGCATACTTTAATAAAATTACAGCTGATGTCCCAACGAGATGTCTAGGAATCTGTCAACTATCTCAAAGGTGTTGAGTCATCCTCGATACCTTGTAGAAAACCAAAAAACATTAAAAAAAATCAAAACGTGAAAAAGCCAAAGGTTGCCCCCCCCCATCAAGTCCATCCTATTACACCCCTCGAAGCCCATGGACGCTCATTCTGATGTCTTGAGAGGAGAAGAGAGAAGTTGCACCTAGGGGAGCCAAGCTGCAACATATCGAAGAGTTATTTTGCACTATTGTTGTTTGGTCACTTGTTTTGGATTCGTTTTTAGTCTTTGCTCCATTTTAAACATTTTTTTAGTTTTTTTTTTTCCAGTTTCAACAAGCTTCAAATATAAGAATTAGCAGCAATGTGGAGATGGAAATGCGATTTCTATGCAAAATGGGTGAACCGTGAAACAAAGAGTGAAAGTTGGGTTGGTGAAGGTGGAAGTTCAAAGTTTTGAGCATTCTTGACACAGAACAATGCAAAATAATATGGAGGGACATCCCATTAGGGAAATGCAATGATGCATTCACAGGGTCAATGTTAATGGGAGTATGGCTACCAGGGTCTAGATGGGCTCAATCTCGTGCAGCGAACCATTGGAGCAAGGGGTGAGATGGTGAAAAGTTGCTTTTGATGAGAGGGCTGGAATGACCAGGTTGTATGGAAGCCTCCACCTAAGGAACCCCGTTCTGGCTCATGATGCATCAGAAAGAGAAGCACTCCTAGGGTTGCTTTTTTCAATACTTGATATCAGTTAGATGTGGAGAAGGCATGGGGTCCAAAGCTAATAGGAAAGCCCTCAAGTTTAAGAGTTGGAAGAAATGTATGATGTGCCCTGCATGTGAGTAGGCATTACTGATATATCTCATCAAATTCTTCATTTGCTAATGGTATCCCATTGGCATGCCTAGTGCTACAAGTGGGAGTCTTCTAGTTATTATTAAGGAGGCATGTACAAGATAGGCCTGTAGTTGAAGGCTTTATTGCATGTGCCTCTAGGTGAACACAAACTTCAAAGTGCAACATTTCTTGCATATAGAACTACTTAGCTGTGAATTTCTATGATTTCCCTCCAGATTAAGGAATACGATCGGTCATGAGGACAACGTCGTTCCCCTTAATTCTATGTACAGGAGGTTGTGTCAAATATTAGTGGCATGTTGATGGACTTGTCAATATTCGAATTTACTCACATGCTTGGACAATAAGGGGCCTGTATTTCCTATGATTGCTAATTGATCTGTTTTGGAATGATGCAAGTTCAGGGAAAAAATTTAGTTTAAGATTTTGAAGATGCCAAAGGTGAGGTTAGGAACCTCCAATGTTGTGCAGGGAGTCATGTATGCAACTGGTGCTCCTTGCCCCCAGAAAATTCCTTGTGCCAATTGTTGGTTTAGAGCATTGCTAATCTACTTAAGTTGTTATTGGTACCAAGGGTCAATATCAAGATATGGTGACCCATCGCTATAATGCCCCCCATTTTTGAAGACCCTTAGCCTATACTTTCCCCATGGGCTTTGGGATGTTGCAAGGGGAACAATTTTATTAAATAATTAAATATTATTTGCCTAGAAGCAATAATTATTTAATTATTTAATTGTGAAGATTATTTAATTTAATTCCCCAAAATATAAAAATTAAATGGGGAATTAATTAAATAAATATTTAGAGTGGTTTTTATTGATAAAATCATCCTTTGAAAAGGGGACACCACACCTAGGGGAAAATAAATTGCTTTTATTTAATAATTTCCCTCTCCTAGGGATTTCAAATTTTGTGCCTCCTTGCTTATAAAAGGAGTGCTAGGATCATTATTATTATTATTATGTTATGATGAAGTTATTTTGATACTCCATGCTTGGAGTTGGGATGTATGCCCATTGTTATCTTCTCTCTCTCTCTCTCTTGCGTGGGAGGTTGTATTGAGCTGGTTTTGAGATTCAATTAAAGTATTTATTTGTGAGATCCATATTCCTGGCTTTTGCAAACATTTTGATTAAATTTGCAAGTGGAAATCTGCCCTTTTCTACTGTAGCATCGTCACTGTAGCAATTGGATTTTGATATCAATTTGAAGAGTTTTGTGAGTGCTTTTGCAAATCGACTTGGGTGTTTGATACCTCTAAACCCTAGCGACTTCTTCTTATGATGTTTTGTGGACTGTTTGAGGTATTATTTGATACAAATCGACTGGTTATTGCATGATAATTGTGTCCTTGGAAGCGACCTGGTGTAAGGCAAGGTTTGCGATAAATTTGTATCATATCTGGTAAACAAAGGTATGATTTTCATTTAATTAAATCTGCCATCCTGTAATATCCCCCTTTTAGGATCAATAGAAAATACAACACTCACAAAGTAAACAACACCACCAATGATTAAAAACCAGATTCAAACTGCATAAAATCAGACCCCAAATTATCAGTACAACCCAAGCATGACCTAGCTGTAAAAAAACACTCAATAATATGTATTAAACATATGGATCCGGTTCCTCCTAACACAGTTCGCTGCCACAGACCTCAAACATTACTTGATTAAGTATAAAATGTATTGCAACAATACTTAGTATTCCACAAAACATCTACCAACAAATTGTTGTCAAAGAGGAGACTTAATCACATCCTAAATCCATGCCTATGCCAGTCGATTTACTCAGAAATATTTCATATTAAAATCTGCACTCAGAACTTCTTATATCTTCTCCATCTTATGCAAATCAGGTTCACAAAAGTTAGGATATATTAATCAAAGAGCAAGATGGGATTCACCAGATACTTTGGGCCTTCAACAAGCATTCCAACACTTAAAACCCAGTCATTGATGTCAGTCAGATCACTTCGAAAATGGCTCAAGAGTGTTGCCACACGTGCTCAGATTGTCGCTGCACTTGAGCATACAGAGATTGGAATATTTACCATTCAAACATTCCATAAATACTCAGGCATAGATCGTTGCATTATAAGAGTTATAAACCCTAGTCGTGCCACTTCATAATGCATTTAAAAAATCCTATGGAGTTCGCTAAGGTGCAACAGATCATGTACAGTCAGCCAATTGAATCACATAGGAAATTGTAATTAAATCAGTCCTTAAATCATCATAATTCCAATCGCTGCAACGGGGATGAATTTAATTCATCAAATACACAAATATGAATAGATCTCAATTCGAACCACTCAAACTAATCCACCTAGAATAAAGGGGAAGTCACTGCAAAATAAAGATTGTGAAACATACCAAATCAAGCACATATGTCAAGTCGTACCTTTCTCATAAATGCACAGCAAATCGATTTGCAAAAGAACTCCAAATAAAAACTTTTTTTTTTATCACAAACCAGCTGCTACAGTGAATCGCTACAGTGATCAGCTGCAGTAAAAACAAGCAGATTTCAATGGTAACCTTCATCTAAAAATTCACTAAAGCCAAAGACATGGATCTCACTTGAGATTGCACAAATAACTTCTTCAAATTGATTCTCAATAATCAGCTACAAAGATCTCCCAAGCATGAGAGAGAGAAAGAAAACATCAATGGGCATGCATCCCAACTCCAAGCATTGAGTATCAAAATAATCTTATCATAACATAAGTCTCAAAATGATCTTAGCACTCCTTTTATAACTAAGGAGGCACAAAATTCGAAACCCCTGGGAGAGGGAAATTATTAAATAAAAGCAGTTTATTTTTCCTAGGTCGAAGGGTGATTTTATCAATAAAAGCCACCTAAATATTTATTTAATTAATTCCTCATTTAATTTTATATTTAGGGAATTAAATTAAATAATCTACATAATTAAATAATTATTGTTTTCTAATGTCAAATGATAAAACTCACTCTCCAAGCAATAATATTTAATTATTTAATATAATTTTCCCCTTGCAACATCCCAAAGCCCACAGGGAAAAATAGGCTAAGGGTCTCAGAAAATGGGGATATTACACATTCTTCCTCCCCGTCGGTTCAAGGAAATAAGCAAGGGGAAGACTTGGATGACATTTTCTAAATAGACATTTTCATTATTATCATGTGTTCATATTGAAAAGCCAAACGCTCCAATAGAAGACTCATTTGATTAAAATGTAAAGTATTTTGTGCATGTAGGCTCCATATACAAATTAGATAATTAAAAAGGTACTTATTATAAGGTTGGTCATAAATTATGATGTAACACCCCTTATGTTATAAAAGGAGGATGCTTGGCCATTATGTGATGTGTTGAATCTTATTATTTCTTTTGGGTAAAAATTGTATCCTTTCCTCTTTCTCATCAAAGACGAAAACCCTTGTTTGAAACCACTTCAAGGAAGAAAACCCTTGATAGCGAAGCTTATCTTGGGGACGAAAACCCTCAAGCAAGGATATTTGGAATTATTCAATATCTCAAGGAATTTGGAGTTGATATCTTTCTATCTAGCCCTAGGTGACTTGTATCATGAACATGTTGGATATGTTTTAATGGATGTATGGTATGATTTCTTGCATGGATGGACTTACACTAATTATTAAAGGTGAAAACAATCATTTCCTTGCATGTTTGAGCCACTAATTCATTATTTCCAAGAGGGGCAAATTGCTTGTAGGTCAAATTTGGCATGTTTGAGTGGATGTTTGGGCAAGTTGAGTTGATATTTGCATTCTTCATATTTTTAAACCCCAAGATCCCAAATTTCATGAATTTTGGAGCTTCCTAAGTAAAGTTATGAATTTTTTTAGTAACTCTACAGACAAGGGTTCATAGAAATTCATATCTTCAATTCTAGGGCACTAAAAATCCGTTTTCCTTCATATTTTGATTGCTGGTAATTAATTAAGATTTTTGAGCTTGTGGTGTCACCCAGATTTCATCCTGAAATCTGCGACTACCCTATCTGAAAAATTTCATACTTTTAAAATAATGGGTCGTTTTGTGTTTTTATTGTCTGAAAGTTCTTGTATTGCGTCAAGATATTCCCAAGGAGCCATATTAGTCTTTTTCGCCAAATACCCAGATGTCCAAAATTGTTATATTCTGTCGTCGGGATTTGTCTGCTGGAAATTTGTATTTAATTATTTTTGAGCCCCATATGAGGCTATTTGCGCTCTGTTTTAACTCTGTTATGATCGAACATGTCACTATTCCTATGTACCAGAAGGGTTTTAACTTGGAATAAGTTTTGGGCTTTATTTGTGACTTTTGACAATTTTTTCGTGTTTTTGTGTTGTCCCGTTTCATTTTCTGTGAAATTTCTCTAGAACAATTCCTTTGTTGGGTAAGCCCGATTTTTGGCCTGGAGCAGCTGGAGAACATATACGCACGTTATGCCCAGAGGAAGTCGCCATCGGAGGTCTGGATCACTGGGAAAAAGCGAAGTCGTGCATGGAAAAGCCCCTGCGGAATTGGGCGCATTTTTGGAAAACAAAGGATTCAAGCTGCAATGGGAAAAATACAAGCAGTAGGCAAGGTGGGAATTTTGAACCTGCCTAGCAGGGTACTTTTTCCCGTGATATAAAATTCACTTAAGCTGCAGTGGGAAAATTAAAGGCCACAGGCAGGCGGGAATTTATTGCCTGCCTTGCAGGATAAAAATTCCCATGATGAAATAAAAGGAAAGTGACTTAAGTGAAATCATGGGATTTTATTGCTTGCCTTGCAGGGTAAATAATCCCATTGTCAAAGTCAAATCACTTAAGTGAATCATGGGATTTCCGGGGCTGCCTTGCAGGGTAAAGAATCCCATTGTTATAAATTCTTAAAAATAGAATTATATTGTGCAAAAAAGTGCGCCCCCTTTAGAGAGAAGAAGGCAGCCTTTAAGTGGATTAAATTAATTATTTCTCCTTCTAAAATAGGCGCCCAAACTTGAAAAAAAGTCAACAAAACAAAGGGGAATAAAAGAAATAGAATTAAATGAATTAAATTGATTAAATTTAATTTATTTAAAGGCTGCCCCCTTCATGTCAAAAAGTGCACCCCATTTAGGATGATTTTAATGATTTTTAAAGCATTAAATCATTAAATTAAATTCTATTTTCAGTGGCTATGGTCAAGGCACACTATGAAACTTAAGTAAAGTGAAGTGTGAATAATTAAATTGGATTAATTTAATTTATTAGATGGTTGTCCTTAAACATGCTATTTTTAAAGAGAGAAGCATGATTTTTAATTAATTAATTGCCGGGAATAGGAAGGGCAATTATTAATTATAGATTTGTGAGGGTTATATAAGCATGGGCTGCCATAAGGGTGAATTATTTAATTCACAGGTAAAGAATTGCAGCCAAGAGGAAAAGTGCACCCCATTTGAAGAAGGATTTTGCTCAGACAAAGGTGAAAACAAGGCTAAAAGCTTCCAAATTTGGCGCATGCTTTGAAGGAGGTTGATCTTTGTCTGCATAATTGTTTGCATAGGTGTTACAGGTGCTCAGGTGTTGTTGAAAATATTCATGCTCTCTTTATGTGCAAATTAAACATCAATTTTTGGGGCAGCAGGCTTGAAAAGTGCAGATTTTTACAATTAAAATTCACTATTCATGCTCCGGTGGCCATTTTTGTCTGAATAAATTGCAGGAATTCATTACAGGTGCTTTACAAAGGAAAATGAGCTTTTATCAATGTTCAATACATTGCATATATCTTCCGAATCTGAAGAATTGTCCAAATCTGCACCAGTTTTGAAGAATTCCAGTCAAATAAGAAGAAAAAGAATTGTTCAGACAAAGATAGACAAAACTATGTCGAAGAAAGATGAAAAAGAAAGCACAACGGAGTCATGCATCGCTTCTAAATTTACAGATACTGGAGACACAGATCTAGGCTCGAAACCTCTTGCTGAATTGATAGACAAATCCAGAGTAGGAAAGACTTCACTCATGCGTGTAGGAGAAACTTCACTCATGCGTGCAGATTAAAAGCAGTGGAATTATTCGAGTTGCAGCTTTTCCATCCATAGCCCAATTGCCAAAGTTTGTTATGCAGGTGCAGATGCAGATGCAAATCCATATGCAGATCCAGATCCAGATCTCATAGTTGCAAAAGGTTCCGGCACAAAGACTTCATCCTCTTGTTTCAAATGCAGCCCGTGAAGAAGTCAGTGCATGGAAAATTCCTTCCAAGATCCTATGCATGTGCTCTCATTTTCTAGTTGAAGCCTTCATTGAATTTTCATTCACCCTGAGTGCTTTCCAGAATTTTTAATTGCTCATATGCAATTAAAAATAAGGATGATCAGTTATCTACGGCCAACCTTGCACTGATGCATGTACAGCAGAAGAACTGCAAAAGCTTCAAAGGATAAAAGAGAAGACAATGCGGAGGCAAAATTCTAGCTTGCTTCCAATTCTAACTGCTTGCAATTCCAGCTTGTTTCCAGACCCAGCTGCTTCCAGATCCAGTTTGAATCAGCTGCATGCAGCCATGAAAAAGGACAAAGTCAGCTTTCCTCTTCCTTCTTCTTTCCTCCGATAAAGTAATTGAGCGATCAATTAAATTATACAACTTAAGTGATTGGTTTAAAAGCCATTACTTGAAGAAGTCAATTACTTGGAGATAGGTGGCAGGCGTGCAAAATAGAAGGTTCTATTTTCAGTTGCAAATCATACATGTCATGCAAAGAGGAATTCCAGGAGGGAGATTGTCAGTTGTTTCTTTTCCGACTTCCACATGTGCCAGTTCAACTAAAGCTTCCAACTTGTAATTGCCCCTCTACATTCTATAAGTAGAGGAAGAACCTTCGGGTTAATCGATCAGAATTTGTAATCAGCAATCTTGTGTTTTAGACTTTGTGCTGAACCCCTGAGAGCAACTTGGAGCAAAGGAATACAAAGGAGCAGGTTTCTGAAGAATTTTGTGTCACGGTGTACTGTGTTTCTGACTTTCAATCTTAAATCTCTTAATAAACTTTGTGTTATTTTAGATCTGGATCTAGAGCTACCTTTGTTTTATAATTCTGTGTGTTCATATCTATTAAGTTTCTTCTATGTGCATGCAATTAGCTCTGCTATCTACTAATTGGGATGCACATCTTCCCCATTTCTTCCCTGTATTTCCTTTACTTCCTTCTTCTATAAAATACTTCCTTTCTTGAACAGCTGTTTACTTGCTGCAAAACTTCTTAGTTATGGTTCATGAACTAAGTGGTTAAAGTAAAACCCCTGATAGATAATAACACATTTTTATTGACAAATCTGACACGGGAGCCTCACCGATTAAATGAGGGAGATTTATCTCATGACTGCTTGTGTTATGCAGAAAATCTAGCCAACAGTTTTTGGCGACTCCGCTGGGGAACAACTATCTTTGCAGATCAAGGTTTATTTATTGAAGATCAGAGTGTTTTCCATACAAATCTCAACCTAGCTAAACGCCCATTCACCCGATCTGTGAAGGCGCAAGGAAGAACTGATCATTTCTTCAGATTGCAGGAGCAATTTAATTTCAATCATCCTCCTCAAGTTAGAAGCCGCAGATCCAGTCTTTCACCAGGAAGGAGAGTGCACACTCATCCAGATCCGGATCATCTTCAGCATAATCCGGCAGCTGAAATTATTCCTCAAGTCTACTCTTGGAGAGGACGTGCCTCGTTTATCATGCTAAACCGAAACCCACTCGCCCCTACAGCGCCTGTTCCATGGGGTGCAGCCTTTGGACCTCTGAATCTGACTCCTATGCATAATCTACCTAAAGGGACGAGAAAGAATTTTCCAAAATTCTTTAGAGATGGCAAGCAGAATCCAGATGACCACTTGGCTGCATTTTTCATATCCTGTGGAGTGCTTGCAGTCGAATATGAAGATGTCTCTGTCAGACTCTTCATAGAGACTTTACATGACTTGGCTGGAGAATGGTTCTACCGGCTAGCTCCTGGCACCATAACCAATTGGGCTACTATGCGCGATGCATTCTTGAAAAGATTCAAACCAGCTGAAGATTCCAGTACATTAATTACTTAGCTCACTCAATTGAAGGAGCCACATCAGCACATGCGGGATTTTATTGCAAAATTCCAAAGATTACTATACAAAATTCCGGCTTCTGCTTCTTTGAATGACGAGAATCAAAAGGTATTCGTCATCAATTCTTTGCTTCCTGAAGTAAGCTATCAACTGCGAAGAGCACGTCCTGTTGATTTGTTAGCAGCTCAAAACATGGCGGTTGAAATTGAAGATGACCTCATCATGGCTGGAAAGATAAAGAGCAACACTTCTAGAGCTGAAAGTTCATCCTCTGCTACTACTTCCGATTCACTACTGCAAAAGTTAGCAAATGAGATGATGCAGATGAAGAAACAAATGGCTCAAATGGCTCAAGGCAACAATACTGCCCCCTACTCGGAATTTCAACAACAACCGGAACCGCATTGCTGATTCCCAAAGATTAGCAATTGAAGTTGCTCCCAGAAACAACGTGGAGATGAATGAAGAAGACCAGGAAGCTGACGCTGATCAGCTCGAGGATGATGATTTTATAGGACCTGCTGGTGACTCCAACATTAATTACCTGAACTACAAATTTGAACATGACGATGAGAAACTTCATGAAGATCATGGTCATACATATGCAGTACTTACAAGATCACAAACTCGCAAAGCTGAGGCATTAGCTGACGAACAAAGAAGGGGCATCCCTTTACCTTCTTCCTTAGCTCCTAGAGATAAGAATGCAAGTTCTTCATCTCAACCACAGAAAGCGGCTCAGGTATCTGAATTTATTCCTTCCCTCGACATTGTTGATCATGCCAAGAAAACTAAAGTTCAAATGTCAGAAGCCGAATACCTGAGAGCTTTTCCTGAGCAGTTAACTATGTTAGTCAAATATGTGCAATCACCAAGACAATCCAGTACATCAAAAATCCTTTTGCCTAAGCCCAAGGATACTCCTCCCCAGAACGAAACAGCAGTTGTTAAATCCTCACCATCTTCTGAAAGAGTGGAACCATTCTATGTTTTCCTATTGCTTAATGGTTTCAAGTTAAGCAATTGCATTTTAGATTCGGGTGCTTCTGATAATATCATGCCAGCTAAAGTTGCAGATGCTCTTGGGCTTACCTTGACGAAGACCATAAAAAGGTGTTATTCCATGGAGAGACAAGTCCCTTTAATCGGACAAATCAAAGATGCGCAAGCTGTTCTGGCAGCTTTTCCTGACAAGAGATTAAAGATGACAATCTTAGTTGCAGATATTCATGTCTCTTACGGGATGTTGCTGAGTAGAAACTTCTGCAAAGAGCTAGGAGGAGAAGTAAAGATGGATTGGTCATGTGCTCATATTCCTATTAAAGGAATTAATCAGAAACTGGAGCCGGAAAAGAAGTCCAGGAACACAGTTACATAATTTGAGGATCTTAGATCCCAAATTCTTTTTCAGGAATTTGACCGTGGGGTCTATTTCTTGGAAACGGATAAAGACATTCTAGAGCCAGAACTTCAACCAGAACCAGAGCCAGCAAAAGAAGAAGAAAAAGTTTGGACTTTGGAGTTTAAAGGCACATGTTGTTCTTTTGGATCAAGAATTGGCGCTCTACTAATATCTCCGGATCATGAGATATTTCCATACTCCCACACGCTGATGTTCGAGAACACCAATCATACGGCGGAGTATGAAGCATTGCTTCTAGGAATGGAACAAGCTAAAAAGAAAGGAGTAAAACTCCTCAAAGCCCAAGAAGATGCTGAACTTCTAGTAAAGCAGGTTTGAGGGCAAAGTCAAGTCAAAAGAGATAAGCTGGAGCATTACAAAGATAAAGTGCTTTCCACCACATTTGATTTCGCAGCCTTCTCTATTGACTTCATTCCAATAAATCAAAACTCCAAGGCAGATTCTTTAACAGTCACGGCTGTACTATTGAATCCGGATAAACCACCGTCCATATTCAGACAAGGAAACTATAAAGTGAAGATGGCCTACCACCCCAGAGTCCCTGAACAAACATCTGCATGTCTGCATGTTGAAGAGAGTAACTCACCACCACGACAAACAGTCAAAGGAAAAGTTTATCCAAGTTATGATGACAATAGTGGAGTAGTCCAACCAAAAGGTAACAAAATCCCCAAGGGTTTGGTTTCCTTAGTGGAGACTTTTAACAAGCATGATCAGTACCTGAAGAAGAACAAAGAATATGGTGATAGTTCTTCCTCAGAAATGCAGCAAATAAATCTGAGAACGAGAGAAGTAGATGCAGACTTACCCACCGCAGAAAGAAGAAAGGATGCGCCACCGCCAAATGAAGTTGATAAGGACTTGCCTAGAGTATTTGACAAGAAGGTCAGAGAAAGGAAGTTCACGATCGAAGATTGGGTACTCTAGTGGGACAAGAGACATGAACCTAAGGGCATGCACGACAAATCTAATTCACTCTAGAAAGGGCCCTTCATGATCAAAAGAGCTGCAAGAATGGACTCTTTCTTCCTTGCCTACGGGATGGAATTGAGTTACCATTGTCTTTCAATGGGCAACATCTGAAGCTGTTCAGGAACTGAAAAAGCAGATTAAAACCTATATGTATATAAATAAAACTTTGTTTGTTTTTCCTTGTTTTGTTTTTGTTTTTTGTGTTGTGTTTGTTTGCCTGACCCCGTGCCCAAAAGACAAAATACGAAACCAAAGATGCCGAGATCTCATCTTTTCCCTTTGTCATTCTAATAGAGAAAAAGATGTCCACAGACGGAGCCAACTGGTGTCACCCAGATTTCATCCTGAAATCTGTGACTACCCTATTCAAAAAAAATTCGTACTTTTAAAATAATGGGTCGTTTTTTGTTTTTATTGCCTGAAAGTTCTTGTATTGTGTCAGAATATTCCCAATGAGACATATTAGCTTTTTTCGCCAAATACCCAGATGCCCAAAGTTGTTATATTCTGTCGTCGGGATTTGTCTGCAGGAAATTTGTATTTAATTATTTTGAGCCTCGTATGAGACTATTTGCGCCCCGTTTAGACTCTGTTATGATCGGATATGTCATTACTCTTATGTACCAAAAGGGTTTTAACTTGGAATAAGTTTTGGCTTTATTTGTAACTTTTGGCAATTTTTCGTGTTTTTGTGGTCCCGTTTTGTTTTCTGTGAAATTTCTCTAGAACAATTCCTTTGCCGGTTTGGCCTGATTCTTGGCCTGGAGCAGCTGGAGAACATATACGCACGTTATGTCCGGAGGAAGTCACCATCGGAGGTCTGGATCTCTGGGAAAAAGCGAAGTCGTGCACGGAAAAGCCCCTGCGGGGATGGGCGCATTTTTGGAAAACAAAGGATTTAAGCTGCAATGGGAAAAATAGAAACCGCAGGCATGATGGGAATTTTATACCTGCCTAGCACGATACTTTTTACCGTGTTATAAAATTCACTTAAGCTGCAGTGGGAAAAATAGAAGCAGCAGGCAGGTGGGATTTTATTGCCTGCCTTGCAGGGTACTTTTTCCCGTGATAGAAAATTCACTTAAGCTGGAGTGGGAAAGTTAGAGGCTGCAGGCAGGGGGGAATTTATTGCCTGCCTTGCAGGGTAAAAATTCCCATGGTGAAATAAAAGAAAAGTGACTTAAGTGAAATCACGGGATTTTATTGCCTGCTTTGCAGGGTAAATAATCCCATTGTCAAAGTCAAATCACTTAAGTGAATCATGGGATTTCCGGGGCTGCCTTGCAGGGTAAAGAATCCCATTGTCAGAAATTCTTAAAAATAGAATTCTATTATGCAAAAAAGTGCGACCCACATTGGGTGAATAATAATGCATTAAATAAATATTTGTTAATATTTATTCACCCAATTTTGGCACCCAGGCTTGTGAAAAAGTCAACAAAAGCAAAGGGGAATAAATCAATTGGAAATAGAATTCTAAAATTAAATAAATTTAATTTATTTAATGCAGCCCCTTTTGAGAAGGAATTAATACTTTTTAAGTATTAAATGATTATATTAATTCCTATTTTCAGTGGCTATGGTCAAAGCACACTGTGAAGCTTGAGTGAAGTGATGTGTGAAGGATTAATTTAATTTATTGGATGGTTGTCCTTAAACATGCTATTTTTAAAAGAGAAGAGCATGAGTTTTAATTAATTAATTGCCTTTAATTGTTAGGGCAATTATTAATTATAGAATTGTGAAGGTCATATAAGCATGGGCAGCCATATGGGTGAATTATTTAATTCACAGGTAAAGAATTGCAGCCAAGAGGAAAAGTGCGCCCCCATTTGAAGAAGGATTTTGCTCAGGCAAGGTGGCAACAAGGCTAAAAGCTTCCAAATTTGGTGCATGCTTTGAAGGAGGTTGATCTTTGTCTGCATAATTGTTTGCATAGGTGTTACAGGAGCTCAGATGTTGTTGAAAGGATTCATGCTCTCTTTATGTGCAAATTAAACACCATTTTTTGGGGTAGCAGACTTGAAAAGTGCATATTTTTACAATTAAAATTCACTATTCATGCTCCGGTGGCCATTTTTGTCTGAATAAATTGCAGGAATTCATTACAGGTGCTTTACAAAGGAAAATGAACTTTTATCAATGTTCAATACATTGCATATATCCTCCGAATCTGAAGAATTGTCCAAATCTGCACCAGTTTTGAAGAATTCCAGTCAAATAAGAAGAAAAAGAATTGTTCAGACAAAGATAGACAAAGCTATGTTGAAGAAAGATGAAAAAGAAAGCACAACGGAGTCATGCATCACTTCTAAATTTACAGATACTGGAGACAGATCTAGGCTCGAAACCTCTTGCTGAATTGATAGACAAATCCAGAGCAGGAAAGACTTCACTCATGCGTGTAGGAGAAACTTCACTCATGCGTGCAGATTAAAAGCAGTGGAATTATTCGAGTTGCAGCTTTTCCATCCATAGCCCAATTGCCAAAGTTTGTTATGCAGGTGTAGATCCATATCTAGATGCAGATGCAGATGCAGATGCAAATCCGTATGCAGATCCAGATCCAGATCTCATAGTTGCAAAAGCTTTCGGCACAAAGGCTTCATCCTCTTGTTTCAAATGTAGCCCGTGAAGAAGTTAGTGCATGGAAAATTCCTTCCAAGATCTTGTGCATGTGCTCTCATCTTCTAGTTGAAGCCTTCATTGAATTTTCATTCACCCTGAGTGCTTTCCAGAATTTTTAATTGCTCATATGCAATTAAAAATAAGGATGATGAGTTATCTACGGCCAACCTTGCACTGATGCATGTACAGCAGTAGAACTGCAAAAGCTTCAAAGGATAAAAGAGAAGACAATGCGGAGGCAAAATTCTAGCTTGCTTCCAATTCCAACTGCTTGCAATTCCAGCTTGTTTCCAAATCCAACTGCTTCCAGATCCAGTTTGAATCAGCTGCATGCAGACATGAAAAAGGACAAAGTCAGCTTTCCTCTTCCTTCTTCTTTCCTTCGACAAAGTCAGCTTTCCTCTTCCTTCTTCTTTCCTCCGACAAAGTCAACTTTCCTCTTCCTTCTTCTTTCCTCCGATAAAGTAATTGAGCGATCAATTAAATTATACAACTTAAGTGATTGGTTTAAAAGTCATTACTTGAAGAAGTCAATTACTTGGAGATAGGTGGCAGGCGTGCAAAATAGAAGGTTCTATTTTCAATTGCAAATCATACATGTCATGCAAAGAGGAATTCCAGGAGGGAGATTGCCAGTTGTTTCTTTTCCAATTTCCACATGTGCCAGTTCAACTAAAAATTCCAACTTGTAATTGCCCCTCTACATTCGGGTTAATCGATTAGAATTTGTAATCAGCAATCTTGTGTTCTAAACTTTCTGCTGAACCCCTACGAGCAACTTGGAGCAAAGGAATACAAAGGAACAGGTTTCCGGAGAACTTTGTGTCACGGTGTACTGTGTTTCTGACTTTCAATCTTAGATCTCTTAATAAACTGTGTTATTTTAGATCTGGATCTAGAGCTACCGTTGTTTTATAATTTTGTGTGTTCATATCTATTAAATTTCTTCTATGTGCATGCAATTAGCTCTGCTATCTACTAATTGGGATGCACATCTTCCCCATTTCTTCCCTGTATTTCCTTTACTTCCTTCTTCTATAAAATACTTCCTTTCTTGAACAGCTGCTTACTTGTTGCAAAACTTCTTAGTTATGGTTCATGAACTAAATGGTTAAAGTAAAACCCCTGATAGATAATAACACATTTTTATTGACAAATCTGACACGAGAGCCTCACCGGTTAAATGAGGGAGATTTATCTCATGACTGCCTAGGTTTTGTG
Source organism: Taxus chinensis (assembly GCA_019776745.2). Classification (NCBI taxonomy): domain Eukaryota; kingdom Viridiplantae; phylum Streptophyta; class Pinopsida; order Cupressales; family Taxaceae; genus Taxus; species Taxus chinensis. The sequence goes on along the minus strand of CM034151.1, from coordinate 229,962,018 downwards.
CTATGCAGAAAATCTAGCCAACAAATTGAATGGTAACCATTGTTTATTGCAGCGATCTGTATTTGGGAATCTAAATATGAGTTTTGGGTGCATTATTGATAATTATTGGCAGCCAAGAGGCCCTCCCTAGCAGCGACTTGCCTTTAGTTTTGGTTGGCAATTTTGTGGTTACTAACTTGACCCAGCGATCTGGTTTTGTGTGTAGATTGGTGGCATATTTGTGCAGCGACTTGGGCAACCCTCTTGCTTTTCATACTGAGAAGTGTAAGGGAATATTGTGTGCCCTACTTGCAATATTATTCCTCCCTAACCCAAGCACCTTCATAGATATGCAGTTGAAAAGGGGTTTCAGGGATATTTCCTTGATGATATGTGTGCCTAAAGCACAACGACTTGGTCTAATATTTAGGGGTTGTTTTGGTAAAAGTTTTAGTGCTCAGAAATATCCATTTGATAGTGCATTTGAAAGCTTTAACCTTCTAGTTTATCATGCACTTTATTTCATTACAAAAGATGGTGTATTGAGCAAGTTATGAATTTTCCAAGTTTCATTGTCTGGGTGTCAATTTTATTTAATATTTGCTGCAATAATCTATTTGTCCCTAAAGGGGATATTACAGATATGTTGTTTTCTAGGGATTACTGCCAAGTGAAGAATAGCAAAGGCATAGGGAAGAAAAAAAGAGTTCAACAGGAGCAACCAAGAAGAGACATTCAACAAAGGTTGGAAAAGGTAACTCTTCCTTCTTATCATGGTTCAAATAAGTGTACAACTAGAGCATGGCTACAAAAATTAAATACATACTTGTCATTGAACCCCATGTATGAGGAGGAAGCCCTCAAGTTTGCAACTTTGCATTTAGAGGGAGTAGCAAATGAATGGTGGTACCATGGATTGATCACACAAGGACATGGATCTATCACAACTATTGAAGAATTCAGTCAAATTCTAACTGAAAGGTTTGATAGAATAGATTTGGATATCCATTTAAGAGAATTGGCTCAACTCAAGCAAGAGGCATCATCGGAAAAATATATTTCTGAGTTTCAGAGACTTGCAGTGATGGTATCGTTGTAAGTGAAAGAAGATTTGTGTTGTTGTTCATTAAAGGTCTAGTGGAGCCACTTAGAGGCCTAGTCAAAGCCTTCAGTCCTCCATCTCCGCAAGGAGCTATCAAGAAGTCTTTCGATCTGAAAACTTCAGTTCCAAAAAGCAAAAATATGCCTTTTGAACCACCTAGGACTGTACCTTATGGGCAGCCAAAGCGGTCTTTTGGACAGCCAAGATCTACTTCAAGTAGTGAGAAAAGAACACCAAATTTTGGGCAACAAGGCAAGGCATTTCAACGTAAATCTGATACAATAGAGTGGCTGAAAAACAACAAGGAAATAGAGGCAACGAATCAGCTAAGAAAGAAAAAGTTATGTTTCGCATGTAAGGGTTCATGGACATCTGATTACCATTGCCGTGGAAAAGGGGCAGCCCACTACATTGAGGTAATTTCAGATGATGAAGAAGAAGAAGAGAGTGTTGATTTGGAAGAAGTTGAAGAGCAAGCAAAGGAAGAAGAAATGGTTCTCGCGGATAGAACACTAGCTACTTTATCTAGAGCACCTAGATACTATGTTTTCCACATGAGAGGTATTCTTCATGGGAAAAGGATCACCGTGTTGATAGATAGTGGAGCTACACATAACTTCATTGATGAAAGTTTCGTTACAAGGAAGGGATTGACGATGGAAGATTTCCAAGGCTTCAATGTGACAGTAATGGATGGATATTCACTTTCATGCACAAAGAAGATTCCACAACTTGAGCTCACTCTAAGAATACATAAGGTAAGAGATGATTTTTATGTTATTGGCATTTGGTGAAACAAATATAGTCCTTGGTGTACAATGGTTGCGATCTTTGGGTGAATTCACTCAAAATTATCAGACTATGGAGTTAAAGTTCAACGTGCAAGACAAGGAAGTTATTCTACAAGGTATGAGGAATGGTGCTACCGCCAAGAGTATGGAAAGATCCTTCAAAAGAGGGCAGATTGCATGGGCTGCATATTGTTTGGTAAGAAATATATCCTCTTTTTAAACACAACAGTCCTATCATGTTGATATTCAACCTATTTTGGATAAGCATTCTAAGGTGTTCAATGATTTACCTCAAGGATTGCCTTCGGATAGAGGATTTCAACATATTATTGAGTTAGAACTGGGTTCTATTTTGTTAATATCTTCTCCTTACCGCCATCCAAGGGCCTTCAAGGAAGAGAGAGAAACTAGTCAAGGAGTTGTTAGATATGGGTCTCATAAGACCAAGTTCTAGTCCTTTCGCTTCTTCGGTTGTGCTTGTGAAGAAGGATGGGACCTTGAAGATGTGTGTTGATTACAAGTTGTTGAACAAGAAGACAATCAAGAATTGGTACCCCATACCAAGGAGTGATGAGTTGCATGGAGCAGTATTCTTTTCCAAGATTGATCTAAGATCCCGGTATCATAAAATCCAAGTAAGAGAAGAGGATGTCCACAAGACAGCCTTTAATGTCACTTTGGACATTTTGAATTCCTAGTAATACCTTTTGGGTTAACCAATGCCCCTACTACATTTCAGTCATGTCTAAATCAAGTTTTTAGAGAGCATTTGAAGAAGTTTGTATCGGTGTTCTTTGATGACATTCTGATTTATAATAATTCATGGCAAGAGCATTTGAAGCATTTGGATATGGTGTTAAGCATTTTGGAGCAGCAATCTCTCTTTGCCAAATTATCAAAATGTGAGTCTAGAATTGAGGAAATTTTGTATCTTGGACATATCATCAATGCTCAAGGAGTACAATTGGATCAACCAAAGATCCAAGCTATCATGGATTGGCCTCCTCTTACCACATTGACTCAACTAAGGGGATTCTTGGGTCTTTGTAGCTACTATTGGAGATTTGTGAAAGGATTTTCACAACTTTCAGCCCCCTTGACAAATTTGGCAACACATGGAGCTTTCAACTAGTCACCTTCAGCCCAACAAGCATTTTACAAGCTCAAAAAGGTAATGAGCTCATGCCCGGTACTTGCTCTTCCAGATTTTTCAATTCCTTTCGTTGTTGAATGTGATGCATACTGAGATGGTATTGGGGTTGTTTTGATGCAAAATAAGCATCCAATTGCATTCAAGAGTAGAAAAATCAAAGATATTGAGAGAATATACTCTATTTATGAAAAGGAAATATTGGCAATCATGCATGCCTTGGTGAAATTCCAGCAATACTTAGTTTGTGGCAGATTTGTGGTGAAGACAGATCATAATAGCTTGAGCTATTTTCTCAACCAAACTTATTTGAATGAAAGGCAGCAGAATTCGGTGAGTAAAATTCAGTCTTTTGACTTTAATATTGAATTCATGACAGGAAAAAAATAACATAGGAGTTGATGAATTGTCAAGGAAGCCATATTGTTGTTCTATGACAGAAATTACAGCGAATTTGAGGGCTGTTATAACAGCTGAATATGCAAAAAATCAGTTTGCTAGTGCTCTCCTAGAAGGGGAAATTGAAGATGAAAGGTACAAGGTGGTTGATGGCTTTATACTCTACAAAAATAGAGTCTATTTGATTCCGGAATCCAAGGTAAAACATAAGATTTTAGAAGCTATGCATGACTCTCCTTTGGTTGGTCATCGGGGGTACTTTAAAATGTACAAACAAATTAGGGAGAAATTCATTAGAAAAGGGCTCAAAGGGGAAGTTCTTCAACACATACGGGAATGTCTCACATGCCAACAAAGTAAAGGAGAACATGAACTTCCAGCAGGTCTTTTGCAGCCTTTGCCTATCCCAAATAAAAAATGAGAGTGTCTCTATGGATTTCATCACCGGACTTCCCACAGTTCAAGGTAAGAGTGTTATTTATGTTGTGGTCGATAGACTCGCTAAGTATGGACATTTTTTTCCTCTTCCCACCAAGTTTGATGGACCATCAATGGTTGGGATATTTTTTAATGAATTTTTCAGGCTTCATAGGTTGCTAAAGAACATTCTAAGTGACAGGGAAAGTAGGTTTATGAGTTCTTTTTGGCATAAACTCTTTCATCTTTCAAGCATGGAGTTGACTCCTTGCACAAGCTACCATCCCCAAACGAATGGGCAAACCGAAACTGTCAACAAATCGATAGAAGGGTATCTAAGGAGTTTTGTAACAAGGCAACAATCAGCTTGGATCAAGTAGTTATATTTGGGGGAGTTTTGCTACAATACTTCCTATCACATGTCTATTGGTATGTCACCCTTCAGAGCTTTGTATGGTTGTGATGTTTTTTCTTTTGTAGATATTGTCATTCTGGTTAGTAGAGTTCTAAAAGCTAAAGATTTGGTACAGCAAAGTCAAGACATCATGAAAGCACTCAAAGATAACCTCCTGCATGCCCAAAATCAGCAAAAATTATATACAGATCAGTGAAGAGTTGAGAGGTCATTTGAGGTAGGAGATATGGTTTTTTTGAAGTTACAACCCTATAGACAATCTTCTCTTAAAAGGAAAGGAGCTGAAAAGTTAAAATCAAGGTTTTATGGTCCCTACAAAATCATAAGGAAGGTGAGAAATGTTGCTTATGAACTAGAGCTTCCGACACAGTAAAATTCACAATGTCTTTCATGTTTCATGCCTCAAAAAGGCATTAGGACAGCATATCACTCCTTCTATTGAGCTGCCCCCTCTTGATGATGAGGACAAATTGGTTCTAGAACCGGAAGTTATAATGGAGGTTCATGAAAAGAAGTTGAGGAACAAGATTATAAGGGAATATTTGGTTCAGTGGAAAAGTTTACCTCTTGAGGATGCTACATGGAAAGGTGCAGCAATTTTGGAGCATCCAAGCTTGTAATTGGTTGAGGGCAAGCAATTTGGGGAAGGGAGGATTGTAATATCCCCTTCTCAAAAATAACAGGTCGAAAACCCTTAGCCTATTCTTTGTTTCCCACAGATAAGAGGTAGAAAATAAGGGCAATTTATCCTAATAAAGTAATTTTAGTGCATATTGATATTATTATAAGCACTTTAATTATTTATTAGTGATAAAGTAATAAAATAAAAGTCACTTTAATTTTATATTTCCCTAAGGAGAAAATGCGACCCATATAGAGAAATAAAGCAATGGGAATAGAAAGTTAAAATAAACTAACCTTGTCCCAAGTGGAGCGAGTTGATTAGGTTGTTTGGTGGGCTCATGTGCCAAATGACATTACAAAAGGTCACCACTCTCTATTGAGACATCTCTTTACATATTTTAACGTCTGAATTTTGGTTTAGTTGATTGCTTTCCAATTTTACATTGAAGGACGAAAACCCTTTATTGTCAAAGTTGAAGAACGAAAACTCTTCACCACTTGTGTGAGGAAACTCTATTCAAGGGTTTCTATTGAGTTTCAAGGATAAATTCTAAATTCCAGCAATGTTTGAAGGCCCTAAATTGCATATTTATGTCATCTCCAGCTAGGGTTTGAAGTAGTGTGGCTGATTTTTGACATACATTTCCGGTTGTTTTCTAGAGGAGTGACCCACTTGTGAGAGGAATCTAAGAATCCTAGGGCACAGTTGTTCCAGATCTGATTTCTATCTTCATTGTCATATTTTTGGAGACCATTTCCAGCTTTTTTACATGAGATTTCAACTTCGGAAATCTCTTTTCCAGTTATGTATGTAAGCTGATTTTCTACAGACTTCAATAAAATTACAGCTCTTCTTCTTGGATCAAAATATTTGTATTTTTGGCATTTATGTATCTATGACAAATTCTGGTTATTTTTGGTAATGCTTTGATCCAGTTTAGATTAGTTGCGAGTGCTATCAATCTCTAAAGCAAGTCACATTTTCTAGAATAAAATTCAGATCTGCACTTTTGTCAAATATTTTCTTTATGAGTTGGCTGTTATAAATCAGCATTGCAGGTATTCCTTCTGGGTTTAGAAAATATCCCATTGGGGACATTACACTAGGGAGTTGAGATTCAAACTTGGTGATCAAAAAGTTGTGCTTCAAGGCATGACAAGTGGAGCTCCTCAAGTTGCTACAACAAAGAAGATAGAAAGAATGATTGGAAGAAGGAAAGATTTATGGGCTGCACACTGTAAGATAACCACCACACTTTTAGTTTTAAAATAGCAGTCGTATCATAGAGATTTTCAGCTCTTGATCCATGCACATGCTCTTAGAAGAAGTCTTCCAATGGAACTAGATTTTGATTTCATAAAATTTTACATTTCGAAATGAGCAAGATGGATGTTATCTTGTTGCCCCGAGCATTGTAACCCAACTAGAAATTGGTGGTAAGAGTGTAAGTAGTAGAAATCAAATTTTATGGATTTTAAGGCACACTGTCATAAAAATTCATACTACTGTTATCAAGATTTTCAGTTTTCCCAACATTTTATTTGTAGCCATACAAATAGCCTCAACCATACGTGGGAGTAATCTTCAGTTTGTTGATGTTGTTGAAGCATTTTCAATCCCCGTATGGTTGACTTTTGTGAAAAATTTGAAGTATGACAGCTCTTATCCTATTCTTTTTGTTGTTGTCCACATCAGAACCAGCCCGATAACCCCTTTTATGATACTCACTAAAGTGTTTTCAGTCACAAGGGGGAAGGGTTTCCACCTACCATCAATGAGGGATTGTTTGTCGTCGTTTTAGAAGAGTTTCCGGCCACCATAATGCTAATTTTGAGCGAGAAATTGCAATGGTGCAGCTACAACCATACTTGGGACAGCGTGAATGGACCTTTACGAGTCCATCATATGAAGGGGAATTTTGAGAAAAATGAAAGCAAAGGAAGAAAGCTAGTTCACATATCTATAAGGCATAAATAAATGATATTGAGAGCTCTTGTTTCTCTTAATTTGTTTGTTCTTTGTGTAGGCACAGGAATAAAAAAGAAAGAGCAACTGAATTTGTTATCCATCCAAGTATGTGATGAAGAATATGGGACTACAGCTGAAGATGAAGATGCCATAATGGAGGATGGCAATTGTGTGAGTGCAAGAGGTCTCAATTTGCATAGAAACAAGGTCCCTCCAATACTTGGATTTGAAGTGAAACATACAGGATTTGAGGAAGGTATAACCCAACCTAGGACAACTGGAAGAGGGCAGCCTAGACCATCTTTTGGGCAGCCAAGGAGGCCACTACGGCAAGGTAACTCTTTTGGATCAGTTTTGCATGATGCTCAAGTTTGTTGTTGAGTGAAGAACGTAATCAAGAGTTGAAGAACGAGGAGTTGGCTACCCCAAGTGAGATGGGAAGTATTTCTATGGCAGCCATGAGCCAAACTACCATCATTGATACTGCAGTCATCATTTATATCAGCCGCACCTAATTGCAGTTGCATTTGTCTTTGGAAATATGGAGCTTTCTTCCACTTTAATTGAGTAAGGATGGAACGAAGAATGAGGATGCCACACTGAGACGTGAATTATCTAGTCAAGCTACTGATTATTTATTAATTTCTTGCTTTATGAATGAGATTACAGCAGTTTGGAAGGCTTCTTATACAGTTGAGTATGCAAAAGAAGTTATTGTTGTTTTAGAAGTTGAAGATGAAGGGGACTTCAATGAAGAAAGGGGCAACAGGGGTCAGAGTTTGTTTGGGCAAAAGTTCTTTTATTTGACGGGCACGGGATCTAGACTGTGGGAATACTACAACATGTTCCTTCACCTTGGTATGATGACACTTGGGCATGAGATCTTGCAATTGCTTGAAGGGAGAATTCTAATGTCCCCTTTTTCAAACGAGCACCAATTGAAGACTTCTTGTTATTTCTCTTCCCGTGGCTAAGAAAGAATTGCACAAGGGAAGTCCTTGGGTTTTATTTTTATTTATTTTTTGTTATTAATATTTTTCTTTAGTGTTTTACTCCCTAAGGCAGGTCAGTTGGGATTTTAATGATTCCAACATAAAATTAAAAGATAAAGTGAAGATCATTAAGAGGTCGGCAAGGTTGGGAAGATTCCCAACATGGAATTAGAAGATAAAGCAAGCATAAGAGGTCGGTCTACACCTTATAGCTCTTGGCACCAACCAAAGAGTATAGGAGGAGTCTTAGGGGCTCATTTGCACATCATCTTTTGGCATATACACTTTATACTTGGTCTCTAGGGCTGATTGCTCTTAGTCCATTCCACTATTGGGAAATAATCCATTAGTGTAGCATCCAAGGGGGACGAAACCCTTCCTTGTGGGAGATTTGAGGACGGAAACCTTTCAATTTGATGGTTTTGAAGGCTCTCATTGAAGACCATCTTGTTGGTTTACATTTAGGGTATCAAAGAGGAGTCGTACAAAAGCTTGTGACATTGTTTGGAGCCCCTCTCCTAGGGAGCAACTAGGGTAGAGGAGGATTTAGGTGCCTGCTAGGGCACAAAACTTTACAATTCTTTAATATTCAAATTTATCATATTTTATAAGGATAGAATCTACAATTTGGTAATTTTTGGAGGAGTTTATCTATCATTTTCAACCCTTGTTTGTGGTTGTCCTATTGTTGTCATAAAATTAACTGCAGTAGGGTATAATTTCTTATTTTCTCCATTTCTTTGATGTAATTTGGATGGATAAATGTTGTCGCACTTGAAATAATTATTTAGAAGCATTTTCAGCAGTTGTTGCATGATCGTATGGTGAGTTGAAGTCCCTATACAGTTTGCTGCTAGGTTTTTCTGATAATTTTAGATCCGCTTTTATAAAAATCAGAATTTACTTCACTTGGGGTTTGTGTCATTTCCTTGATTTTCAGTTTCAGCCCTAGAAAGGGACATTACAATAGCTTGACTAGATAGCCACCAATCATGAGTGAGGCAGGGAACCGATAGATAACGTTGAGTGCGTCCAACTCTAGGGACAATACCCTGTTCGAATCTCATCAAGGTCCAAACAATTGTGCCATCCCATCAACGTCAATCTGATCTGATCCAGAGAAAGATCAATGTCAATCCAGGGATCCCAATCCAATCATTGAATATATTGGGGTCTGGTCATTTAGATCATATAGTTATAAGGAAACTCCTATGTGTTTAGGGTGTCCCCAAATCTATGTATGGTGTGCCCAACCTCTTCTCTTTGAATACCCCCCTATCTCTATCTAAATCTATTTATGGGGTGGGAGAGATGGGGTTGGGGTCTCACCCCCCTCTATTTAGATAGGGATAAAGAGAGCTCCCACTCCTAATAATCTATATAGGGGCAGGGCCCTATCTATTTATATACCCATATTTGTATAGTTGGCCCAAATGTATAGTTGGTGCTCTCTGTACTGTATATACCTATCTAGATCCCTATATAGAGAGGGGGCTCGGCCTCCACATATATAGATAGATAGGCCTATCGCCATATAGAACTATAGTGTTGGAATAATTCTCATTGATGTCAAAGGCTCCGTGTTTGTCGTCCGAAGCCAAGCTGATCATAGTGTTTACCGTCCGGAGCTAGGAATATAAATGGTCTAGAGCTCGAAGTGCAAATGGTTTGGAGCTCACCTATAGTGTTTATCGTCCCGAGCTAGGAACATGAATGGTCGAGAGCTTGAAGGGCAAATGGTCTAGAGCTCACCTATAGTATTTATCATCCGGAGCTAGGAATATAAATGGTCCGAAGCTCGAAGTGCAAATGATCCAAAGCTCACCAATAGTATTTATCGTCTGGAGCTCAAAGTATAAATGATCTGGAGCTCGTAGTATAAATAATTCGGAACTCATAGGGCAGCTCGTCCGGAGCTCACCAAGAATGTTGCTTGTCCAAAGCCGAGCTTGTAGAAATGTTGCTCGTCCGGAGATCCCAACTCATGTTCTGATCGTGGAAGGAAAAATGCCGACCCCTCATGCGTTTTGGCATTAATACTAGACAAGTGTATGATCTTAAAAAGTGTTAGCCAAATTGTTCTATGCTTTGGAGTTAGCATTCAGATTGTGGGCCGACCCACGTCTTAACGCAAAAGAAAATATATAATTTGGTTAAGCGATTATCTCTGACAATGAAGACTATGAGTAAAGTATGAACCATAAGCTACAGGTTGAGTGGTGAGAGAAGGCCAAAGGCCACTAATTGCTGACATTATTATTTGATCGTGGAAGGCCAAAGGCCACTAAGCGATGATATCTTTACTTGTTTGTGGAAGCCCAAAAGCCACAAATTGTTGTCTAGACAAATCAGTTTTGAATCTCCATCATCGAAAGAAAGATTGCTCATTCAAAGGCAGTAAAAGAAAAGCTTATAATCATTGAAGGATGTTGACCGACTCTCCTCTGCTTTAACGTCAACATCAAAGCCAACCCCTCTGTTTTGCATGCTCTAAGGCCCAAAAAGATTAAGAGTCACATAAGAAGGTATACGGGTAGATGAAGTTGAAATGACAATGTGGGTCTTAAAAAGCGAAAACATATATATATATATATATATATATATATACACCATCTAAAACTCAGGCAGTAAAAGGTGTAGTTGTAGAAGAGTAAGAAAGAAGAGCATATATAAAATAAAATAATCTGATTTCATTATTTGCATCCGCATCTATGTTGAAAGTGTGATCTGATTTGTGTATGAAGAGAAGAAAAATATCCATCATCAAGTTGATGTAGCAACTACAAAAGGTGGAAGTTTAGATTGTTGACATCAGTACCTCACGAAATTGGGGATTGGTGTCTCCAGTGGGTCGGTGCTCACAAAATGACTGAGTTGCCGTTCGTCTTTGGGGATTAGTGTCTCCAATAGGTTGGTGCCTACAAACAATTGTAAAGCATTTAATTTGGGTTGGATTTAAACGATGGATCCAAATAGTCTTATTTTGTGGTTTTTCCCGAGAGAGAGTTTTCCACGTAAATTTGTTGTTGCTTTGTGTTATGTTGTTTGGAATGGTTTTAAATATTTCAATTGTGAATATAAGTTTTAATAACTTAAAGTTTATCTTACACTAATTCACCCCCCTCCCCCTCAGTATAAGCGTGTGTTTAACAATTGATATCAGAGCGAGTTCCTTCAAAATAGTCTAAACGTTAGAAGATATATCTCAAAAACACGCATGGCTACTCAACAAGGTTTCTCTTCAAATAGAGCTCCATTGTTTGCTTGAACTAACTACACTTTTTGGAGTTTAAGGATGCCCACATATCTAATGGCTCTTGGTTTTCATATCTGGCAAGCAGTAGTAACTGGATATATAATGCCACAAACTCCACCAACAGATCAAGTTGGAAAGAAGGCAAGTGAGAGCAATGCAAAATCCATGAACACAATTTTGAGTGGTTTGTCAGAAGCAGAATTTGTCAAAGTAATGCATTGCATTTTGGCAAAGGACATGGGATAAACTTCAAACCATCTATGAGGGCGACAGGAAAGTAAAAAAGGAAAAGCTCCAAACTCATAGGAGACAGTTCGAAAGCTTGAAAATGTTGCAACACATCTTCTGCATGTGGATGAGATTGTTAACATCATCAGAGGGCTTGGTTAAAAAATTGAAGAATATGTAATAGTTCAAAAGGTACTAAGATCTTTACCTTTAAGATTTGATGCAAAAGTTTATGTTGTTGAAGAGATGAAAGGCCTAGACTAGTTGAAGATGGGCGAGTTACATGGAATTCTCACAGCCTATGAGATGAGGACAGAATCAAAGAAGCCATCAAAAAGGGAAGCAACTTTCAAAGCTTCAAAGAAAGAGAAAAATAGTTTGGATCGAGCACTGAACAACATGAGTAGGAGGCCTTGTTCATCAGAAAGCTTAAAAAGGGATCCGAAAAATACAAAGGTAAGCTACCTTTCAAGTGTTTCAACTGTGGTAAAATAGGACATTTTGTTGCCAAATGTCCACATAAGGATGATAGCGATAATGAGGAAAATCAGGATAAGGATAGGAATAAGAAGGAAAGAAAACCTCAAAACAAGAAGAGCTCCAAAGAAAATTAATATGAGAAAAGATTTGGAAAGCACAAGAAAAGCCTCTACTCCAAAAGGGATAGTAGCTTAGATGAGGGAAGCAATGAAAGGATATCAGATAGTGATAAAGAATAAATTTTATCCATGGCTATAGAAATAAAAAAATGATCTAATCTACAAGTAAAGAAACATTGGAAGAGGAAGAAGACGTCGAAGATGAAGGAGATGTAGATTTTGAAGAACTCATTTGTGCTTTAGGTGAGATAAAAGTGCTTAAGAAAAAGAATCTGAAAAAAAAATTACACATTCAAAATTATGAAAAAGTAAATTGTGTTTTGGAAACAAAAGTGTCAAAAAGTCTAGAGGAATAAAAAAAATGGGCATTAGTCTAAAGATTCAACTTAAAGAAGCAAAGAGAACAGAGGAAGAAGTAGAAATTCAATTGAAGAGAGGACGAAGATTGTAAGAAGCTGAAGTCTGAAATCATTACCTTGAGGAAGGAATTGGAGAAGACAAACACTAAATTCAAAAAAAAAAGCAGCTTAAAATTTGAAAAGAGCACCGAAGTTCTGAATGATATAATCAATCACCAAAGGTCACTGTTCAACAAGACTAGGCTTGGCTATGAAGAAAAACAAGAAATTAACAATAAGAATCTGGATTCAAAAGCTAATGAGCTACCAAAGAAAGAAGATAAGCTTCCTCAAAGGATTAATCCTCATAAAAAGGAAAAATAAGGTGAGAACCAGTGGCATGATGTTCCCATAAGGAATCACAGAAGAACACTCCTTCCAAAACAATCTCATATGATTAGGAACCAAAATTCATTTTATGGTTATTGCTCTACTTGCAATGATTTTGGCCATAGAGCAATGAAGTGTAGGGCACATGCAAGAAATAGGTATGCATGGGAAAATGGCAGAAGTATTTATGAAGTTTTAAGTAGAAATTACAACTCATTTGCCCCGTTATCAAATTACAAAGAGAATAACATTGTTTGTTATAATTGTAATAACTATGGTCATATAACACGGTTCTGTAGAAATGTTGTTGAAGAACCCCCTCGACAGAACAAGATAGTGAATGCGCCTGTTATAAAGAAAAGAGAAAATACAAAAATCTGGAAACAAAAGCAAGAGGAAGTTAATCAGGACAAGGAAAAATGTATTCTTGTGCAAACAACATTTCATGCACAAGACGAAGGGCAGCAATGGTCTATTGACAACGGATGCTCAAGGCACATGACTGGAGACGAGTAAATTTCTCATCTTAAAGGAAATTAGTGAAGGCACGGTAAAATTTGGAGATAATGCCACGACACATATAGCTAGAAAAGGTGCCCTTAGACTTGATAATGGAAAAACAAAAACAGAAAATGTATTGTATGTTAAAGCCCTGAAGCATAACCTTCTAAGTGTCAATCAAATGTGTGATCAAAGACACACTCTTATGTTTTATGCTCAAGGTTGTGAGATCAAGAAAACAAACACAAGAAAATTAATTGCAGATGCAAATAGAACATCAAACAACCTATACACTCTCAGTGAAGTTAAGGGAGAGAAATGTTACATGAGTCGAATTGATGAAAGTTGGCTATGGCATAGAAGGTTGAGCCATATGAATTTCGATAATCTAGTAAAAATCAGCTCTAGACAAGCCGTAAGAGATATGCCGAAGATTATAAAACCATCAAATATTATTTGCAAGCAGTGTCAACATGGGAAACAGAAAAGGGCAAGTTTCAAATCAAAAGAGCACTCAACAACTAAGCCATTGGAGCTAATCCATATAGACCTTTGTGGGCCTACAAAAACGCAAAGCATACAGGGAGAAATTTATTTCATGTTGCTCATTGATAATTATTCTAGAATGACATGGGTCACTTTTCTAAAAGAAAAATCTTAGGTGTTTGAGAAGTTTAAAGCTTTTAAAACCTTGGTGGAAAATGAAACAAACTTAAAGATCAAGTGCTTGAGATCAGATTGAGGAGGTGAGTTTCTCTCAAATGAATTCAATGACTTTTGTGAGCAGCATGGAATAAAAAGGCATCTCTCAGCTGCAAGGACTCCACAGCAAAATGGAGTTGTTGAAAGAAAGAATCAAACTGTTCAAGAAATGGCTAGAACTATGCTAAATGAATCTAAGCTATCAGATATGCTTTGGAGAGAAGCAGCTAACACCGCAGTCCACATTTTGAACAAAGGACAAATCAAAGTAAACAATAGCGAAACCCCTTATGAGTTATGGAAGAGTAGACCAACATCAGTTAAATACTTCAAAGTGTTCAAGAGCAAATGCTTCATTAAGAGAGATGAAGAAAACTTGGAAAAGTTCAACTAAAGAGCTGATAAAGGTATTTTTCTTGGATATTCCTCAAAAAGTAAAGCTTATAGATGTTATAATAAAAGGATGCAAACAATCGTTGAAAGTGCCAGTGTAAAGATGGATGAAATAAGACCTCAAAAAGTACATGTACAAACAAATGATCGTTCAGAGGGACCAGACTTAAAAAAAGAAGAAGAAGAAGAAATAGAAAAACAAGAAGTGGAACAAAAGGATAGAAAGGCACCATCTAGATCTATTAAAAAGAACCATTTAGAAAATCAAATTATTGGCAATAAAAATATTGGAGTTCAGACAAGTAGAAGATTGACAAATGTGGTTGAACATGCAACTCTATCTTTATTATCTAAGATAGAACCTAAAAGTTTTGCTAAAGAAATTGAAGATAAACATTGGATTGGTGCTATGGACGAAGAGCTAAATCAGATTGAAAAGAATGAGACTTGGGAACTTGTTCCAAGACCAAAAAGACAAAAATGTAATTGGCACCAAGTGGGTTTTTAGAAACAAGCTAAATGGAGATGGTCAAGTTGTAAGAAACAAAGCAAAGTTAGCGTGTAAAGGGTATGCACGAGTAGAAGGTATTGATTTTGAAGAAACCTTTGCTCTTGTTGCGCGTTTAGAACCAATTAGAATTTTTTTGGCATTTGTGTGTTATAAAAAAATTTAATTATATCAAATGGACATCAAATCAGCGTTTCTAAATGGCAATTTATAAGAAGTTTATATTGAACAGCCAGAAGGATTCCTCGTATCAAATGATAACGATTATGTGTGCACGCTAAAGAAATCACTTTATGGACTAAAACAAGCCCCCGGAGCCCAGTATTCAAGATCGGACATGTATTTACAACAACAATGTTTTAAGGAAGGTATTGTTGATAGCAATCTTTACATCAAAACTGAAGGTGTGTATCAGCTGATTATTGTTGTTTATGTGGATGATATTATTTTTGGAAGTAGCAATTGCAAAAATGAGTCAACATTTTGTTGTGGAAATGCAAAAGGAGTTTGAAATGTTCGTGCTTGGTAAGTTCTTATTCTTTCGTGGTTTACAAATTTCTCAATCAGACAAAGGCATATTTATTTCACAAACTATGTTAAAGAGATGTTGAAGAAGTTTAAAATGGAAGATTGCAAACCGGTTAGTACTCCCATGATCACAGGCTATAAATTAAGCAAGGATGATGAATCCACTAAAGCAAATCAAACTCTTTATAGATCAATGATTGGTAGTTTATTATATGTGACAGCATCAAGACCAGACGTTATGCAAGCAGTAGGTATGGTAGCATGTTTCCAAACAATGCCAAAAGAAACTCATATGCAAGCAGTCAAAAGGATATTTGAATATCTAAAAGGCACATTGAATTATGGTTCATGGTATCCAAGAGATGAAGACTTCGCTCTAAAAGCGTATACAAATGCAGATCAGGCTGGTTGTGTTGATGATAGAAAGAGCACAAGTGGAGGAGCATTCTTTTTGGGAAATAGCTTGGTATCCTGGTTAAGCAAGAAGCAAGCTTCTATTTCTCTATCTACAGCGGAGGCAAAGTACGTTGCAGCGGTGTCATGTTGCACACAAGTTCTATGGATGAAGCAAACACTGAAGGACATCAAGGTAGGGTTTAGTTTTCCAATTTCCATACTTTGTGATAACACTAGTACAATAAACATATCAAAGAATCCGATTATGCACTCTAGAGCAAAGCACATTCCCATCAAGTATCATTTTTGGAGAGAAAGTTGCAGAACAGCAGGTTAAGTTAGATTATATTGCCACAAAAGAACGGATTGCTGATATTTTTACCAAGCCTCTTCCAAAAGAAACATTTGAATATCTCAGACAAAAGATGGGAGTGTTATTGTTTTCATCCAATCACTAAAGGGAATCATAAACACAGGGGGAGCTAATCATTCCATTATCATTTTTAGCTCTATAGTGAAGACAAGTCAAAAAAAGTTCAGCGGATGCATACTCCAAGGGGGAGAATTTTTAGAGTTTTTTTTTTGTTTTTCCATTGATGTCAAAGGGGTAGAGTTAAAGAAAAGGAGAAAGTACAGTATAATTACAGAGAAAGGAGAGTTTTGTAAAAAGGGGGAGCAACCTAGATTCACAGGTTATTCCTATGCAAGGTGGTTGGTTGCCATTAATGACAAAGGGGGAAATTGTTGGAATTATTGTCATTGATGTCAAAGGCTCAGTGTATGTCGTCCAGAGCCGAGCTAGTCATATTGTTTATCGTTCGGAGCTAGGAATATAAATGGTCCGAAGCTCGAAGTGGAAATGGTATGAAGCTCACCTATAGTGTTTATCGTCCGGAGCTCACTTATAGTGTTTATTGTCCGAAGCTAGGAATATAAATGGTCTGGAGCACGAAGTGCAAATGGTCCAGAGATCACCTATAGTGTTTATCGTCGGGAGCTAGTAATATAAATGGTATGGATCTCGAAGTGTAAATGGTCTGGAGCTCACCTATAGTGTTTATCATCCGAAGCTTGGAGTATAAATAGTCTAGAGATCATAGTATAAATGATTTGGAACTCATAGGGAAGCTTGTCTGAAGCTCGCCAAGAATGTTGCTCGTCTAAAGCCGAGCTCGTAGAAATGTTGCTTGTCCAAATCTTGTATTATTTTTTTATCTTGGCTCGTGTTTTGATCGTGAAAGGAAAAAGGCCAACCCCTCGTGTGTTTTAGCATTAATACTCGACAAGTGTATGATCATAAAAAGCGTTGGTCGATTTGTTCTGTGCTTTGGAGTTAACATCCAAATTTATTGGTGAGAAAATTTGTCGGTTGGGCAAATTAGGCGTCTCCACCAACGTTCACGGGGCTACGCCCCTCTGCATTGAATGGTGCAACTCCCATTATAGAATGTAACTAATCTATTCCTAAACTAAATGTCGTGGATTGGCCAAATAGGTCGAGGATCACATAGGGACACTCCACAAAACCTGTAGCAAAGTGCTTGTACGAGGTATAAGGGATGAAATCACAGAGATAAGGGGGGAGGGGAGAAATCATGAAAGGAAGGTTATTTCTTGTTGTCCTGTGTTTTTTCATGGGCAAAGTTCACCTGAAAAAGGACAACTATACCCTAGTGACAAAATTTTCCATGTCATACCTTTCCAGACACCCTCGGATCAACCTACCCCTCAGTGTCAAGTCCAATATTGTCCTTCATTGGTTTATCTATGAATGTTATCAATACCCCTAGGTGATTTAGGAACAACAAGATCACTCAAATGCCTTTGGAGCAGTGGTTCTCAAGCCATGTTTTCAAGAAAACTTAGAAAGGGCTTTCATAAGCCTTCCTAAGCTAAGTGCACAGTCACCGGAGCAATGCAAAAGACTCATATTGATCATGAAGATGTATCTAGGAGCCAAAATCATTGTGCGACTAATTTAGGAAGATTCTAGGAAGTATCGGAGGTTTAGGAGCCAATTCACCAAAAGCAGGTTTTCGAGGCCGAAGGAGCTTTCGCCGTAAAAGAGTAGCTAAACTTTGAAAGGTGATTCTAGGAGATTCGGAATGAATTGTGAGCCAAACAAGATATCATTGGAAAGAATTTACAGTCCCCTACATGGTAGTGAAATCAGATCTACCAAAATCACCATGCATTTTTTAGGTCAACTCATTCTTTCCATGCACAGTGGGCGATCCCAAGAAAAAAAGAGGTTTTGGGAGTAGAAAGCAGAATCAAGTCATGGGACCCCTCACATTCTTCTCAAAAGGTTTTTTGCATGCGAAATCATATAAAGAAGCGCCCAAAAACTCATGTAGGAGCTCAAGTTATGACCTTTTCAAGCCAGCCCTCAAGCTACGCTCTTTGGTTCTTAGTCAATTTTACAAAGGGACACGTGGCAACACTAGGTTGAGGAGCATTTTCATGTCCCCATTGCACCTTACTAAAGGAACATGAGGTAAAAAAAAGTGCACCCTCCCCCCATTATGCATGTTGGTCACTCATATGACCCCGGCGGCTCACTCTACTCTGACCAGTTTGACTTGCTCTTCCACCAACCCTTACATGCATGCCACTTGTCACTGTGAGGCTAGTGCGCATTTTTGTGAACCTCTTGTCCCTTTCAAAGGGGACAATGGAGACAAGAATGTCATCAGTCCCCCTAGGTGATTTGGGAACAACAAGATCACTCAAGTGCTTCTGGAGCAGTGGTTCTCAAGGTGGGTTTTCAAGCAAACTTAGAAAGGGCTTTCGTCAGCCTTCCTAATCTAAGTGCACAGTCATCGAAGCAGTGCAAATGCCATTACGATATGCCCATAATGTGGGATGTAACTTGAGATGTCAAGCGGTATGTGAGCCTTGAATGGTCTTTGGGAGAATCTTATTGAGAATCTTGGCAGTGGCCCCTGCTTGGTCATTGCGTTGAGGATGATAAAGCATCAAAAACTTATACATGAATTTGAATTCAGCATATAGTTGCCTCATTTCCTTGTTCTTGAAATTCTCACCATTGTCACATTATAGACTCAGTATTGGGAATTTGAAATCAACAAATGATTTGATAGAGAATGAATTTTGCAATAGTGGCTCTGATGATGTTGGTGAGAAGCATAGCCTCAGCCCACTTATTAAAATATTCCACAGCCTTTATAATGAAGGTATTACCATCTTGGGAATGGTGCAACTTCTAATGAGATCTAATCTCAACATAGAAAATGGCCATGGAGGTTCAAGAGTTTAAAGTTCAACCAGGGGAGTGAATTATGTCATCATGTATCTAATAAGGATTCCACGTTATAGCAAATGAAATAGCATCCTTCTCTAATGTAGACCAATAATAACCCATACATAGGCATTTGTAGGTTGTAGCATGTCTGCTGAAAAATGGCCTCCGCAAATACCCTGATGTGCTTGTTCAAGAAAATTTATATCATCTTCAATAACACAACAGAGTAGGTTACACTCTATTTAATAGAGGATATCATTTCTAAGAATGTATTTAAACTCTTCTTTTTGAATTCTAGTCTTCTCTCAATAATTGGCATAAGTAGGATAAGCTTGGTTTTCAAGATATTTAATAATACTTCATACCAAAGGCTTTTCCTCTTTGTGACAGCTTCGATGTGATAAATGAGAGAATCATCCTCGAGGGTTGAAGTACATGTAGATTTCTGCATCTAAACCATGAATTGGTTAGCATGGACCGGATTGTACGAGTGAAAAAGAGACACACAAGAAGATAAAGAATCGGAAATGGTGTTTTGTTCTCGAGGGATTTCCTCGATTGTAAACAATGCAAATTCTTTGGTGAGATTAGTATCAACTTTGTGATACACTTTGAGGTTTTCACTATTGCACTGATATACACCAATTATTTTTCAACAAAGAAGTGAATCTCCTAGAGCTTGCAAGTAAGCAATGTCAGAATCAATGGTTGCTTTCCTTCCAAGGATGAGACCTTCATACTTAGCCATGTTATTTCTAACATCGAAACTGAGTCGAAAAGTGAGGGGAATGGTTTTTCCCAAAGTGATAGGGAGCAAGAGGCAATTTGGTTATTCATCACTCGTCTACTCAACACTAGTGATATAAGTGTGAACTAGTGGAGGCGTGATTGTAAAATGGCCAAGTTTATAATATTGGCAAGGGTGTTGATCTTCCCTTGTGTGAAGGATCTCAAGAATGGCTTAATCACTTACGAAGGTAGGCAAGGGGTCGTATTCTATATCAAGTTCAAGATCAATGTATTTTTTACCATTGTGTCAATTCTCTTTGTGAATGTTCCTTATATAACCTTGGCATCGAGAGTAACATCGGATATTTCGTCAACAGGGTCAGAATTTAGTTGAACGCGGGCCTGTCAATGACGTTGACTGTTTTAGGATTGGCTTTGACTTCATTAGCTAAGGTGAAGAAGTTAGTAGGTTCTGAATTTTTGAGACATCATCATCCTAGTCAATGACATTAAATTTTTCTATGTTTATTTGACTGTCATTGGTCTGGCTGATGATGTCAATTTTGACTGATTGTTGGAATTTGTAATTTTGCAAAAGTTGGTATTTGTTAGACCACCCAGATCATGTTTTGTAAGTGAGGGTTAGCTCAAGGGCAATGGGTAAAAGACTCATCATCATTGTTAGATTTGAATTGAGGAGTCACGAGATCGTAAGAAATCAGTACCGTGTTGGCTTCATGGTCGAAACCATAGATCACATATTAGGCAAGTATTTGATGAGTTTGTGAGTAATCTCTAAAATTTAAACTAGGCGAGTTTTTATTCTCACGAGTCTGGCGGTCCCGAGTTTTGGCGATTTTTCCGAGAGTACTTGCATTACTCATTTGATACATTTTGTAAAAAAATAATGTTTTTTTAGAGTTACCTAAGACTCCAGGACGGGGGGACAAAGGGATGAGATTTCTGAGACGGTAAAAATCTCCCAATTTGTGGGCATGGAGGGGGGGCAACTATTAAAATAATATATAAAACTATAAATATCAAAAATATACAAATAAATTTTAAGATAACTATTAATGACCGTTTGTGGCAGTCCACCATCCACATTTGTGCTCGAAAATTTATGTGTTTATAACTCTTGGTTCTTATAATGTCTTTGTAATATAATATATTCAAGTTATGCATAAACATTTTGATCTATTACTTACTACTTTTATTATTTACACAACCTTTCTCTTCATATAAAATTATACATATAGGCTTTATTAAGTGATTCAAGCTCCAATGTGAATTTTAATAAGATTTATAAAGACTGTTTTTCCAAATAGAAATGAGTGGCTTCCAAAAACAATCTTACCCTGCAAAAGTACATTAGGTCCTTCCCAAATCTATTTCATTTTCAAGTTTATTCGATCCCAATGCACTGGTGTAGCTAGATTGAGGCCAACCATCACCAGAGGGAAATTTGCAAAGAAGGTGATCAATTCGTTAATCAATGTGGAACTCTTCAATGAGCAAAATTATGTGACAAATTCAAGATAAGTACCTTGAAATAGATACATATTGGTGTTTTTCAATTAGCTATATTGAAAACTAGTATTTAAATCTTTAAAATTAAAAAACAAATGGGGTGGGCGGGGGGACAAGGGTCTAGACATCCCCTAAAAAAGGGAATATCCCGGAAACGTCCCTAATATTCAAGGACATCCCGAAGATGTCCCCCTTGAAATTTATTAGAAGGGAAACATGGGGGGGGCGTTTCTCCCCCAACCCGCCATCCCCAAGACATCCCAAACTTCCCAGACACTTGTTTGTTCTTGGGGGGGAGGGTCCCCACGTAACACTGTTTTTTAAGAAAATTTAAGTGTCTTTTAAGTTGTCGAGTTGAATTTTTTTGGTCTACCAAGTATTTTCCGAGTACGAGTATGCGAACTATGGTTGAAACCATGCATTTGTGTCACCCTCTTTTGATTGTGAAGTACATCCAAGTTTCTCGCTTGTGTTTGAGACACAATGTAGTCTTCGTCATTAGAGAGATGGATTGTGCAAGCTTGCTTTTCACTATGGTAAAGATAATGTGCATCGTGAGAATTGTCTGTGGAAACGTTGCAAATTTGACTAAATGCTCTTGGAGAAAGTTTTTGCAATTCCATTATTGTCACATTGATATGTATCTTCATCCTAAGTGGCTTGATTATCGTTATAAGGAGGATCTTTCTCAATATCATCATCGAATATAGGGAGATACGGATCTCTCGATAACAGTGATTCAGGAAGCCAATCGATGTGTCATGTCCCTTTTGAAGGCTGATTTTCGAAGACCTTAACCCATTCTTCTCCCCGTGGGTCTAAGGAGGAAAGCAAGGGGAAGATTTGAATTATATTTTTATTGTTGTTTAGGTAGTTGTTTTATTTACTATCATGTATCCTATTGGGAAGCCTAGCGCTCCAATAGAAGGACTTTAGTGGTTAGGAAGTAAAGGTATTATGAGCATGTAGGCTCCAAATACCATTATTATATTTAAAAGCACTTACAATAAGGGGTCGGCCGTCATTTTTTTATTGTAAAGCACACCTTGTGGTTATATAAGGAGGTCGCTTGGCCATTATTGAATTATGTTTTGGTGAATTTTCATATCTTGGTTAAGGTTTGCTTGTGAAGCACCTTATCTACCTTGCTCAAGGACGAAATGTAATATCCCCTTTTCGGATATTATGCAAATCTGCAAAAATTATTTATCCGGATCACCCTAGGAAGATTACATCTTCTTAGTTTGACCTCAAATAACCCAATGTCGGCAATAATACAACCCAAAATGGGGTTGGAGTATGCCAAGGTGGTGGGTTATATGGGAAAACTAATTAAAATGCTAATATAACCCAAATCTAATTTTTAACAGCAGTTAATTAATTAAATCAATACCGAAACTGCTGCAATCTTCCAAAATTGTTTCCCGTTTAACCATTCAAGCAAAAATTCTCAAACTTTGGATTTTGGGCCACAAAATATGAGGAACAATATCCCAAAACCAAATTTTGCATAGCCAACACCAAACCCTAATTTTTGCCCAAAAAATAGGTCGCCCAACACATTTAGGGCACCAAGTCAACTCCAAAAGTTATGAAATCACTTCCTCATTCCTCCTAGTTTCTACAACCAAATCTAATATTAGATTGACCCCAAAATTGCAGATCTGAAATAAATATTAATTAATAATGTCCACATAGCTTGCAGACATCTGAAATATTCAAAAATTCATAACTCCTTCAATATTCCATATTTTCCCCTCAAATAAAATGCAGATAATTCTATAAATTAAGATATTTCCAAAGAACTAAAGATCTGGATTTTATGACAACTGAAACCCCTCCAAAACAGCCCCCAAAATCCCCAAACCAGTCACTAGGGTTAGAGGGAATAGCATAAATCATTTTCAGCTCTTTCTATGCTTCAAAAACCCTCCAAATATCAGTCCTACACTTGGAAAATTATGCCAACATAGATCAGATTATATTTTAACTTGTTCACCCTCAAAACATGCCAAAACATGACCCCACACAAGTCGCCATAACTAGAATTAATTGCAGCATTAAAAATCAGATCATAGAACACTCAAAAACTCTTCAACATTCATCCACAACATGCATATTCCACTCTAAATAAATGTGTCAATCTTTTAATGGAGAAATAATGCACAAAACACACATTAACACTAGAGAACTCAATGAATGGAACAAGAGAGTCTTCAATATCTTCAATAATGGCTTCCAAATGAAGCTTACAATGAAAGAGAGAGAGCTAGGGCATACATTCCAATACTCCAAGCATGGAGTGAAATCAAATGATCAATCCAAGATAACCCTTCCCTCAATGTCAAAACATATATTTATAGATTCTTCCTAGGGTGGAGCGACTCTCTTTTGGAGGGAAAACCATAATTTGAAATTATAAGGCATGCTTATAATTTCCCCTTTTTTAATTTTAATTTCCCCCTCTAAGTGTGGCATCCCTTCTAAGGGCATTTATGACATTAAAAGCCACTTTAATGTTATTTAATTAGTTCCCTTAAAAATTTTGCATTGTGGGGATTAAATTAAATAAATTACATAATTAAATAATTATTGCTTTATAATGTCAAATGATAAAAATCACTCTCCGGGCAATAATATTTAATTATTTAATATAATTTTTCCCCTTGCAACATCCCAAAGCCCACGGGAAAAGTTAGGCTAAGGGTCTTCAAAAATGGGGACATTACACGAAATCCCTTGATTGAGGAACTTTCTCAACGACGCAAACCCTTGTGTGAGGACTTGTGGAGGAAGAAAACCCTTCCATAAGGTTTTATGTATGCAAACTGGTTTAAAGAGCAATAAATTATCATTTCCTTGCATGGTTCATCTCCTTGGTTCAATAATCTATTTATTTGGAGTGGAGCGACCCACTTTAGAGTGTTATTTGGTATGTGTGATGATAATTTGGCAAATCTGAATTTAGTATCTTGTTCTCCATATTTTCTAAGGCCAAGATCTTGAGTTTCATGAATTTTGGAGGTGTTTTACTATTTTTCCAAGCTTGATGATGTTTGTTGGTTGAGAGTTCCATAGTTAATTATTTTCAAGCTCAATTTTGATTTTTAACTGCTGATTATGTTTGTTGAGGGTTTCCTAATAATTTTGGCATAAGATTTGAAGGGCATTAGCAAGGTTTGACCTGCCTTTGAGGAGCTTAACTCCTCTAAGGAAGTCGTTGCCCTAGCAAGGGTCTGATTTGCAGATTTGTAGGGTTATATCAGCCATCTAACAACAGCTTCATACTTCGATTTTTGATTGGCGCATGGAATAGCAACAATCTATTTTTATTTAATTCCATTCTTAATCTTTAGTCAACCATAGTTTATTTTTTATTTATTTAATTCCATAGAATTAAATATTAATTCTCCAATCAATAGCAATTTGATCCTAGCAAAGTATTCAGTGAACCGCAATTCACTGATCCATCTTATCCTGGCGCCTAAAATAGGAATTAAATTTTATTTATTTTTATTCCCTTCCTTATCCCTCCTTGGCCCCAACCTTGGGATTGCAGTTCCTTTTATTTTATTTATTTATTTGCACCTTTATCCTTTTGGCGCCAACCTGTTAAATGGCAATGGAAATATGATAACAGTTATGAGTAACCTTTTGGTGCCCAAAGATATGTTGTTTGCTTTGAAAAGCAAGCTATGGAGGAAGGAGCAGTGGACGAGGTATGCTCTTACAGGAAGTATGTGAAAGTCGTGTTGAAGAAACTTGGTGGAGGACGGGTATAGGAGAGAAAGAGAAAAACCACACAACAGGATGGAAAGAAAAAGAGGGAGTTCGTTGGTGAAGGTAGACAAATTGTGCCCAAGCAACGAGTAAGGAAAGAGATAGATAATAAGGGTTATGCAGAGAAGGACGGTTTATGGGAAAGCGTGTGGCTAGAAAATGAGAAAGAAGTAGAATGACAAGCTTTTGAGGTACCTAGTATGGTGGAAAGCACATTGTGGCCTTACCCTTCAGATCAAAAGAGTGGTTCTACCATCTAGCCCAAGTTTTTGAGCACCATGCTCGCTAAATTATTACAAGGGATGTCTGATGCATGAGCATCCAAGTCTACAAGTATATGATTTGTCATCTTGGCACCGTAGAAGGTGGTTCAAAGGCAACATCAACACTCCATCACTTCAACCATAGCACATTAGAGAGGATCAGTTTCAGGCAGCACCGTGGGTACAAGTGAGTTGGTTAAGTTATCCAACTATCAGTACGATTCAAGTAGTGGTTGCATCATAGAATGAAGCTCAACTTGGATCGCATTTATTTATTAACTCACCTGAGCCATCACTTCCATTTTGGTAGTGGTTGCATCATAGAATGAAGCTCAACTTGGATTGCGTTTATTTATTAGCTCACCTGAGCCATCACTTCCATTTTAAATACCATTGAATATCATAAAAACCATTATTTTCAAACTTGTCACATTTTGATAATCCTAAGACAATTCATATAGTGTGATCAATTAGTTTTAGAAACAATATCAATTGGAATCAAAACCAAGGTGACGGTAGTCTGGTTTTATAGGATGTAGACATGTGGATAGATCTCGTATCACAAAAGAAACAGGAGGTCGAGGTTCAAAACAATGCAATCAAATAAACCTTAAGGGTGGCATGTTAACGGGATTGTTGCATGTGGCAGCATCTTCTGTCATGGGTACTTGGACTCAATTTTTGAAAGTCATCATATGCAAGTGGAGAAAGCAGCGAGGAATAGACACTTGGCAGTTTATCGTTAACTCTCAGAAATCAACAAACGCAAGAAAAAAAAACAAGAAACATTTGTTCAACGTGACCCCGTGAGGCGAGATGCTTACACATTTTATCTCGTAATGCAAAGGAAATGATAGAATAAATATTATCAAAAGAAAAGGGAAAAGAACTTAAATACATAGGCAAATTATATCAGAAAAAAAATTAAAGATTAAATTAAACCCTTGTGATAAGGATACATTAGAAATCAAACTCGAGGATTCAAAGCTTTACGGGTGCTATTAATTCAAAACAATTTCTCCAAAAGATGGAAATGTTCTTCCCTTTCGTTTTGAGATTTCAAACAAGCGGCCCAAGTTTTGTTAAGAGCTAGGGTATGTTGGTGACAACATACTCATGTAATGTCCCTCTTTCTCGATTAGTTCGGTCGAAGACCTTTTGGCCTGTTTTGTCTACCCGACGGCCAAAAGGGTGTTTTCAAGGGTGACTTCGGTTTATTATTTTATTATATGGTGCTCGAATTAAAGTAAAATATCATTAAAGCACATATAATGAATTAATAGACTGTTTGAGTGATTTTGACTTAGGAAAGTGCATTTAAATAAATTAATAAATTATTTAAATTGCCTTCCTAGCCAAAAATGCGACTTGTTTGGGTAATGGCCAAATATACCCAAAAGTGCGACTTGATTAGTGAAGCAAAAATAATTAATTAAATATTAATTATATGGTGTTGGCCAAAAAGTGCGATTTGGCCTTTGGAGGGTTTTTGGCTATATGAGGAAAAATGCGGCCTGGGTAAAGCATTCAGCATATTATTATTTTCACTCAGCAGTTAGCACAGAGCTTTTGCAGATAGAATCCAAGGACGGAAACCCTCTGGATTATTCCTCTTGCGGACGGAAACCCCAGGAGCAGTGAGAGAAGCTTCCATCCAGGAATCTTCATTGTTTACACCAGTTATTCAACATTTCAGCAGTTTCAGAGAAATGAATAAATTGCAGCTGTGGGCTTTTGCACATCTATCTGAGTGGGGCGGCTTCTTCTACAGTTATTTATTGCTGTGTCAGAGGTATTTTTCATGATAGATATTTATTGTAATTCCCAGCAGCAAATATATCAAATCGGCTAGGGTTTTGGTTCATTTACTATGGGTTTTTGGACAATCGTTGTTATTAAATCTTTCTGCAGATTTATATTTGTATTGCTGTAATATTTAGCTTCAGAAATCATTATTAAATATACAGCTGAAATATTTATTAAGAAATTTGCCAGTTAAACCCTAGGCGCCTATCCTGCATTTGCCCGGTTTGCAGGGTTTGCTGTATTTAATTTATCTATGCAGTTTCAGTGTGATGTTTCATGAATTCTTTTGATATTATCAGTTCAGATCTGAGCCAGGGCATTATATAAATATATATATATATATATATATATATATTCAGACAAAAACGGGTTTGGGATCTTTCAGTGGTATCAAAGCAGTGTATCCTCCCAGCCTGTGTGGGAAGAAACAGATAGGGTATTACAACAGAAATCAGCTTTGAATGCATCACAGAGAGGACGGTCCACACAGATACTACACCCGCAGACGAGCACGACTCGAAGCTGGTATTGCAGGAGGTGACAGAATGGAATATTTGGGCGAGAGGCCTGAGAGTCCTCCTCGAGAGGAACATGCAGATCTAGATAGGAATTTTATTCGGGATATGGCAGCCACGCAGAGGCAGTTATTACAGACCATGGAGCGCATGGGAACTACTTTGGACAGGTTGGCACTAGATAGGCCGCGGGACAGGCATGGCAGGAGGGATAGATCCGTATCAGTTGCCAGTAGCTACAAGGGTCATAGTAGATCACCTTCAGAGCTTGGAAGTGTTAGGGGATCGCCACGCCGTGAGCGGAGGCATACCCATACAGACGAGAGGAGACCTACTCAGACTGCAGATAGGCCCATGCAGCCTAACTTCTTGCCTAGAGGTGACCCACCAGAGATTGAGGGACGGTCGGAAGAAGCAACTTTCCCGGATACTATCATGGCAGTCAGTGATGAGTGGAGGAGTTTGCCACAGCATGTGAGGGATGCATTTCCCCTCCCACAGTATTGTGCTCAGAGGAGAGACAACATGAGGGCTGGACAGGATAGGAGACCTAGAGCACAGCAGAACAGAGATTTGCAGCAGGTTACCAATAAGGTAACCCTCTCCACTTTTGATGGTAGTGGAAAGATCAGTGCCAGGGCTTGGATTCACAAGCTGGACACCTACCTTACCCTCAAGCCCATGAGGGAGCAGGAGGCCATACAGTTCGCTACATTGCACCTTGAGGGGGTGGCTTATGATTGGTGGCACCATGGGTTAGTTACGCAGGGTCATGAGCTTCTACGTTCATACAGGGATTTCAGTGATAGATTGATTGCGAGATTTGATCGCAAGGATGTGGAGTTATATTACAGGGATTTGGCACAGCTCAGACAGAGTGGACATGTTGATTCTTACATCAAGGAATTTCAGCGGATAGCCGTTATGGTTCCAGAGATGCCTGAGAAGAGGGTGGTGATGTTATTTATAGAGGGCCTCCATGATAGGATGAGAGGATCGGTCAAGGCTTTTAAGCCTAGGACATTGCATGATGCCATTCAGACGGCATTGGACTTGGACACATCCCCCACTTCCTATCAGCCCACTTCTTATCAGCCCAATAAGAAGTTTCCCACGAGCTCCAGGCCATTTCAGTGCTCTACCGCCCCGCAGAAGAGTGCACCACCTCCTAAGGTGGATCAGGAGACTCGTAACGAGTTAAGGAGGAGGAAGCTTTGCTTTCATTGCAAAGACCATTGGGAGCCTGGACATCATTGCCTTGGTAAAGGCAAGGTGCATCTCATTGAGGTGATTTCAGATGGAGAGGATGATCACTCGCCAGATACAGATGTAGAGGATGAGGGCGGTGACCATGATGCACAGGGGGAGCAGCCCCAAATAGAGCTTGGCGAGGGTGAGGCATTGGATTCATCTGATGTTACTATTGCCACACTTTCAGGCGTTCCTAGGTACCACCCCTTTCGGCTGAAGGGAGTGCTTAAGGGACAGCGGATTGTTTGTCTGGTTAACAGTGGAGCTACGCACAACTTCATTGATGAGGGGTTGGCTGTGAAACGAGGATTACAAGTTGAGGAATTTGATGGGTTTAGTGTACGGGTGGCGGATGGATTTGCTATCAGTTGCACTAAGAGGATTCCACGACTTAGTATTCAGATGGGGGACTATACATTGACCGATGACTTCTATGTTATTGGACTTGGTGAGATTGATACAGTATTGGGTATTCAGTGGTTACAGTCCCTTGGCAGATATGTGCAGGATTTTCGCAGGATGGAGTTGGAGTTTATGGTGGATAAGAAGAAGATTGTGCTTCGGGCTCTTTCTGACGGTGGGCCTAGAGTTGTTTCAGCACGCAGGATGGAGTCTATAGTGAGACATGGAGAGGTTGCATGGGCAGCCCAGTGTTTCATTTCGTCCAAATCTTCTTCAGACGATGAGCAGCCTTATCATATTGACATCCAGTCCATACTGGATAAGCACGGCCCAGTGTTTGGTGACATTCCTCCAGGTAGACCACCAAATAGAGGGTTTGAGCATGTTATAGAGCTTGAGGAGGGTGCTAAGCCCATGATGACTACGCCTTATCGCCATCCTAAGACATACAAGGATGAGATAGAGAAGGCCATTAGAGAGCTCTTGGAGATGGGACACATCCGTCCTAGTTCTAGTCCCTTTGCTTCTTCAGTAGTTTTGGTAAAGAAGAAGGATGGGACCATGAGGATGTGCATTGACTATCGTGCACTGAACAAGAAAACCATCAAAAACAGGTATCCCATTCCCCGCATTGATGAGTTGTTAGATGAGCTGCATGGATCTATCTACTTCTCGAAGATTGATCTTCGATCAGGCTACCACCAGATTAGAGTTCGGGATGAGGATATCCACAAGACAGCCTTCAGGTGTCATTATGGGCACTATGAGTTCTTGGTGATGCCATTCGGACTCACTAATGCACCTGCTACATTTCAGTCATGTATGAACCATCTCTTCAACAGGCAGTTGAGGCAGTTTGTGTTGGTGTTTTTTGATGATATTTTGATTTATAGCAGGACATGGGATGATCATTTGAGGCATCTTGATGAGGTACTTAGCATAATGGAGACTCAGTCTTTGTTTGCTAAGATGTCCAAGTGTGAATTTGGACTTACGGAGATATTGTATCTTGGGCATGTCATTGGGGCCAATGGGGTCAAGGTCCATCAGGAGAAGATACAGGCGATGCAGGATTGGCCACCACCCAGGAATATCTCTGACTTGCGAGGATTCTTAGGGTTATGTGGTTACTACAGGAGGTTTGTGAAGGGTTATTCTCAGCTGGTAGCTCCATTGACAGATCTTACACGGAAGGGTGCATTCAGTTGGTCAGATGAGGCACAGGTAGTATTTGAGAGGCTCAAGGTAATTATGAGTACCTGTCCAGTTTTGGCTCTTCCAGATTTCTCACGGCCCTTCATTTTAGAGTGTGATGCTTCGGGATTGGGGATTGGTGCAGTTCTTATGCAGGATCGCCATCCTATTGCTTTTGAGAACCGGAAGCTGAGAGATAATGAGAGACTGTATTCCACCTATGATAAGGAGATGCTTGCCATTATGCTTGCTTTGGCAAAGTTTAGACAGTATTTGGTGGGTGGAAAATTTGTGGTGAGAACCGACCACAACAGTTTGAAATATTTCCTGGAACAAAAAGAACTCAATGAGAGGCAACAAAAATGGGTCAGCAGGATCCAAGCATATGATTTTGACATTGAGTATGTTAAGGGGACGAAGAATGTAGTGGTTGATGCACTTTCCAGGAAACCCCAGCTCGGTGCCCTATGTTCTTTGAGCGAGATTTCAGCAGATTGGAAATCTCAACTGTCAGTTGAATATTCCAAAAACACTTGGGCATGTGACATTATGGATGGAAAAATTCAGGATGATCGGTATAAGGTAATGACTGATTTGATTTTGTATAAGGGCAGAATTTACCTAGTTCTTGAATCTGAACTTAAGGAGAAGATTATGCATGCTTTCCATGATGCACCACTTGCAGGACATCCAGGGTATTTTAAAACATATAGGCAGATTAGAGAGAGATTCTCCTGGAAGGGTCTCAAGGATGATGTCCTGCGCCATGTCCGTGAGTGTATGACTTGTCAGCAGAACAAGTCAAAGCATACTTTCCCAGCAGGTTTGCTACAACCATTGCCAATTCCGGAGCAGAAGTGGGAGAGTATTTCGATGGATTTCATTACAGGTCTTCCCGTGGTGCAAGGGAATGATCGCATTTATGCAGTAGTGGATCGGTTGACAAAATATGCACACTTTTTCGCTGTCCCTACCAGCTTTAAGGCACCTCACGTGGCTGATTTGTTCTTCCGTCAGATATTCAGGTTGCATGGACTTCCGAAGAACATAGTTAGTGACCGGGATAGCAGGTTTATGAGCATATTTTGGCAGGAGCTTTTCCGTCTGGTTTACACTGAGCTGACTCCTAGCACTAGTTATCACCCTCAGACGGATGGACAGACAGAGATTGTGAACAAATGGATAGAGGGTTATCTTCGCAACTACGTTGCAGGACAGCAGAAGGCATGGGTTAAGTTGTTGTATTTATGTGAGTATTGCTATAACACCACTTACCATATGTCTATTGGTATGACTCCATTCCGAGCACTTTATGGGTATGATGCGAGATCCTTTGTTGATATGGCATTTGGGGATAGTAGAGCTCCCAAGGCTCAGGAGAGTTTACAGGATATTCAGGAAATCCTTAAGGTGCTTAAGGAAAACATTCAGCGGGCCCAGAATCAGCAGAAAATGTATGCAGATAGGCACCGAGTGGAGAGATCATTTGAGATAGGGGACATGGTTTTTCTACGACTTCAGCCTTACAGGCAAAGTACTCTCAAGAAGAGTGGGGCTGAAAAGCTCAAACCGCGATTTTATGGGCCATACAGGGTGTTGAGGAGAGTTGGTGAAGTGGCATATGAGCTGGAGTTGCCTTCTGAGAGTAAGATACATAATGTTTTTCATGTGTCTTGCTTGAAAAAGGCTTTGGGGCAGAACATTATTTCCTCTACAGATTTGCCACCCCTGGATGAGGAAGGGAGATTAGACCTAGTGCCAGAGGAGATCTTGGACAGCCGAGAGAGGAGACTGAGGAACAGGGTCATTCGGGAGTTCCTGGTGAGGTGGAAAGAATTACCAGAGGAGGATGCTACATGGGAAGGCGAGATTATATTACAACATCCAGCTCTACAGTTGCTTGGGGACAAGCAATCTCGGGAAGGGAGGACTGTAATGTCCCTCTTTCTCGATTAGTTCGGTCGAAGACCTTTTGGCCTGTTTTGTCTACCCGACGGCCAAAGGGGTGTTTTCAAGGGTGACTTCGGTTTATTATTTTATTATATGGTGCTCGAATTAAAGTAAAATATCATTAAAGCACATATAATGAATTAATAGACTGTTTGAGTGATTTTGACTTAGGAAAGTGCATTTAAATAAATTAATAAATTATTTAAATTGCCTTCCTAGCCAAAAATGCGACTTGTTTGGGTTATGGCCAAATATACCCAAAAGTGCGACTTGATTAGTGAAGCAAAAATAATTAATTAAATATTAATTACATGGTGTTAGCCAAAAAGTGCGATTTGGCCTTTGGAGGGTTTTTGGCTATATGAGGAAAAATGCGGCCTAGGTAAAGCATTCAAATTATTATTATTTTCACTCAGCAGTTAGCACACAGCTTTTGCAAACAGAATCCAAGAACGAAAACCCTCTGGATTATTCCTCTTGCGGACAGAAACCCCAGGAGCAGTGAGAGAAGCTTCCATCCAGGAATCTTCATTGTTTACACCAGTTATTCAGCATTTCAGCAGTTTCAGAGAAAAGAATAAATTGCAGCTGTGGGCTTTGCACATCTATCTGAGTGGGGGCGGCTTCTTCTACAGTTATTTATTGCTGTGTCAGAGGTATTTTTCATGATAGATATTTATTGTAATTCCCAGCAGCAAATATATCAAATCAGCTAGGGTTTTGGGTCATTTACTGAGGGTTTTTGGACAATCATTGTTATTAAATCTTTCTGCAGATTTATACTTGTTTTGCTGTAATATTTAGCTTTAGAAATCATTATTAAATATACAGCTGAAATATTTATAGAGAAATCTGCCAGTTAAACCTTAGGCACCTATTCTGTAGTCACCTAGTTTGTGGGATTTGTTGTATTTAATTTATCTATGTAGTTTTAGTGTGATGTTTCATGAATTCCTTTGATATTATCAGTTCAGATCTGTGCCAGAGCATTATATAAAATAAAAAATAAAAAAAATATTCAGACAAAAACGGGTTTGGAATCTTTCAACCCATGACAGAATAAAGGTGAAAAGCAGCACATAATTCATCATAAGAGGCAATGGAATGTATTTGTAAACTTAACATGGTAATGTCACATTTAAGAAATGGCATGCTTTGTTGACATCCATATTAGCAGCACAAACATATGCTTCGATACGTATAAGCACTCCCACTAGAAATATAAATAAATCACTAAAATACCTTGTAGTCAAGATCATTAAGCTCGCCAAAAATTATGACATTTGATTTATAGCACAACAATGTATTTGTCATTGGTTGGTTGTAGACAATTAAACATCATTGCTCTTAACTTCAGAAATATTACAAAGCACGATATCTCTTTCAAATTCTAAGATGCAACTGTTGTGCCTTCCTTTTCATGGACCAAAGATAGGCTCTGTTTTTCAGCAAAACAATCCACTCAACTGTTAAGTCTCTTTATCTATTTTATGAGTTAACCAGGTCAAGGCTGTAACCCATCATACAACAATCTCGTTAATGTATTAAGTTTCCAACTATCAATTTCAACTTCCAAGTATTTTAGCAAAATTTACATATGCTATTGGTTCTGCATCCCCTACACAAATTAAATTCGTCCCAACTTTTTGACCCTTGAGTTTAATAGAGCAACTTCTCTAAGCATAGGTTAAAAATAACTTCTCCTAGTTATACATCTCTTCTCTCCATTCGTTCCCCTTTAGATTATAAATGCATACCTTAGTGAGTGAGTGTAAATAATATTATTTTGGACAAGTAAACATAAAAAGAGGAAAAGAAACACTATGAGAAAAGAGTTGTAATATATAATTCTCTGGATAAAATAGAAGGCACCTGGAATCTGCATATATAGTAGCCTTCCCCAAAATGAGATCTAAACCTCTCAATCGGACTTTTTTTAGGGTCACGTGGTTGAAATGGGACGCTCAAATTTACAAGCGCAATCACTCTGTCTGGTCGAAAAAGGCAAAGGTGTGCAGCAATGATAGAGCCCCAATCATGGCCAACCACAAAGGCCTGCTCACAATGACCAAAAGAGAATAAGTAAAGTTTAACCAATGCCTCATCTCAAACAGAATTAATCGAAAGTCATAGTAGATAACAAGGCACAAACAAATGTATATACTAAATAGGATCTAAGTTTTTAACATATTACTTGTTTATAAATGCATGCAACTGTTAATATTAACGAAAACAACTCTATGTGATAATAATATGAAAATGCTGGATCAGCAACTTTAGGGTCAAAGGCAATTAGCATCAAATTCAAATTGTGGGATTTGAAGACAATCAAACTCTTACAACTGCATTTAACATACTTTATTAGACAAATTAATATGGATTTGTGTAGAATACTCTATCCTCTTCCCAATGTCAAAAATTCTTTTTAAGGATGTTCATAAGAGGATGTGTTTTATGTAGTACAAGCAAGCCTAGTAACAGAAAGTTGGTTTATATGTATCATTATTGGTTCCTTCTAGGTATGTAGAAAGCATTTGCATGGATTTTGCAAGTGGGTTGTCCTATGTCAAGGAAGGGGCATGATTATCTCTTCATTTTTTTTGGAACAATTTAGTAAGGTGTTTATTCGTATTCCTTCTAAGAAGAATCTCAATGGTTGTGATGTAACTGAGTTGCTTTTTTACTCGTGTGTGGGTTCATTTATTTTTTGCCTTAGTTCTATTGTTTTGGATCAGAACTCTCAAGATTTGTTAGCAAATTTTGGGGCACATTGTGGAAGTAGATATGAATACCAAGTTCAAACAATCTATTGATTTTCGCCCACAAACAAATGGGTAGAAACAAAAGTTGTAAACATTAGACATTAGTACAACTCTTGAGAGGGTATAATAAAAACCATCCCAAAACACGGGATGAAAATTTGTTGTCTATTCAACGATTGTTATAACAAGAGTAGTGCATGCTTCTATTAGACAATACTCCTTTTGAAACAAGTTTTGGCTATACTTACCTTCAAGTGCATTTAATGTTGTTTTGAATTGCGGCCATATGAATACAATGAAAAAGTGGATCCTGGGGTCCATAAAGCTTGAAAGGTGCATTGAGAAAATTTAGCAATTCCACCTCCAAGACCAAAAGAGGTTGGAGGAAGTCTCACGCCAAGAATAAAACAAGGCATGATCAGCATAGGACTAAACACAACTTCCTTGTTAGGGACAAGCCATAGTTGTACTTGAGTAAAGAGGAACTCCAAGGTAAGTCTAAGAAGTTTAAGCCTCCTAGATGTGGTCCATTTGAAATTTTGGAACAAGTCAACAAGAATGCTCTCAGACCTGATTTGCATCTCATATATGAAGATTTATTTAGTTGTTGATGTTGAGAGCCTGCGTCTTTTTTAGCCTTCCATGTTGGACAAAGAAAATGACGAGATATTGCTACCTTCAATTCAAAACCTCACTTTTGATAGTCTAAATCGAATTGGCGGAGGATGTGGTAATGTTACTGAAGAAGGAAAGGAAAACACATTAGATGAGTGCAAGAACATTGATTGATTGGGCTAAAGGGATATCTACTTGCCAATGACAAATGGTACTTCAGAGAAGGTGTGGCGAAGAAGTTTCCTCACATAGTTCTTACAAGCTTTTAGAGATTTAAAATCCTCAAACTGGGGAGGCATCACACAAAATATGGATCTAATGTATCAACAAGATTGTGGAATGGTTCCACAAATCCCAATCGTAAATTCATGCTTGTAAGAACACTATTGTAACAATTGTCTCATCCAAAACATCAGTTTAAATCAGTTGGTGTAGAAAAATACAATATGGGGATGATCCTGGAAATCTTCAGTATGATGTAAGCCACTCTCTTTCCAACTCTTAGAAAATGAAGAGTTTTGTCATATATGGTGAGAACCACATGTTGTGTTACCACTTGGCAAGGTGATTGCATGGAAATTGCCTGTAACCGTCCCGGTGTCAATGAACATAACCAGCCCCGGCAATCGTGTCACCGCCTCAGCAATTTCGTAACCACCACTTTGTATACCAGTTGTCTCTTTGACCTGATACTAGAAATACAAAAACACTGGCATTGAGCGATTGCAAATGCTTCCTCTGCTCAATGACGTTTCCTCTGCCCAATGACAATTTAGTTGAGCATTCTGGTTGCGAATTCCTAAGTGAGATGAGCATAAATGCATAGCTAGTAAAAGGCTAGACGGCATTAAAGAAGTCAATGAGGAGTTTTGAAGTTGGATTCACATAGCAATTTTGCAAGCTTTGAGTCTTTGTTCATGTTATTTTCATTATTTCCCAATTGTTAGTGATTGTCTAAGTGTTGGATGGTTCTGAGTAGTGTTGTATAGTAATAGTTCAAGTGATTGTTTGCAAGATTGGATGGTGTGGTATTCGATAGCTTTGTCCATGAAAGGCCAGAAGTGGCAGTGACTTGTTCATTTTTGAATAACATAGTAGAAAAGGGAGTGCAACTGCTTCATCTGATGGATTATTTCCCACGCCGGGTTTCTCCAAGTCAATTCTTGTGTTCATATTGTGTTTTGGTGTTTATTTCATGTTTCTCTTAATGTCTAGAATTTCGTACATTTTAATTCCAGCACAATACTTATCTCTGTTTTAACAAGCAAACTAGTTTGTAACAATAATTTGTTGAGTTAGGCTTATAAGATCTGTGTTGGTGGAGCGTAATGTGGAATATCCACGTGGTTTGCAGATCAAATTTCTTTCCCTTTTGTTAGAAAGTGTTGATCCAAAGTGTATGTTAGCACTTTAGGTGTGGTTAGTCATTCTATTAGGGTATTAGTTTAATAAAATTAATGTAAGGGTTCTTGGGAATGAGATAGTTGGTCCCATATAACAGACTTGCAACTTCCCAGGTGCTTATCTATGTGCCTGAAACTAGTAGAAAGTGAAATGGACTTTAATATTGTAAGCTAGTTTTATAGTAATTAATGTTTGCAGAAGCTCTTTTCATGCAATAATGGAGAACCACTTTGAGGAGCAGGCAATTTGTTAATGTTGGCCCTACTGTGGTCTTCTACCTTATCTTATTTTATAGGACCTTCATAGATTCATTCTTGGCTTACATACAGTGGGTGATCATTCGTTCTTTTAATTCTTATGGGTGTTATAAATGTTTTATAGTGCAGGACACCTAACAACATTATGGGCAGTATCCCCATTGGTCTTATAGAGCCATAAGTAAGAAGAGTAGGCCCCCTTTTGTATCCATTTGGCTTGTGTCTAAACCTGGTCTAAAAGAGAGTAATGAGGAAATATTGTTAAAGAACCCAGTTCCTCAATTTCATTAAAGGCCAAGAGTGCAAATTTGAGCATCAATAGGTCCAACTTGCAATACCAAGACCTGCACTCTCGTACATATTCACAGCAACCCTTTGTGATCTTCACCGAAGTAGCCCCCCCTTTTGTATTTATTTGCTTGTTCATAAACCATGTCTATAAGAAGTAGTGAGGAAATATTGCTAAAGAATCTAGTTCCTCCTCCTTTTCACTAAAGGCCAGGGATGCAAATTTGATCGCCACTATGTCGAACTGTAAGAACCATGTCTATTTCTGATCCCAATTTCTGAGTTTTAGTGTATTGACTCTTCGTCAAACACTTGTCATGCAACATCAAGTTCTGAATTCTGATTCTGGTATACTGTTGTTATAAACTTATTGCGAGAGATTTAGGCAAACAAATTGTAAAATAAACATTCCCAATTGACCCACAATGATATCTTATTGTAAGGATCTTTATTTGCCCAATTAGGAACATTGGGAGCAATAATAATCGGGTCTGAGATAATAAATCAGACTGATGTCTTTTATATCAGCAAGTACAAATGTAATTCCAATTAAAGAATTCAACCATACAACCATCAAAAACCTTACCCGGAATAGATAGTCCTCTTGTAGATACAATTATGGGTATAATAGGCAACCTCTAAACAATGAAATTAGGTATTAGCAACCCGTTGGTGTAGTTGTTGTAGCTGTCCCCGATGCTGATACAATTCATACCTGTGCGTAAAAACCACAGCAAACTCCCGGGAATCTCCTACAAATGCCTTCACACCTCTAGATATTGCCGATAGGAGCTCAAAGGAAGAGGCCGATCAGCATGCAAGATAACTCCCAACTCAAAATCAAATCATTGATATGAAAGACTGTGCCACTAATGGGAATCGCTGTCCCAAGGATGATTTATGCGCTGATATACCAAGTTTTTGCTCCCCAACTAAATCGCTGTTGCCAGGGTGCGCCTCCAATGGTACCTGTAATCACCACATAACCCTCATATAATAGCCATAGCCAAAGAGGTAAGAGTTGCATTGGGGTTTTATGGCCTTCGAAAATGGATGTCATTACAAAGATCCCCCTCCAACATAAGCGGCTGAGCATAAAGACTAATCCCTAAATTTTGTGTAGAAACTTGAACAATATATCTCTAAATTTTATGAACAATCTCACAATTTTTGTCATGAAAAACCCTCTACCTTCCAACTCTGAAATCTACAAAGAATTCATCGAATCTATCTCCATGAAACTGAACAATGATTGCAACTGTGACTACTTAGCCAACTGGCGATCGTGGATTTTCTCCAAATAGCCAAAAACTCTATGGTTTTTGTCCTAGGGTTTCTAACCTACAAGCCAAAGCCGTCTCAAGCTCTCGAGGAAAAGTTTCTTTCATTTCAAATCAAATAACAAGTCATGAATGAATCTTCATTGCACTTTTTTCCTCCTTTTATAACCCTTTTCCTTTTTTGAGAGTAATACTTTAATTTATTGCTTTTTATTATAGTGTTTCCCTCTCAACAGTGACTTTACTTTATAATATTGTCATTGACATTATTAAAGTCCCTTTATAAAATAAAAGTATGTCCACAACTATTAATTAATATAAGTACCCCATAGGGCTTGGACTATTTATCACTTTAATTATTAATTAATTCCCTTTCCAAGAGCGATAAACACGAGGTGCCCGTAAATTTATTTTTAATTAAATGGCAGACCTTAATGAATTTAAATTAGATAGAGCTCCATATTACTTACACCCAACTTGCAGAAATGGCCGAAAAGCATCAGAACCGAAACTTCTCTGACAACTCGACCAACACAAGATGATACCGATATGAAAGAATGATAAACGATTCTAACTGTGATGCC
This sequence comes from Taxus chinensis, assembly GCA_019776745.2. Taxonomy (NCBI): domain Eukaryota; kingdom Viridiplantae; phylum Streptophyta; class Pinopsida; order Cupressales; family Taxaceae; genus Taxus; species Taxus chinensis. The sequence goes on along the minus strand of CM034151.1, from coordinate 229,922,466 downwards.
TTTACTACAATTGAAGCTCCCTCCAAGAATCTGGAGCTCAAACTGGAAACCAAAATAGTATCTGAAAGCCGTCATTTAACTCCTCTAAACAGACTGAGTTCATTGGAAATATCAAAATCAAACCCATCGATCACATGTTGACCAAACCCCCAATGTCAGCAAACAACTGCAACGTTAGAGAACCCGAAAACGGGGAACATTACAAACCTCCTTCCCAAAGATTGCTTGTCCCTCAAGCACTATCAATGCACTCCACAATCATCAATAGGTCCTACTGTAGAACAGAAGGATCCCCAGGTCCCACCAAAATAGCGAACCTACTATATGATATGAAGAAGGTAATCTCATATCAAAGAATCATCATCATACCAAAGCAAAAGTAGAAGACTCGTCTCATAAGGATGACCCAACAATCATCATGTTCCCACACCCTCCAATCCTACCAAAGTTATGTTAGATCCTGAAAAAAAACCATCGAAAGTGACATGGAGTTCCAATAGGACAGCTATTAACCCAATAACCCATGACAAATCAATGAAGATGAAGTCATCAATCAACCATAAGAGTGTCGTATCATAATAAATCTAACATAACACCAAAGATGATTATGGATGTCTTCACCACCCATGCAAATACAACGCTTGAGTGGCTGGTCCACTATGATGTCGTCAACAAATCATCAACTCCTTGAACGCATATTCATACAATCAACTGAAAATTCTGAATTATCCTCATCTATCCATCATGTGTCAAAACCTTGTAGGCATTTTCGTATCCTTTCCTTTCACACGATTGAAGTATCACATAAACCTCCAAGCGATATGTCTCATCAATCTCATACTACAAACTATGAACAGGACGGAGTTTTTTGATTCAATATAATTTTTTTGTTCTTTGTGTTTGTCTGTCATAAGAGGTTTTGGTTATGACATTTCAACGTATTAACATCATCCCTTGTGAAGGAAAATAGATCTAAGATAACCTCCCACCTTTATTGACCCTTGAGTTTAATAGAGCAACTTCTCTAGCAGAGGTTAAAATACTTCTCCTAGTTATACATCTCTTCCTTCTCCATTCGTTTCCCCTTAGATAGAAATGCATACCTTAGTGAGTGAGTGTAAATAATATTATTTTGGACAAGTAAACATAAAAACATTAAAAGAAAACACTATAGGAAAGAGTTGTAACCTATAAATTCTCTGGATTAAAATAGAAGGAACCTGGAACTTCAATATAGTAAGCCTTCCCCAAAATGAAGATCTAAACCTCTTCCAATATCGACTTTTTTTAGGGGGTCACGTGTTGAAATGGGCCGCTCAAATTTACAACGCAATCCACTCTGCTGTCTGGTCGAAAAGGCAAAGGTGTGACATCAATGATAAGCCCCATCATGCCAACCACCAATGGCCTGCTCACAATGACCAAAATGAGAATATTAAGTTTACCCAAATGCCTCATCTAAACGAATTAATCGAAAGTCTAGTAGATAACAAGGCACAAACAAATGTATATACTAATAGCATCTAAGTGTTTAACATGTTACTTGTTTATAACATTTGCATGCAACTGTTAATATTAACGAGAAAAAACTCTATTGTGATAATAATATGAAATGCTGGATCTCAACTTTAGGGTCAAAAGGCAAATTTCTCAAATTCAATTGTGGCTTTGAAGACAATCAACCTCTAACCACTGCATTTAACATCTTTATTAACAAATTATATGGATTTTGTAGAATAACTCTATCCTCTTTCCCAATGTCAAAAAATTCTTTCATAAGATGTTCCTATATGATTGTTTATGTAGTACAAGCAAGCCGAGTAACAGAAGTTGATTTTATTATGCCCTTATCGGTCTTTCTAGCCATGGAAAGCATTTCCAATGGATTTGTAGGCGGTTTCCTATGTTTGAGAAGGGGCATGACTATCTCTTGTGTTGTGGGACCAGTTTATAAGATGTGTTGGCTATAGGTCTGTAAGATAACCCTCAAAGGTTGTGATGCAGCTGAGTTTTTTTTTTGTTAATGTGTGGGTTCATTTTGGTTTGCCTTATTCTATTGTTTCAGATTGGGACTCAAGATTTGTTGGTAAGTTTTGGGCCACATTGCGGGAGAAGATGGATGCCAAGTTGAAACAATATACTGCTTTTCACGCACAAATCGATGGGCAAATAGAAGTTGTGAATAGAAGTTTGGTATGGCTCTTGAAAGGGTGCAACAGGAAGCATTCCAAGACATAAGATGAAATTTTGGTGTATATTCAGCATTCCTATAACAAGACCATGCATTCTTCTACTAACAAAACGCTTTTGAAACTTATTTTGGCTACCTATCTCCATGTGCATTTGATGTTTTGAGACAGCCACATGAAGACCATGGGAAAGTGGATCTAGAGGTCCACAAGGCTTAAAGGTTCATTGAGAAAATTTAGCAAATTCACCTCCTAGTGCAAGAGAGGTTAAAGGAATTTCAATCCAAGTGCAAACCAAGGCATGATCAGCATACGTTCCTTATTGGAGACAAGGTATGGTTGTACTTGAGTAGAGAGAGACTCCGAGGTAAGACTAAGAAGCTTAAGCCTCTTAGGTATGGTCCATTTCAAATTCTGGAACAGGTGGGCAAAAATGCATTCATACTTGATTTGCCTCCTTATATAAAGATTTATTCAGTTGTCAATATTGAGAACTTAGTTCTGTTTTAGCCTTTGATGTTGGACAATGAAGATGAAGGGCTATTGCTACCTTCAACTGAAGATCTCGGTCCTAATAGTCATATGGAATTGGAGGATGTTGCATTACAGAAGGACAACATACAGAGGACTACAAGAGTATTTGCAGATTGGGTTAAAAGGGCAGCTACCTGGCAAGGCCAAATGGTATTCCGGAGAAGATGTGGGGAAGAAATATCCTCACACAGTTCCTGAAGCTTTTAGGGACTTATGTTCCTCAAATTGGGAAGGTATGATCCAAAATATGGACCACATATGTTAGTTCTGTTAATAGATGTTTCCACTATTCCCTGTTGTTTGTAATTCATGTTTGTAAGAAACTATTGTAAGATACTTTCTCATTAAAAACGTCAATTCAGATAAATTGCAGTGGCAAAGTCAGTATGGAGATGATTCTAACTTTTTCAAAGTAAGAAAGTCATTGTTTTCAGCCCTTGAATTGAAGGGATTTGTCATAGATAGTGGTACCACCACTATAAGCAGGTGGCAGTTGTGCCACCGCATTGAAAGTTGCGTAGTCACCGGTGTTTCCAATTGGAAATTGTGAAACCACCTCAACAGTTGCGTAACTGCCCCAACAGTTCCGTAACTGCCAATCTACAGAGACCAGTGATTTTGCCACAAAATTAAAAAACATGGGCTAGACGCAGTTGTAAACGCTTACTCTGCTCAGCCACAGTTCAGTTAAGTTTTGGGCACATTCCAAAGTGAGAGGGCATAAATACAAACCTGGTGGAAGGCAAAAGATATCAGAGAAGCTAGTGAGGAGTTGTGCAACTAGATTCACATTGCTCTTTACAAGGTTGAGTCTTTGTTCATGTTATCTTCATTGTTTCCTAGCTGTTAGTGATTGTTTCAGTGTTGGATGGTTCTAAGAACTGTTGTAAGAGTGCAAAGCAATACTTGCAATCTTGGATAATGTAGCAATTGGTAGCTCCTTCCATAAAAGGCCAGAAGTGGCAGTGACTTGTTCATTTTTGAATAACATAGTAGAAAAGGGAGTGCAACTGCTTCATCTGATGGATTATTTCCCACGCCGGGTTTCTCCAAGTCAATTCTTGTGTTCATATTGTGTTTTGGTGTTTATTTCATGTTTCTCTTAATGTCTAGAATTTCGTACATTTTAATTCCAGCACAATACATCTCTGTTTTAACAAGCAAACTAGTTTGTAACAATAATTTGTTGAGTTAGGCTTATAAGATCTGTGTTGGTGGAGCGTAATGTGGAATATCCACGTGGTTTGCAGATCAAATTTCTTTCCCTTTTGTTAGAAAGTGTTGATCCAAAGTGTATGTTAGCACTTTAGGTGTGTGTTAGTCATTCTATTAGGGTATTAGTTTAATAAAATTAATGTAAGGGTTCTTGGGAATGAGATAGTTGGTCCCATATAACAGACTTGCAACTTCCCAGGTGCTTATCTATGTGCCTGAAACTAGTAGAAAGTGAAATGGACTTTAATATTGTAAGCTAGTTTTATAGTAATTAATGTTTGCAGAAGCTCTTTTCATGCAATAATGGAGAACCACTTTGAGGAGCAGCAATTTGTTAATGTTGGCCCTACTGTGGTCTTCTACCTTATCTTATTTTATAGGACCTTCATAGATCATTCTTGGCTTACATACAGTGGGTATCATTCGTTCTTTTAATCTTATGGGTGTTATAAATGTTTTATAGTGCAGACACCTAACAACATTATGGGCAGTATCCCCATTGGTCTTATAGAGCCATAAGTAAGAAGAGTAGGCCCCCTTTTGTATCCATTTGCTTGTGTCTAAACCTTGTCTAAAAGAGAGTAATGAGGAAATATTGTTAAAGAACCCAGTTCCTCAATTTCATTAAAGGCCAAGAGTGCAAATTTGAGCATCAATAGGTCCAACTTGCAATACCAAGACTGCACTCTCGTACATATTCACAGCAACCTTTGTGATCTTCACCGAAGTAGCCCCCCCTTTTGTATTTATTTGCTTGTTCATAAACCATGTCTATAAGAAAGTAGTGAGGAAATATTGCTAAAGAATCTAGTTCCTCCTCCTTTTCACTAAAGGCCAGGGATGCAAATTTGATCGCCACTATGTCGAACTGTAAGAACCATGTCTATTTCTGATCCCAATTTCTGAGTTTTAGTGTATTGACTCTTCGTCAAACACTTGTCATGCAACATCAAGTTCTGAATTCTGATTCTGGTATACTGTTGTTATAAACTTATTGCGAGAGATTTAGGCAAACAAATTGTAAAATAAACATTCCCAATTGACCCACAATGATATTCTTATTGTAAGGATCTTTATTTGCCCAATTAGGAACATTGGGAGCAATAATAATCGGGTCTGATATAAATAAATCAGACTGATGTCTTTTATATCAGCAAGTACAAATGTAATTCAAATTAAAGAATTCACCATACAACCATCACAAAACTTACCCGGAATAGATAGTCCTCTTGTAGATACAATTATGGGTATAATAGGCAACCTCTAAACAATGAAATTAGGTATTAGAACCCTGTTGGTGTAGTTGTTGTAGCTGTCCCCGATGCTGATACAATTCAGACATGTGCGTAAAAACCAACATGCAAACATACCCGGGAATCTCCCTACAAATGCCTTCAAACCCTTATGAGATATGGCCGATAGGAGCTCAAAGGAAGAGGCCGATCAGCATGCAAGATAACTCCCAACTCAAAATGCAAATCATTGATATGAAAGACTGTGCCACTAATGGGAAATCGCTGTCCCAAGGATGATGTAGGCGCTGATATACCAAGTTTGCTCCACAAGACTGAAATCGCTGTTGCAAGGGTGCGCCTCCAATGTAACATGTAATCACCACAAACCCTCAAATATAATAGCCAAAGAGGGAAGAGTTGCATTGGGGTTTATGCCTTCAAAATGGATGTCATTACAAAAGATCCCCCTCCAACATAAGCGCTAGCATAAAGAATAATCCCTAAATCTTTGTGTTAGAAACTTGAACAATATATCTCTAAATTTGTATTGGAACAATCTCACAAATTTGTCATGAAACCCTCTACCTTCCAATACTCTGAAATCTACAAAGATAAATCATCGAATCTCCATGAAACTGAACAATGATATGCAACTGTGACTTCGCCAACTGGGCTGATCTGGATTTTCGTCCAAATAGCCAAAACCTCTAGGGTTTTCGTCCTAGGGTTTCTTGAACCTGCAAGCCAAAGCTCTCAAGCTCTCGAGGAAAAGTTTCTTTCAAAATAACAAGTCATGAATGAATCTTCATTGCACTTTTTCCTCCTTTTATAACCCTTTTCCTTTTTTTGAGAGTAATACTTTAATTTATTTCTTTTTATTATATTTTCCCTCTCAAAAGTGACTTTACTTTATAATATGTCATTGACATTATTAAAAAGTCACTTTATAAAATAAAGTATGTCCAGCAACTAATTAATTAAATATAAGTAATCCCATAGGGCTTGGGACTATTTATCACTTAATTAATTAATGAATTCCCTTTTCCAAAGAGCTATAACACTGAGGTGCCCGATAAATTATTTTAATTAAAATGGCAACCTTAATGAATTTAATTAGATATAGCTCCATATTACACCCAACTTGCAGAAATGGCCGAAAAGCATCAGAATCGAAATCTGACAACACAAGAATGATACCGATGATGAAAGATGATAAACGATTCTAACTGGGTGACTTACTAAAAATTGAAGCTCCCTCCAAGAATCTTGGAGCTCAAACTGGAAACCAAAAATAGTATCTGAAAGCGTCATTTAACTCCTCTAAACAGACTGAGTTCATTGGAAATATCAAAACACCCATCGGATCATGTTGACACAAACCCAAAATGTCAGCAACAACTGCACTGTTAGAGAACCCGAAAACGGGGACATTACAAACCTCCCTTCCCAAAGATTGCTTGTCCTCAAGCAATATCAATGCAACTCCACAATCATCAAATAGGTCCATACTGTAAACAAGAATGATCCCAGGGTCCCAAACCAAAATAGCGAACCTACTATATGAGATGAAGAAGTAATCTAATATCAAAGAATCATCATACCAAAGCAAAAGTAGAAGACTCGTCTCATAAGGATTACCCAACAAGTCATCATGTTCCCACACACTCCAATGCCTACCAAAAGCTGATGTAGATCCTGAAAAATCGGAAAGTGACATGGAGTTCCAAGTAGGACAGCTATTAACCCATGACAAATCAATGAAGATGAAGTCATCAATCAACACATAAAGAGTTGTCGTATCATAATAAATCGGTAACATAACCAAAGATGAGTTATGGATGTCTTCAACACCCATCAAAGACAACTCTTGAGTGGCTGGTCCACTATGAATGTCGTCAACAAAATCATCAACTCCTTGAACGACATGATCATCATCAACTGAAAATTCTGAATTATCCTCATCTATCCATATGTCAAAACCTGTAGGCATTTTCGTATCCTATTCCTTCACGATTGAAGTATTCACTAAACCATCCAAGCGATATGTCTCATCAATCTCATCACTACAAACATATGAACAACGTGAGTTTTTTGATTCATATAAATTTTTTTGTTCTTTGTGTTTGGCTGTCATAAGAGGTTTGTTTATGACAGGTTCAACCGTATTAACATCATCCCTTGGAAGGAAAAGAGATCTAAGATAAACCTCCCTTTGTTGTCTTGCTTGATCTATGCGGTGAACTTGTTCTTTGACTTGTTGTAGATGCTGGTTTGCAAGGGCAGCCACTAACTTAGCCTCCTTGGCCCTTTGTGACTATATATCACACAGAATTTGCGTCTTTTCCACATCAGCCCAAGCCTGATATAAAAAATCACAATTCTTATGACTTGAATTCATCACACAAAACCCATTTTTAACACCCAATTTGAATGCCACCTATAGAAGGCTCCATGGTATTATCATCCTCATGTGAAAGGAGTATTCTCTCATGATGGAGTAAAGAAACATGACTGTTGTCATAAAAATCAGAATACCTATCATACTCTTTTGCCATGTCTTCAAGCTTCACACGTGCATCTTCCGTGCAATTTTCATATCCAACACTTGTACTTTGAGTGCCAACACTTGTAGACTCTTCTTCATTCATTTCTCCATGTGTAAGAGTTGTACTCTCATGAGAATGAGAAGATAAATTAACACTGCCCCAAATCAGACTTTTGGGATCCTCCTCCATGCTTTCATTGCAATCATCAAACGCTACCAATTCTTGATTGGTCTCAAGCTCTTCCCAAATGATTAGAGGTGGAAGAGGCTCAAATAAGTCTTCTTCAATACATTGCACAAGGCTGCACGTTACTACCTTGTGTGGTTCTTCATTTCTTTCTTCAACTTGTCCAACTTCTACAACATTTGCCATGTCATCTTGCACCATGGGAGTAGTTGCTCTATATGACTGATTTTTTGAATTATGCATCAAAAGGAGACGAAGATCAGTCATATCTCTATCTCTAACCATTTGCGAATAGTCTTCTTTCATCAATTCCAAAGCCTCTTTGAAAGAGTGCAAATGTGGATGAGAAATTCCATGCCCCATTCCTTTTTGTCTTTCCTCTCTTTGGGCTGTCCAAATGAGGTCTTCTAGGTGTTTGTGAGTGCTATCCATTCTTGACAATGCTTGAGTTATTTTATCTTCCCTCACAGCCAAATAGTCTTGCAAGTCTTCCCAAACCAAAGGCTTTTGTTCCAAATATCCTTGGCTGCTATAGTCTGATTTTTCTTCATGTGTAGATGATGTGACATTATTGGATTTAACTATCATATTAGAAGATGCCTTATGATCACCCAACGAATCCATGCCATTGCTATCCAAAACACTAACATGCTCTATCAAGTAGAAGATTCTTGTGAAACCTCTTGCAAGGATGATGTAAATAAATTATTACCCAAGGCTGTTCCCATGTCTTCGTGAGTCGAATTAGCATGTCTATGAAATTCATCATATAAATTTTTGCATACCTTATTGGAACTTGAAGACACCAAAGCACTCTCGTGAAGAGTTGCATCAACCATATGTGAAGATTCTCTATTCCTTCCATGCATAAACAATTCAGAAGCTATAGTGTGATATTCCTTCCTTGCATGCTCAGTCTTGTGGCCAAGATTTGGGTGCATGTCCATGTAGTCCTTGAAATGAAAATTCTCCTCAACATATTGAGGAAGGATATTATACTCCTTAAATATGCTAATCACTTCCGCTTCTTTGTCTTGTGGCATTGGACCTTTGCTAATAGAAAGTGAAGATGATCCTTTAGAGAGTCCAAACTTTGAAAGTGAATCATCTAAACGCTGCAATTTACGCATGAGCTGATGCTGTGATTGTTCAGGTTTTTTCCACACTTGTTTGTAGCTAGACATCCTTCCCAAGATGACTTATTTTGCTGTCCAAACTGGCAAACCAATTCCAAACTGAATTGTGCACAACTGATTTCAAAACAACTAAATGCAACCATTGCCCAACAGGCTGGCAGGATTATGGCTCTAATCAAACTAACCCTCCAGGCTGGGAGGATCCAAGCTCTGATACCACTGTAAGAACCCTGTCTAATTCTGATCCCAATTTCTGAGTTTTAGTGTATTGACTCTTCATCAAACACTTGTCATGCAACTTCAAGTTCTGAATTCTGATTATGGTTTTGTGTTGTTATAAACTTATTGCAAGAGATTTAGGCAAACAAATTGTAAAATAAACATTCCCAATTGATCCACAATGATATTCTAACCGCAAGAATCTTTATTTGCCCAATTAGGAACATTGGGAGCAATAATAATCGGGTCTGATATAAATAAATCAGACTGATGTCTTTTATATCAGCAAGTACAAATGTAATTCAAATTAAAGAATTCACCACACAACCATCACAAAACTTACCCGGAATAGATAGTCCTCTTGTAGATACAATTATGGGTATAATAGGCAACCTCTAAACAATGAAATTAGGTATTAGAACCCTGTTGGTGTAGATGTTGTAGCTGTCCCAAATACTGATACAATTCAGACGTGTGCATAAAAACCAACATGCAAACATACCCGGGAATCTCCCTACAAATGCCTTCAAACCCTTATGAGATATGGCCGATAGGAACTCAAAGGAAGAGGCCGATCAGCATGCAAGATAACTCCCAACTCAAAATGCAAATCGTTGATATGAAAGACTGTGCCACTAATGGGAAATCGCTGTCCCAAGGATGATGTAGGCGCTGATACACCAAGTTTGCTCCACAAGACTGAAATCGCTGTTGCAAGGGTGCGCCTCCAATGTAACATGCAATCACCACAAACCCTCAAATGTAATAGCCAAAGAGGGAAGAGTTGCGTTGTGGTAGAAACTTGAACAATATATCTCTAAATTTGCATTGGAACAATCTCACAAATTTGTCATGAAACCCTCTACCTTCCAATACTCTGAAATCTACAAAGATAAATCACCGAATCTCCACGAAATTGAACAATAATATGCAACTGTGAATCTTGAGATGAATTCACCAAGTGGGTTGATCTGGGTTTTTGTCCAAATAGCCAAAACCTCTAGGGTTTTCGTCCTAGGGATTCCTAAACCTGCAAGTCAAAGCTCTCCAGCTCTCGAGGAAAAGTTTCTTTCAAAATAACAAGTCATGAATGAATCTTCATTGCACGTTTTCCTCCTTTTATAACCCTTTTCCTTTTTTTGAGAGTAATACTTTATTTTATTTCTTTTTATTCTATTTTCCCTCTCAAAAGTTACTTTACTTTATAATATGTCATTGACATTATTAAAAAGTCACTTTATAAAATAAAGTATGTCCAGTAACTAATTAATTAAATATAAGTAATCCCATAAGACTTAGGACTATTTATCATTTAATTAATTAATTAATTCCCTTTTCCAAAGAGCTATAACTTTGCACTGGCTGATAAATTATTTTAATTAAAATGGCAACCTTAATGAATTTAATTAGATATAGCTCCATATTACACCCAACTTGCAGAAATGGCCGAAAAGCATCGGAATCAAAATCTGACAGCACAAGAGTGATCCCGATGATGAAAGATGATAAACGATCTTGACTGGGTGACTTACTAAAAATTGAAGCTCCCTCCAAGAATCTTGGATCTCAAACCGGAGGCCGGAAATAACATCTGAAAAAGTCATTTAACTCCTCTAAACAAACTAAGTTCATTGGAAATGTCAAAACACCCCTCGGATCATGTTGACACAAACCCAAAATGTCAACAACTGCACTACTAGAGAACCCAAAAATGGGGACATTACACGAACTTGCAATACCAAGACCTCACACTCATACATAGTCACAGCAACCTATGTGGCCTTCTATGTCGAAGTCGGCATGCCTTCCACACACCAGATTATTTCCCACATTAGCACATGTTTTGCATTGTTATCCTACCCATGGTATTCTAGCAACGCAAAAACAAGTTCAACCGCTATAGCATAATGCATTGGCGGTGGAGTTGGGGGTGAGGGTAGGGATGAGGATGGGGGTGTGGGTAGTAGTGGTGGGTTAATTTGTTAGTTTTGATTCATTTTATCCATTATTCTTGCTTTTATTGCTTCTTGCTATAATATTGCCTAGTGCTCTCTTGAGTGCAAAGACTCTCCAATAAACAGTCCTTTCCCAAGATGCCAACGCTTAACTCTATTAAGCACAATAACACTAGTTTCTCCTAATTCATAATCTGAAAACACGCGCAAGGTGACTGATCCGGAAAGGATTCAAACTTTGGTTCGGCTTCGAATGTATTCTTTCAATAAACATAAAGATTCTCTCAAGGCCTACCAATTCTTTTGTGCATTCATTTGTGGGCACCAAAGTACTTGGTTGTGCCTCAACCTCTCAACATCCAACATGCTTTATGCACGTAAGGGTGTGTTTGCTTGGCCTTTGAGACCTCCTACAAAGCCTCTCAATGTTCTCCCTAACATTTTCCTCACAACCACAGAAGCTTCCTCTTGCTAGCACTAAGTTTTGCACCACAAAATATTGCGACAACCATCCTAACCACTCATCTAGCGTACTCCCATGCTCTCACCTTCTTGGAGTGCTTTTCTCCATCTCCTTTAGCACTCGTTCTACTTTACCGATCATATTTCCTTTACCCTTGGGTAACCCACAACATGAATATTTAGTCAGCCATTGACAAAGGCTTAGCAACCTTTATCATCAAGTTGCTTGATTAACATTTGGATCTACACTATGAACAATTTGTGCTTCCCTTCTAAAAGCTTACCTTCAACCTCCTCAAGACATGAATAAGTACTCGCTACAAATTGCAAAAGAAAGATATCAAATGTGTCGCACTAAAACACACCTATCGCATGCATCTACACCCCATATTACAAATATTTTGTCGGCCATTAGAAAAGGCTCAATTACAGCTGCTTCTACCGCTTCTTGCTATAATTTTTCTATAATGTCCCTCTTTCTTGAATAGTTCAATCGAGTCCCTTTTTGTCTACCCGACGGCCAAAGGGTGATTTCAAGGGTGAATTCGGTTTATTAATTTTATTATATCGTGCTTAAAATAAAATAAAGTTATCACTAAAGCACATATAATGAATTAATAGACTTAATAAGTGACTTCAACTTAGGAAAGTACATGGAAATAAATGAATAAATTATTTAATGTGCTTTCCTAGGCAAAAAGTGCGACTTGCTTTGGGGAGAAATTAAATAAGCCAAAAATGCGACTTGCTTTGGAGAGGGAATAAATTAATTAAAAATTAATTATGCTCTTTTGGAAAAAGTGTGACTTGCATTTTGGAAGGGTTTTTTGGCTATAAGGGAAAAGTGCAACTTGTGCCGGCACTATGCAGATTATTATTATTTTTCTTCCCGGCAGTTAGCTCTGAGCTTTTGCAGACAAAATCCAAGGACGAAACCCTCTGGATTATTCCTCTTGTGGACAGAAACCCCAGGAGCAGTGAGAGGAGTTCCTATTCAGGGAGCTTCATTGTATTCACAGGTTATTTATCATTTCAGCAGTTCAAAAAGAGAAATAAAATTGCAGCAGTGGGCATTCAGACATCTTCTAGAGTGGAGTGGGGCGACTTATTCCACAGTTGTTTTATGCAGTATCTGAGGTATTCTTCATGCTAGATAATTATTGTACCTTTCAGCACCAATTATATATCAAATCGATTTGGTTTGAATCATTTACGGTTGGGTTTTGGACAATCTTTTGTTATCAAACTATCTGCAGATTTATAATTGTTTTGCCGTAAATATTTAATCATCAGAAATCATTATTAAATTCACGGCTGAATTGTTTATGAAGAAATCTGCCTGTTTAAACCCTAGGCGCCTTTTCTATATTCACCCGGTTTGCGGGGTTTGTTTTATTTAATTTACCTATGCAGTATGAGTATGGTGTTCTATGGTTTCTTTTGATATTATCAGTTCAGATCCGAGCTTGAGCAATATATATAAAAAAAATATTCAGGCAAAAAGGGGTTTGGGATCTTTCAGTGGTATCAGAGCAGTGTATCCTCCCAGCCTGTGTGGGAAGGAAGCAGAGAGTAAATCAAAAAAAAAAAATCAGCTTTGAATGCAACATAGAGAGGTTGGTTCACACAGATACTACACCCGCAGGCGGGCACGACTCGAAGCTGGTATTGTAGGAGGTGACAGAATGGATTTTATGGGTGATAGACAGGAGAGTCCTCCTCGGGATGAGCATGCAGACCCAGATAGAGACTTCATTAGGGATATGGCAGCCACTCAGAGGCAGTTGTTACAGACTATGGAGCGCATGGGCTCTACCTTGGACAAGTTGGCATTGGATAGGCCGCGGGACAGGCATGGCAGAAGGGATAGATCCGTATCACTTGCCAGTGGTTACAGGGATCACAACAAATCACCTTCGGAAATTGGAGTGTCAGGGGATCGCCACGCCGTGAGAGGAGGCACACCCATACAGATGAGAGAAGGACTATACAGATGAGGACTACGCGGTAGATAGGCCTATGCAGCCTAACTTCCTGCCTAGAGATGACCCACCAGAGATTGAGGTGCAGCCGGAAGAAGTAGCTTTTCCAGATACTATTATGGCAGTCAGTGATGAGTGGAGGAGTTTGCCGCAGCATGTGAGGGACGTCTTTCCCCTCCCACAGTATTGTGCTCAGAGGAGAGATAGCATGAGGGATGGAAAGGACAGGAGGCCTAGAGCACAGCAGAACAGGGAATTGCAGCAGGTTACCAATAAGGTAACCCTCTCCACTTTTGATGGTAGCGGAAAGATCAGTGCCAGGGCTTGGATTCACAAGCTCGACACCTATCTTACCCTCAAACCAATGAGGGAACAAGAGGCTATACAGTTCGCTACTTTACACCTTGAGGGGGTGGCTTATGATTGGTGGCACCATGGATTAGTTACACAGAATCATGTACTTCTGTGATCATACAAGGACTTCAGCGAGAGGTTGATTGCGAGATTTGATCGCAAGGATGTGGAGCTTTATTACAGGGACTTGGCACAACTCCGACAGAGTGGACACGTTGATTCATACATCAACGAATTTCAGCGTATAGCAGTCATGGTTCCAGAGATGCCTGAGAAGAGGGTAGTGATGCTATTCATAGAGGGCCTTCATGACAGGATGAGAGGATTGGTCAAGGCTCTTAAGCCTAGGACATTGCATGATGCCATCCAGACGGCATTGGACTTGGACACATCCCCCACTTCTTACCAGCCCACTTCTTATCAGCCCAATAAGAAGTTTCCCACAAGCTCCAGGCCATTTCAGCGCTCTACCATTCAGCAGAAGAGTGCACCACCTCCTAAGGTGGATCAAGAGTCTCGTAATGAGTTGAGGAGGAAGAAGCTTTGCTTTCATTGCAAAGATCATTGGGAGCCTGGACATCGTTGCCTTGGTAAAGGCAAGGTGCATCTCATTGAGGTGATTTCAGATGAGGATGATGATCACTCGCCAGATACAGATGCAGAGGATGAGGGCAGCGGCCATGATGCACAGGGGGAGCAGCCCCAAGTAGAGCTTGGCGAGGGTGAGGCATTGGATTCATCCGATGTCACTATTGCTACACTCTCAGGAGTTCCTAGGTACCATCCCTTTCGGCTGAAGGGAGTGCTTAAGGGACAGCGGATTGTTTGTTTGGTTGACAGTGGAGCTACGCACAACTTCATTGATGAGGGGTTGGCTGCGAAGCGAGGATTACAGGTTGAGGATTTTGAGGGGTTTAGTGTACGAGTAGCAGATGGGTTTGCTATTAGTTGCACTAAGAGGATTCCACGGCTTAGTATTCAGATGGGGGACTACACATTGACCGATGACTTCTATGTTATTGGACTTGGTGAGATTGATACAGTATTGGGTATTCAGTGGTTGCAGTCCCTTGGTAGATATGTGCAGGACTTTCGGAGGATGGAATTGGAGTTTATGGTGGATAGGAAGAAGATTGTGCTTAGGGCTCTTTCTGACGGTGGGCCTAGAGTTGTTTCAGCACGCAAGATGGAATCTATAGTCAGACATGGAGAGGTTGCATGGGCAGCCCAATGTTTCATTTCATCCAAATCTTCTTCAGATAGTGAGCAGCCCTTTCATATAGACATCCAGTCCATACTGGATAAGCACGACCCAGTGTTTGGTGACATTCCTCCAGGTAGACCACCAGATAGAGGGTTTGAGCATGTTATAGAGCTTGAGGAGGGTGTTAAACCTGTGATGACTATGCCTTATCGCCATCCTAAGACATATAAGGATGAGATAGAGAAGGCCATTAGAGAGCTCTTGGAGATGGGACACATCCGTCCTAGTTCTAGTCCCTTTGCTTCTTCAGTTGTTTTGGTGAAGAAGAAGGATGGGACCATGAGGATGTGCATTGACTACCGTGCACTAAACAAGAAAACCATAAAGAATAGGTATCCTATTCCTCGCATAGATGAGCTTTTAGATGAGTTGCATGGAGCTATCTATTTTTCGAAGATTGATCTTCGATCAGGATACCATCAGATTCAAGTTCGGGATGAGGACATTCAAAAGACAACTTTCAGGTGTCACTACGGGCACTATGAGTTCTTGGTGATGCCATTTGGACTCACCAATGCACCTGCTACGTTTCAGTCATGTATGAACCATCTCTTCAACAGCCAGTTGAGGAAGTTTGTGTTGGTCTTCTTTGATGATATTTTGATATATAGCATGACATGGGATGAGCATTTGAGGCATCTTGATGAGGTACTTAGCATAATGGAGACTCAGTCTTTATTTGCTAAGATGTCCAAGTGCGAATTTGGACTTACTGAGATATTGTATCTTGGGCACGTCATTGGGGCCAATGGGGTCAAGGTTCATCAGGAGAAGATACAAGCAATGCAGGATTGGCCACCACCCAGGAATATCTCTGACTTGCGTGGATTCTTGGGGTTATGTGGTTATTACAGGAGGTTCGTGAAGGGCTATTCTCAGCTGGTAGCTCCATTGACAGATCTTACACGGAAGGGGGCATTCAAATGGACAGATGAGGCACAGGTAATATTTGAGAGGCTCAAGGTAACTATGAGCACCTGTCCAGTTTTGGCTCTTCCAGATTTCTCACGACCCTTCATTTTGGAATGTGATGCTTCGGGATTGGGGATTGGTGCAGTTCTTATGCAGGATCGCCATCCTATTGCCTACGAGAGTAGGAAGTTGAGAGATAATGAGAGATTGTATTCCACCTATGATAAGGAGATGCTTGCCATTATGCATGCTTTGGCAAAGTTCAGACAATATTTAGTGGGTGGGAAATTTGTGGTGAGAACTGACCACAACAGCTTGAAATATTTCCTGGAACAGAAGGAGCTCAATGAGAGGCAACAAAAATGGGTTAGTAGAATCCAAGCATATGATTTTGACATTGAGTATGTCAAGGGGACGAAGAATGTAGTGGCTGATGCACTTTCCAGAAAGCCCCATCTCGCTGCCCTATGTTCTTTGAGCGAGATTTCAGCAGATTGGAAATCTCAATTGTTAGTTGAGTATTCCAAAAATACTTGGGCATGTGACATTATGGATGGAAAAATTCAGGATGGCCGATATAAGGTAATAGCTGATTTGATTTTGTATAAGGGCAGAATTTACCTAGTTCCTGAATCTGAGCTTAAGGAGAAGATTATGCATGCTTTCCATGATGCACCACTTGCAGGACATCCAAGATATTTTAAAACATACAGGCAAATTAGAGAGAGATTCTCTTGGAAGGGTCTCAAGGATGATGTCTTGCGCCATGTCCGCGAGTGTATGACTTGTCAGCAGAACAAGTCAGAGCATACTTTCCCAGCAGGTTTGTTACAGCCATTGCCGATTCCGGAGCAGAAGTGGGAAAGTATTTCGATGGATTTCATTACAGGTCTTCCCGTGGTGCAAGGGAATGATCGCATTTATGCGGTAGTTGATCGGTTGACAAAATATGCACACTTTTTTGCTGTCCCTACCAGCTTTAAGGCACCTCATGTGGCTGATTTGTTCTTCCGTCAGGTATTCAGGTTGCATGGACTTCCGAAGAACATCGTTAGTGATCGGGATAGCAGGTTTATGAGCATATTTTGGCAGGAACTTTTCCGTTTGGTTCACACTGAGTTGACTCCGAGCACTAGTTATCACCCTCAGACTGATGGGCAGACAGAGATTGTGAACAAGTGGATAGAGGGTTATCTACATAACTATGTTGCAGGACAGCAGAAGGCATGGGTAAAGTTGTTGTATTTATGTGAGTATTGCTATAACACCACTTACCATATGTCTATTGGTATGACTCCATTCCGAGCATTGTATGGATATGATGCGAGATCTTTTGTTGATTTGGCGTTTGGGGACAGTAGAACTCCCAAGGCTCAGGAGAGTTTACAGGATAGTCAGGACATCCTTAAGGTACTTAAGGATAATATTCAGCGGGCCCAGAATCAACAGAAGATGTATGCAGATAGGCACGGGGTAGAGAGAGCATTTGAGGTAGGAGACATGGTATTTCTACGTCTTCAGCCTTACAGACAAAGTACTCTCAAGAAGAGTGGAGGTGAAAAGCTCAAGCCGTGATTCTATGGACCATACAGGGTGTTGAGAGTTGGTGAAGTGGCATATGAGCTGGAATTACCTTCTGAGAGTAAGATACACAATGTCTTTCATGTATCTTGCTTGAAAAAGGCTTTGGGGCAGCACGTTGTTTCTTCTGCAGAGTTACCACCTTTGGATGAGGAAGGGAGGTTGGATTTAGTGCCAGAGAAGATTTTGGATAGCCGAGAGAGGAGATTGAGGAATAGAGTTATTCAGGAGTTCCTGGTGAGGTGGAAAGAGTTGCCAATAGAGGATGCTACATGGGAGGGCGAGTCTATATTACAGCATCCAGCTTTACAGTTGCTTGGGGACAAGCAATCTCGGGAAGGGAGGACTGTAATGTCCCTCGTTCTCGAATAGTTTGATCGAAGACCTTTGGCCCTTTTTGTCTACCCGATGGCCAAAGGGTGGTTTCAAGGGTGACTTTAGTTTATTCATTTTATTATATCGTGCTTAAAATAAAATAAATTATCATTAAAGCACATATAATGAATTAATAGACTTAATAAGTGACTTCAACTTAAGAAAATACATGGGAATAAATTAATAAATTATTTAATGTGCTTTCCTAGGCAAAAACTGTGACTTGCTTTGGGGAGTAATTAAATAAGCCAAAAATGCGACTTG
This sequence comes from Taxus chinensis, assembly GCA_019776745.2. Taxonomy (NCBI): domain Eukaryota; kingdom Viridiplantae; phylum Streptophyta; class Pinopsida; order Cupressales; family Taxaceae; genus Taxus; species Taxus chinensis. The sequence continues at coordinate 229,904,057 of CM034151.1, read as the reverse complement.
CTTTAGAGATGGGGAAAATTAATTAAAAATTAATTATGCTCCTTTGGAAAAAGTGCGACTTGCATTTTGGAAGGGTTTTTTGGCTATAAGGGAAAAGTGCGACTTGTGCCGGCACTATGCAGATTATTATTATTTTTCTTCCCGGCAGTTAGCTCTGAAGCTTTTGCAGACAAAATCCAAGGACGAAAACCCTCTGGATTATTCCTCTTGTGGACGGAAACCCCAGGAGCAGTGAGAGGAGTTCCTATTTAGGGAGCTTCATTGTATTCACAGGTTATTTATCATTTCAGCAGTTCAGAAAGAGAAATAAAATTGCAGCAGTGGGCATTCAGACATCTTCTAGAGTGGGGCGACTTATTCCATAGTTGTTTTATGCAGTATCTGAGGTATTCTTCATGCTAGATTATTATTGTAGCTTCTAGCATCATTTATATATCAAATCGATTTGGTTTGAATCGTTTATGGCTGGGTTTTGGACATTCTTTTATTATCAATCTTTCGCAGATTTATAATTGTTTTGCCGTAATATTTATTAACAGAAATCATTATTAAATTCACGGCTGAATTATTTATGAAGAAATCTGCCTGTTTAAACCCTAGGCGCCTTTTCTATATTCACCCGGTTTGCGGGGTTTGTTTCTATTTAATTTGTTTATGCAGTATGAGAGTGGTGTTCTATGGTTTCTTTTGATATTATTAGTTCAGATACCAAGCCTGAGCATTCTATAAAAAAAAAAAAATTCAGGCAAAAAGGGGTTTGGGATCTTTCATAATCACTTGCTGCGAAGACTCCAAATAAAGATTCCTTCTTGGCAAGCTGCATACGCACCATCTGCTACTGGAGTGCCATCCATTGACATAAAGACCAATATTGTTTTTATTCACCGCTTTCAATCTTGTCTTTTCTATTATGGGCGCTACGTGGGTCAAACTCTAGCTCTACTTCGATTTGTATTCTTTCAATAACCTCCAGGACTTCTTTTCCTGCCAGTAAACTTATTTCTAAACCTTTTCTTTTTAATATTGGTGGCTTTGGAATATTTAAGATAAAAGACAAATACTTTGAGTGTTGTTGCCAAATAAGAGATAGTGGAATTTGTTTGAACAACAGAGTTCCCCACATCTGACCTATAGAAGTCTTTCAGGGCTCTCCCCAACATTTTCCTCGCAACCATAAAAGCTTCCTCTTGCTAGCACCAAGTGCCGCACCACTAAAAACTGCAAAACTTTCCTAATCACTCATAATGAAGTACTCATGTGCTCTCAAAAATTGCTTTAGGTGAGTTGGTTATCATTCCTTTGCAAAAACTCATTTTCCTTTGTCAATCAGTTTCCGTTGGTCCTAGAGTTTAAACCTCACAAGTGCCAAAATTCTTTTTTTTTGAAAAAGGACAAATTGAATTAATTGTCAAAACCAAAAAAATGAGTACCCACAGTCACACTTATCACTACATCTTTTATGTACTGTAAAAGTCACTTTTCTGAAAACGTAGACTCCAGCAGGGTGCAAATGTTCCAACCGAGGTATACTGTCAGTAGAGGGGTATAATGCATATTGATCAGCAGTTCTATTCTTGGCTTTCCACGTAAAATAGATTTTTTTATGCATAGTTTGCATTGGTCCAGGGGTATTTGTAATACTGCGTACATCTTTATAAGCAGATTGCGATTGTTAAAGTTTGGGCTTATGACTACTCATTTTTTAGGGTGCAGATCCCTGGAAATTTTGGTCAGAGGCTGATTTAGTGTGGATGATTTTTCCAGTTTTAGGATCCGGACAATTTGTAGGGTGCTTTTTCTATCATCTTTATAAGAAGGCCTAGGGTAGATGTTTCCATGTATATCAGTGTGAGGCATGTTTAGTGGAATTTGACACCCTACCTTTGCTAAAATATTGAAAATGACGAGTTTGTGCTTCAAAACCATGAATGTAACTGTGTTTCCCACCACTTGTGTTTGACTACTCATTTATTATGGAATGGAAATTTTGAGACCTTAAAAGATGTGAACAGATGTTTTTTAATTTTGGTGCTTGTAGATGTTTTTTCTATATCTTTTTTAGTAATAGTGTTTCCATGTTTAGCGGGTGTATTTTGGTGGAATCCAACACCCTACCTTTACTAAAATATTGAAAATGATGAGTTTATGCTTCGAAAACTTTGATAAATTGTAACTGTGCTTTCCCACTGCAATTGTGGGTCGTTACGAGATTCAAAATATGAGTTGCACTTTTGAAGGAACTGTTATGAGGTTGACTAGGGACAACTTTGATCAGGTTCCGACATAGCCAATGACACACTCTCAAACTTATGGGAAAACAGAAATTGTGAATAAGACCTTAAAGGGTTATTTGCGGAGCTATGTGGCAGATTTGCAGGTTAGATAGACGTGTTGTTTTTTGTTCGATTTTGGTTTTTAGTTCATTGAAATCATTTACGAAGAGCCGACTGGGTTGTTTTGATTGGTTTTTTCACTGTAATGACTTCTCACCTCTCACTTGATGGGGGGAAGAGACTGTATTGCCCTTTGATTAGTTGTTGGTGATTGTACGAGTTGACAAGGGGAATTGCTAGGACCAATAGTGTTGAACAAAGGTTTGTCAACGTCGTTGGGTATCGGGAATATGTGCCATACATCAGTCACAACAATGAGTCTTCTATTGGAGATCAGGTTTTCCTTAAGTTGCAGCCTTATAAACATACAACTCTTAAGAAGAAGGCATCAAAGAAACTATCTTCCAGCTATTGTGCTTCCCTATTGCAATACTTCGGTACAAAATGGTCAGAGGGGATGGACGTGTTAGTAGGATTTTTATCATTCATGCCACAACTCACGGGGTAGCGGGCTTTGTGTGAAGTGGCATAGGTTAATGAGCAACATGATGTATAGTGTGCTAATTTGTAGGTGTGCATCATAGAAACTATCTCCCATGACTTTCTATGGTCCCTACACCATTCTTCGATCATCTTCTAGAAACCCACTTTAGTGACAAGGGGGTTTGTTGACACCTTCCAGGGGATCTCTAATGTTTACACTGTGTTTGTGTTTATTTTATTTGTTAGTATTCTAGTTTATGTATGAAATAAATGTAGACAAGGCATGCATCTCTAATGCCTAAGAGACACCCTGGCTGCTAGATTACTTTGTTGAGTAGTCAACCAGGATCTTATATTATATGTTAGTGCATTGGAATGATGTACTTCATGGTTAGGAATCTCAGGTGGTTCGTTATTGGGTTGACTGTTGGGTCCTGTATACAAACCACTTCTTCATAAGCTTATTTAAGCTTGAGGATGATGGCAGTTGAACACATGTAAGGGATAATATCCAAGCATTTAATATTGTAAAGAGTGTCATTAGAGATCCCCTTCATGCAAATCTAATGATCAGTTTAGCCTGATGTAACGATAGAATTTCCCGTCAGGCTAATAGTGGACAAGCCTGCAAGGGAAATAATTTAGACTAGAAGTTGTCATTCAAATAAAGGATAACTTTAAATTATATTCATAAAAAATAACTTATGTTTATTTATTAAAAAGGTGATTATTATTAGGAGATCAGACTCAGTTTGTTTGACAGTTAAGAATAAATAAGAGCCCTGCAAATTACTTTATGAGTAGACTTTACCTTGAAAGGAACGTTTTAGAGTGAAATCATAAAAGTGGTGCGATTGGGCTCATTTCGGCATCGCTTTGAAGTCAGCTATTTTTGTATTGTGAGATTGAGTTTAAGCTTCAAATTTTAGCATCTAAGGATGAAAAGCCTTTGGTGAATAAGGCTTGTGGACAAAAACCCTTCGGTCTTGTATGGTGGTTCCATTAAGGGACTGCATTTGTGTTTTAAAAAACATCATCTACTATCGTAAATTCAGCATTTTGGAGGCCTATCAAGCTAGGGCATCATTTTGAGGGCTGACATACTTTTAAGGGTTGATGTCATCCCTTGGATATATCTAACGGACGACCTAGATCATTTTGGGAGGCTGTAGCTTCATCAGTGGAAAGCTGCTGTACGGTTCTAGACAGCTTAGTTGTTCATTTTCCCAGCAAAACTTATGACCAGGCTAGGTGGCCAGCAGCCATACATTGCTTACGTTATCATTTCCCAGCAGTTGTACCTTTGAAACAATGTTTTCCAGCCAGCTTGGATGGCATTTCTAGCGAACAATTTTAATTGTATGGTTAGGTATGATTTCTGCAATTTTTTTTGTAAAAATCAGCTAGGGTTTCAGCTGAATAATTTCCATATTTGTGCTTGGTTTTTCCTACTAATTAAGTTCAATAAAAGTTGGGTTGTGTTCAAACATTGGGTTTTCCATGCAAAGTGGATAGCAGACATCTCTTCCACGGAGATTGCTTTCTTTTTAAAAACTCTTGTATTATCTTGCAATAAAGCTTTGTTTTGTACTCATGCAAATCTGTGTTAATTCAATAGAGATGAGATTGCTTTATTATAACACACTAATTCCTAACAATTGGTGTGTTGTCTTCCGGATTCAATACTCAATTTGGATCAGTGGTATTAGAGCAAGTTAGATATTGCATGCACCATCAAACGAGTTTTTGAGGAGTTAAAAATGTGACTTTTCTCAACGCCGGTCCTTTGCTTTCCAAATCTGCAATGGCCTTTCGAGATTGACGGTGGTGCTTCATAATATGCACTTTGTGCAGTCCTCGCCGAACATATGCATTCAATTGTCTATTGCATTGAAACAATCATAGATATCACATGTGGGCATCCTACATCCAACAAAGAACTCAATCACATTGTCTGATTAAGCTAAAATGTAATTTATGAGCCTAATCTGAATGCAAGATTGTAGTAAAATGAATAATAATGAAATACAGAAATTACAACCAAGCAACTAAGCAATAAAGTGAAAACCCTAAGTACAAAGAAGAGGTAAGAAGCCTTAGTTGATTCGCAGTGAAATTTGGACTGGATCGCAGCTTTAACCAACTAAACGAAAAAGAAGAAGCGTCGCACAGAAGCCCTAGAACGCCCTGGACCTGTTTCTGGGCGCCTAGGTCTGCGGATTTGCTCAAAAAAACCTCCTCTGAGGTGTCGCAAGATGTTTGCCTTTAGTCGCCTTTGATCACTCCGAGGTTGCACCAAGATCGCCAAGGTCGTTGGAAACCTACAATGAAGTATAGACCTCCAAAACCCTCAAACAAACATCAAATCCTAAAAAAGAAAAGATGCAAAATGAGAGGTCGAACTATCCTCAGTTGTCACAATGGTGAACTTACGACTGAGCGTTGCACTACATCTCAGACCCAATGTAGTTTTGTGTGTGTATGGAATTGTGCCCTAGGTTTCTCTTGTGCGTGTCGCACTTGGATAACGAGCAAATAGCTAGATGTAGAATGTAGTAAATATGTGCATGGAATAGAATGAACTTCCCTCCTATGAAGTCTGATACAGAAAACCAACCCTTATGTCCCTTGTGATGGAGCTAGATGGATGCAAATGGAGCTCTTAGATGCCTTGATGGATGCAACCTTAGGTGGTGATAGATAGTGCTTAGTGTTTGGTCTTTTATTATGATCACAAAACTTTATATTAATATGATTCTCTTGCTTGAATTTCGTAATTAACCCCGAAAAGGCCGACTACCAAAAAGATAAGATGCTGAAACAGCTAGAAAGGACCCAAAAAGTGAGAGTAAAGTACAAAGGGGACAGGAGTCCTCAAAGGGAAGAGGGCGCTTGGCGCTGGTGTCCTGGCTGGGCACTGGTGTCTATGGTGACAAATGCAGAAGAGTAAAAAGACAGAATGAGGAAGTAAGGGTGCAAGACTGAAATTAGCAACAGAAAGCAAAGAAAGGTGGCCAAAGACATGGGTTAATCAATATTAAGTCTTCAGAAAAATTATTTTAAAGTTAAGTTCTAAAATTAACCGACAAAAAGGAAATTTTTAGATTCAGATGCCCCCTGACTGCTGGCGCCCTAGGCAACTGCCTAGTTTGCTTAAGGCTTAATCCCCCTCTGGCTGTCCTCCACGTGTTCCAAGGTTTACCTCCTCTCTGAGATCGTGTTTTGCCATTTCTGCTTCTTGACAATGTCTCGCAATCTTCACAGAAGAAACAAGAGATTTATTCCCAGGTTTGGTCTAGGCATACATTTCTTTTAATCCTCACAGCTATACGCCTGTTGCATTTCTTTTCTTTTGCGCAATCATTGTGCACTCCCACAACTTATATCTGTTGCGCATTCTTTGAAATGCTATTTTCTTGTAACAGCGTTTGATATCTCTCAAAGTGCAGTCTTCTATCCTTTTCTGCTCTGCAGGTGTTTCCTTATGACTGGGAAGAAGGTTCTTCCATTCCCGCGCATTTGATGTCTCATGGTTTTGCAAGTATTTTAGACATTGAATACCATTTTCAAATCACCGCAATTACTTCAACAATGGTTTTCTGCTAAGCAATTCTCTTTCAATCATTGTTCTGCTGCCTTTAAACAAAAAGAATGTTGTGGTGTGCTTGTGGAGTCATTGGATTCATGTACAATTATCTTGTATAGTGTCATGTTGGCCACAATCATTGCGCAGTTGCCGTTTTTTCACCTCGTAAGAGAAAGGGAATATAGATCTCATACTTATTGCACAGTAAAAATGTTTTATATGCCCTTGCCACATCTTGCTTTGATTTCCACATCAACCTCTGCCATTGATAGTCGAATCATTCTTTCATCTTCTTTGCTTGCAATCAACATTTTCTGCACGTATATACATTTCTATCCTTTGCACAAACTCTGCACATTCAAGGGCTCATTTGCATCGTCCATAGCACATTAAGAATATACTGTTACAACTATTTTTTCTGGTATCAAATTTAATAACGATATATACTAGTGCAGTTCATATGAATCAAACCTTTGGACGCAGGGAAAAGCTTGTTGTTGCACAGTCTTCTTGGGATGCACTGGAATTTGCATGGGACAAGTGTAATGTGCATACTTGGCAAAGGAGGTTCCACTATTCTAGCGTGCACAGTTGCTTCCAACATAGGGCATGTTAAGAAGAAGAACGTTAAAATACATAGAACGGAAAATCAGAATTTCATCAATATATAATTAAACAAAAACAAAACACAGATTGAAAGCGCACAAATCCTCAATCTTTTATAAAATAAATAATTAGCCAAAGTAAAGCAGTTGTCTTCAATCTCTCCCTTCATTCCTATTTATAAGCAATGCTAACTCTTCATATCCCATTGTTCTCCTCCCTGTCTCTTCACCTTCACTAAGCAAGACAAATTAAATATTTATTTATCTTTATTCCCGCTAATAGTTCCCAAGGTACCCATAAATGGATTACAAAGACGATTAGCTGCTTAGTGATGATGATGATGGGAAGACTTCATGTAACAATTACAATCATCAACAAAAATACCTTTGTTTATTTAAAATGACAATAAATGTTCCAATTTTTAACAAAAATGGATGTTTTCTTTTTAATAGTAACTATAAGTTCCTTTGTCAAAGATTACATAATAAGAACTAGAATTGCCTGATAGAAATTTTGGATTGACATCTTATAACATTGTTCTTTTATTTTTCACTTTTAAATTGTAATTAGTGGGTAAACTTCTAAAACGTTGTTTAAGTTGATTGTTGGTAATTTATTTATCATAAATTGTATTCAATTTATGTTAGTAGAGTAACTTATAATGTTGACATACCATTATGAAATAAATTTCTTTATAATGTTTTATTAGTAGTCATTTTATTTTATATCTATAATTCCAACATAATATCACTTTCCAATCATTATTGTACCATCCATATAAATTTGAAACATTGAGCAATGGGATTCATGTAGGTTAGGCTTAACATCTTCATGTGCAATTACAAGATATTTTGAAAATTGTATTCAAATGCAGTCTTGATTGAAGTTATCCATCCTTTTACATTCAACAAAAAATACTTGTGGAAATATTTACTATATGTGCATGGATCATGTGATCCTCATGCACCCATTTCAGTTTCTCATTGGTGTCCCAATAACAAAAGCGTTGATCGCACAATATTATAATATTTATTATGTAATGTCCCTTTTTTGGAGGCATTACTAATATATCGGTTCATCTCTTTCATTTGCATTATAACCCCTTGGCATACCTAGCACTACAAGTGGGAGTCGTATTTAGTCTTTAAATGTGCACATAGGTTAGTTACTCTTTATTATTTAATTAGAAAATAATAAAGTGCACATTAGGTGAGTCTTTTAATATTTTAATTAAGTTTACTAGTTTTCCCTCCAAAAGGGAAAAGGTCGGTTGTTTGAATGTTGCACCCCGTATCTTATAAAAGGAGGTCGTATGGTCATCTTTTGGTATGTTGGATTAAATCATTTATGTCTCTCTATGTTTGGAGAAATGGGTTGTATGCCCTAGTTGTTGCTCTCTCTTTGACAATCAAGTTGGAACTATTGAAAATCTTATTGAAGACTTATACTTGCATTATTATGGTGGGTTATCATTATTGTTTATGCCCTAAGTGTGGCGAATTTCCTTGGTGGAATATTTTAGTGTAAATCCTATTTTTTTCTAACCTAAGCGATTAGGGTTTGGGGTTTATCCACATTTCGTGCCCAAAAAAATCTACAAAAATACTCATTGGATTCCTCATAATTTTGCGAACATTTTGATATGTCATTTGTGTGATTTGGTTGGGTATTTTGTGAGATATTGAATTTACAAATTTTAACTGACTTTAGGCAGCAACCTGTTCTGGGTTTTGTGACAACTTTTTGGGGGTCTTCCCACCCTTGGAATTTGGCAATTTTGGGCTTGTTGGAAACATAAAAATTCAAGGATTCTTTTGGTCTTTGTTTCATGCGAAAATACTAAGTTTTGAGGAAGTTATGCCCTTTTTTAGTTCTGTTGTGTTTTCCTTTCAAATAAAAATCAAATCTAAGGTTTTTGTAGAATTTTTGAGGTTATTTGGGCTTCATAAATTAGTGGCATCTTTGAGGATTAATTTCATCATTGTTGGGCAACTTTGGATGCCCTAATCAGCCCTAATGTGTGGGGTGAAATACGAGGACCAGATCTACATGTTTGGTAGTTGTTATAAATCAGTTTACATCATCTTGTTCCTTGTATTTTTCTGAGTTCGGACATATGTCATTTGCCTAGATCGGAGTTGTGTAGAAAAAGTTATGTTATTTTGAAGATTGCAGCAATTAGGGTTTCAGATTTAAATTATTTTCCAGTTGTAAAATCTGATTTGAATTTGTTTAAATTTCGACTGTTTTCTTCCAATCTATCCCACCACTTTGGCTAGTTCCAACCCCATTTGGGTTCGAAATAGCTAACATTGGGATATTTTAGGTTGATGCAAAAGGGTATATCCATTCGTTGTTTGATTTTGACAAGTATTTCTTCATTTCCTAACTTGTCTAAAAAGGGGACATTACAATTTCATGTTAGGGTTGCCCATGACTAGGTGTGGTCATGATTTTGTCTTTGCTTTGGTTGACAGGTTTTCCAAGATCGCAGTGTTGGTGCCCTATAAAAAAGGGATCAAATTTGGAGAATATTATATTGTTTGTGTGTGTTGTTTTAACAACACGCATAATTAGGTTTAGTTCAAAGATTTGAGGGATTGTATGATTACCTAAGTTATTTCCCGCCTATCCAGTTATTTCCCGCTGGCTAAAAGGGTGGAGAAAAGGGAAATAAAGTAACAATATAACTAAGTTAACCAAAAAGTAATATTTTAAGTCAACTTATGTTGTTATTATTAAAATAAAGGGGACTTCTTATTTTAAGTGACTTAACACTAAAATAGAAAATAGGAAAGTCGCTTTATTAATTAAAGTACAAAAGTCCCACATGAAGCACCCCACTTGGAAAATAGAAACGGAAAAGTATAAAAGGTGTAGGGGTTCATTTGCAATCATCCTTTGGCTATTATGATAATTTTGAGGAAGAGTTTGAGTTGCTGCTCCAACTCTAGCATTAGAGGACGGAAACTCTTTTATACATTCAACTATTGAGGATGAAAACCCTCAATTTCTCCTTGGTGATTTCATACAGAGGTCACATTGAGCTTCATTTCAATTAATCACGTCTAGGGCATCCACAAGAGATCAAATTTCAGACTTATATCAGCTAGGGCATCCACAAGAGATCAAATTTCAGACTTATATTAGCTAGGGCATCCACAAGAGATTAAATTTCAAACTTATATTAGTTAGGGCATCCACAAGAGATCAGATTTCAGACTTATATCAGCTAGGGCAGCCATCATTCAGCGGGCACAGCATTGGAGGGCATTTTGAGAGTGGTTTTGAGGTCTTTTACAGTTGAATGACCCTATAAGGGAGTGGATAAAACCCTTGTGGGAGTTATTATAGGGGTTTTGGGAGGTGCATTTGGTGGTAGGGCTTGCAAAAGGCCCTAATCTACCCTAGGACAGAAACTACAGCCATTCTCTCTGCAGATTTGGTATCAAACGGTCAGTTGTATTCTTCTTCTAATTTCAGTTTAGAAATAAATTCATCCGTTGATTGTAAAAATTATTTTCTTCCATATTCGTGTGCTAAGTGGATTTCTAAAGGCTTTGCACCTTATGGGTATCTCTAATTGTTGGTTTTTCCATAATTAAAGCAAGAAATCAGATTATTGTACTTTCTATTGATAAGGGTTTGAATAAAAAACTGTTTGTTGTTTATTGGGTATAAGGCTTTATGTGAAAATTCCGAATTCATTATTTTGTGCCCTTAAGGGCATTACAATGGTATCAGAGCAATGATCTCCCTAGCCTATGAACCATGAGTACAGCAACTAATCGACCATTGTTTTTTTGAGCAAAGTTCTTATAAAGGGAAGAAAAGATAGATCCCATTCAAACGATGGTGATACAATTAGAAAAGTTAAAAAGAAGGCTGAAGGAGGAAGAGGAACAATTAGAGTTGCAAGAAATTGAGAGGAATCAGCCGTTGGAGGAAGCCACCATACAAGAGGAAGTCAAGGAAGAAAAAAGACCGGCAAAAGTAATGGATACACCACCACCTCAACAAGTCAAGGAAGAAATTGCGAAGAAGAAAGCACCATTCGCTGATTACACAAAGAGTTCAGCAGAAAGGGAGTGCATAAATCACATATATGAGGTAGAATTGAATAATCCACCATCAACAACAAAAATGGGTCTGCATATTGAAAAGAAACCAGCCACTTTGCAATCAAGTCCAAAGGATGTAATGAGAACCTCGAAAAGGTGTGATAAATGGCTAAGAAGAGCTAAGGACGCTAAGCTGATTGTTACCCAAGCAAAACAACACCTACAGAAATTTAAAGAAGAAGAGCAGCTCTTGAAACATCGTTATGACAGTTCTAAAAATAAAAGAAATGTTTCAAAACAAGACGCTTATATAGTGGAATTCTAGGAAGACCTTATTGAGAGGCATGCAAATGAGTAAAGGGCCTCAACGGATACTAATGTGGGTTTTCAACTTGTTGGAACTTTCAAATCACCAACCAAGGGTAAGCAAGATGATTATCTTCTTGATTATAGCAAGGATTTACTGCATCACCCCCATATTATGACATTAAAAGGAGAAGGTAGAACCTTTGGGTCTAAATTGGATATGCATAAAGGTATGGGATCCAGGCAATAGATACTACAGTAGATTTCAGTTTCCATAGAAAAGAATGGGGATGGGAAATTTATAAGATACAGAGAGTTGTTATGGTTGGGAGTTTCAATAATATTGGTGGTCCTCACCTAGATAGAATCCCCACCCAAAAGGATAAAGCAACTCTTCATGCAGATGGGACTATATTGGGACCGAGGCCTAATCTTCATTTTGTTGTTTTAAATTTTCCTGTTGGTTTGATGCCAACTCTATTGCAGGTTTTAAGCATGAACCCTATAAGACGGATTTTACATATGGAAGGAGAGTTATGAGGAAGTTCCAGGAAGCCACAACGTGATGTACAAGCAAGACTTTTGGGTAGAGCTGCAACATTTCATAGGACATCTATGCTTCCAATACCACTCTCAAATCTCGAAGGCACATGCTCTATTAAGAGAAATTGGTTATGAATTAATGATTTGGCTGACTCAAAAGCATAGTTACCAGGTTCGGAAATCCGATTAAATTCGGAAGGGCAAAAAAATCCGAAAATTCGGAGTTCTCGAAAAAATTCGAAAAAATACGGAAAAATCCGGTTCGGAATATATACTTATATTATTATAAATTTATATTATTGTATACTTATATCATTATATATAGACAAATCATACAAAAAAGCATCCATTTACCATAATCATCATCATCATAATAATTCTTTCAAAAGATTGCAAGTTGCTTGGTCCAAAAAGGTGTAAAAATGGATTTTATGAAAATAAGAAAAAAATTGCCATCAATGCATAGAGCTCGAGAAAATATACACTTTTAGAGAAGACGACACCTGAAACGGAGCCACAGAATGAAAGTTATGGCACATGCAAGTTTTTGTTGCTACATCTTCCCGGACCCTTTCCAAAAATGGCAAAATTTTTCCTTGTGATTTTTTCGCCAAAAAGGAAAAAAATGCCAAAAAAGGAAAAAAAGTTTATGCGAAAAAATCGCCGAAAAAAGGTTTATGCGAAAAAATGGCCGAACCGAACGGGATTTATTTGGTTACTTCAAAAAATACGGTTCGAACCGGATTTCATACAAATCCGGCCGAACCTGGTAGCTATGCCCAAAAGTGATACAACTCCAGGGAAACAAAGCAATCAGCCATGGAACAATTTAGCATTCAGGTAAACCAAGTCACATCATCTTTGTTAGATTCAGATTTGATATCCAAACATGGGTTGCATGGGAAAATGCATATGTTATGGTGATTGGAGATAAATGGATAACTGGCTGCCTTCTAGTCAAGGTCCATGGTATGCTCAATACGGCAGTAGTGTTCTCCTCTCATATTGTTTTTGATTCAGTTGATAAGCATGCACTTGAAAAGAGTCCAATAGTAAAGATAAGTGTTGAGTTCATAAATTCAGCAACTAAGGATTCTTGTCATCATACAAAGCATGCTAAGAAGGGTGATAGGGTCTGTCAACACTAAAATTTTCCTCCGTAATTTCTATTTCATTAATGTATGTATTAGGAATAGGATGTTAAGTATAATTAGTAGTAGCGTCTGATAGAAGATAACGGCGCCGTCAGTACGGTGCCGCCAATAATGTGGAGTACGGTAACAGTCAAAGTACAATAGGAATGTTGTAAAAAGTAAATATTTGTCGTAAGTGGTCCGGTAATGTTAAAATGTCAAAGTTTGAGTAATTAGAGAAGTAGGGTCTACATGATTAGGAATTAAAAATATTATATTGGTAATAAGGACAAGGAGTGAGGTCATAAATATTTTGTATATTTTATTTGTAAAAAGTCTAAAAATGTGGAACCCATGTAAAATGATAAGGTTTATCTTATCTTAAAAAATAAGCTTACATGTACAGATAAGAGTTAAGGTATGGAATATGATTCGTCAGAGTGGATTTCTTATCCTATCTTAGATATAAGATGGATGAGCCTGGAAGTTCTATAAATCAAGAGGCCACCCCCCTCATTTAGCATAGAAGGAAGTAGTGAGAAATATTGTAGGAAGTGTGTAAAGGAAGCCATCAGTTTAAAGGTGTGTTGAAGAAGCCATTAAGAGGTGTAATTGTAAAGTTTCTCCCATAGTCTTGGTGAAAGGCAAGTGAAGTCAATAACACTTGAAGTACCTCATGGGTGAAATTGTAACAATTTCATGTTAATATTATAATTTACTTTGATATTTCAGATTTGTCATCATTCCGTCTTATCATAGTCAATGGTATTCTTGTGTTATGTTGTTGTTTTGTTTCCAGATTACATCCACCAAACTAAAGGCTGTGCATTAGTAAATAATCATAGCACGAGGAATTCCCGGTGAAGAATTATCATAGTGTTGGATTGGTGATGACATTTTGGTTCCGTTGCCGAAACCATTCCTTGCTGGTGGATTTTCTGGAGAGATATTCCCACTTAGTCAAAAATCAATTGGAGAGTAACCTTATTTTTACTGTGCATAGTAGTTACCATGGTAAAGTCATTTTTACCGTGAATAGTAGTTATCATGATAAAGTCATTTTTGCTGTGAATAGTATTTATCACAGTAAAGTCAATTTTTACCGTGAATAGTATTTACCGCAGTAACTTCACTTTTTACCGTGAATAGTGTTTACCACAGTAAAGTCAGTTTTTACCGCAATAAGTCAAGTTTTACCATAGTTTACCGTGGTCATTTCTATTTTACTGTAGAAAGGTGTAAAGTCACTTTCTAGTATAGTGATTCCAATTATTTATGCACATAAGTCTTGTTGATTGTACTTGTGGGTTGGTATTTCACGGTGGTTACTTTTGAAAATGGGAAATATTCCTATTTTTTCAGCTCAATCTAATGAAGATGTTTCTTCTTTCATTCAAGAGTTTAAGCGATCTTGTATTTGTAATGGCCTTATAAGAAGGGAACAATGGACTGAATTTTTTTCCTACCTTTTTGGATGGTTCAGCACTTAGGTGGTTTGAAACACTAGGTGATAATGTGAAAAAATCATGGGATTTATTAACTGAAAGTTTTCTTGAAGAATTTGGTGAACAATAGAAATATGCAGATCTCATGATCGAAATCACAAAGCTATCCCAAGGAGAGAAGGAGAAGATAAGGGATTATCATGCTCGTGTTCTAGAGCTAAGGAGGAAGCTCGATGCCCAGATCCGAAAGGAAGGATTAGCGGATGGGTTGATGAATGGCATGGATAATCTCCTCTATAAGCACTTCATTCTTGGGATGAAGCTAGAGATCAGACAACGAGTGAAGTATAACCGCCCAGCTACCATTGAACAAGCAAAGGAGATTGCAAGAAGGCAAGAAGAAAGCATGGAAGAGGAGCCCAAAGAAATTGTTGTTAAAGTAGAGCCTACACCAGCACCTTTGGTCCAGAATCCACCACTCCCGGTGAGCACAAATATTTCTCCTAGTACATCTACTGAGTATGAAGATCTGCTCAAAAAGATGGGTCAGTTAACTATTAATCTTCTTCAAGGAAAAGAATTTAGTTCTCAGGGAGGAGATAGAGGTCCAAAAAGAAATATTTCTGAAGTTGTATGTTATGGTTGTTATAAAAAGGGTCATTATAAGTATAATTGTCCAGATAGAGCTTCTACATCTGGTAAACGAGATAATGATAAAGGAAAAGCACCTGTGAATTCTTTTGATATAGTAGATAAGAGCAGAAATAATGAAGTAGATGTGTTTGTAACAAAAAGAAAGAAAGAAAAAGATAATCAAGATGGAAATGATCCTAAGAAGATGAAAGGAGAAACTAGTAAGAAACATAGGAGAAGAAAGTTGGGTGTGCAGGATTTTCTGATTTCACAGGGGCAAGGACCATACTCCATCTTGGAAGATCTGTCCAAAAGGCCTGCAAATATTACATATGGTCAACTCTTGGCTATGTCTTCGGAGAAGAGGCGGGAGCTGCGAAGTGGACTCGATGCTCGACGAAGAAAGGAGGTTGAGGTCCCTGTTTTGGAGGCAGAGGCGGATCCCTATGCTCCACAAGCTGAGGTATTATGTAATGGTATTTCAATTCATGATGTCTTAGTCGATGGAGGTGCTGCAATTAATGTAATGACCGAGTCTGTAATGAATATGTTAGGTTTAAAAATTGATCGCCCTTTAACACTTATGTTAAGGTCATTAAATAAAGGAAAAACTAAACCAGAAGGTGTAGTTTCAAATGTGGCAATATCTGTTATGGGTGTTGTATGTGTGGTAGACTTTCAGGTGATGAAAAATGGTACTGTTGCGTACCCAATGCTGCTGGGAAGACCATGGCTAAGGAGAGTTCATGTAAGAAACTACTGGAATGAAGGTTTCATGACACTTGGACGTGGTAGAGAGAGGGTGAAGATAAACGTGATCCCTCAACATCATAAGGCAGAACCTGTGGATTCAAGTGATGAAACTGATGATTGGACATCCTCTGATTACTCTAGTACCAGTGAAGTGGACACTGAAGATGAAGAAAGTGAGGTTGATGTTTCAGTCATGGATATCCTTCCAGTCACACCAACTCATGACCCCATAAAATTATCTGAAGAAGAAGTTGATGATCGTCTCCAACAAATAAAGATTGGTGATGCTGTGATGGAGAGTGAGAAGGAATCCTACCTCCAGCTTTTTCGAAGGTACATACACATATTCACTTTTGATTACAAGGAACTCTGTCAAGTAAGTTGGGTAGAACATTGTATTGAGCTGGTAGATGGTGCTAATCCCATAAAGCAAATGCCATATAGAATGAATCCTAATTTTTCCAAGACTGTAAAAGAAGAAATAGATAAGTTGTTTGATGCAGGATTCATATTTGCTGTGGAGAATTCAGAATGGGTTTCTCCCATTGTGATCTCAATAAAAAAGAATGGGAAGCTACGCATTTGTGTTGATTACAGAAAGCTCAATAAGGCAACAAAGAAGGATCATTACCCTCTTTCCATTTTCAGATCAGATCTTGGACGAAATAACTGGCCAGGAGTGTTATAGTTTTGCTGATGGATATAGCAGCTACAACCAAGTTCGTATAGCAGAGAAAGATCAACTGAAGACCACGTTCACCACTCCTTGGGGAACGTTTGCTCATAGAGTTATGCCTTTTGGGTTGTGTAATGCTCCAACAACATTCTAGCGTTTGATGAATAGGGTGTTCGAACCCTACATTAGGACCTTCATCAGAGTATTTATGGATGATTTTTGCATCTATTGAAGCAAGTTGGACCACCTGCACCAGATAGAGACAGCATTTCAAAGGTTAGATGAAGCACAAGCCTCACTAAACCCTACAAAATGTGTCTTTGGATGTTCTAAAGACGTTTTGTTAGGGCATGTTGTATCCAGAGATGGTATTGGTACTGATCCTGATAAAGTTTCAAAAATCAAAGATTTACCATTTCCTATGAATAGAAGTAAGTTGAGATCATTTTTAGGCCATGTGGGTTACTATAGAAGGTTCATCAAGAATTTCTCAAAGATTGCACAGCCACTAACCCCAGTTCTTGAAGAAGGATGTTACTTATGAACCAGGAAATAAGGCGCATGAAGCTTTTGAACAAAAGGAAGCCCTGGTGTCTTCACCTGTTTTGAAGAATCCAGATTGGAGCAAGCCATTCATTGTGTACACTGATGCCTCAGATGCATCACTAGGAAGTACTTTGAGCCAAAAGGATGAAAATGGGAATGAACATCCAATTTACTTTGGGAGCAGACAAATGAGCAATGCTGAAATAAATTATACTGTACCTGAAAAAGAGGCCCTGGCTATCATTTTTGTTGTAAAGAAGTTTAGAAATTACTTGCTAGGGCAAAAATTTCTAGTTGTAACAGATCATCAGGCTCTAAAATATATTGTAAATAAGCCTAACCCATCAGGGAGGATAGCAAGATGGATAATTTTGCTACAAAGAATTTGAATTTGATATTATAGATAGGCCAAGAAAGAAGCATGTCAATGCAGATGCACTCTCTCGAGTCTATGATGGTTTAGGATCATCTTGTGATGATGATGATTTCCCCCGATACAGCATTGTTATCCCCTTGACACAATCCCTAGTGAATACATAGATATTTGGAATTATCTGAATGAATTCAAGTTTCCTGATGGTGCCAATGCAAAGACTAAGAGAAAGATTACTCAAGCCAGTCGTCCATATTCTATTTTGCATGGAGTATTATTTCGAATAGGACCTGATGGACAGTACAAGAGGGCAGTTGGACGTGATCAAGGGAAGGAACTGCTAGAAGAATTCCACAATGGTACATGTGGAGGGCACTTCTCTGGACAACTTACAGCAAGAAGGATCTTGGATGCAGGTTATCACTGGCCCACTCTTTTTAAAGATTGTTATAATTATTGTAAAACATGTGATATTTGTCAAACACATGGTAACCATAAGACTTCATCAGCTCCATTATGTCCTATTCTTCCACTTGATCCCTTTGAAAAGTGGGGAATAGACATTGTAGGTCCACTTCCAACTACCTCACGCCAAAATAAGTATATTGTAGTTGCCACAGATTATTTAACCAAGTGGGTTGAAGCTAGGCCATTGAAAACAGCTTCCATGGATGAAGTGGCAAGGTTCATATATGAACGCATTGTCACCAGATTTGGTTGCCCATTAGAAATTGTAACAGATCAAGGAAGCCACTTCATTAATGAGGTGGTAGAAGCCCTAGTCAATAAGTTTTCTATTAAGCACAGGAAGGCAACAACATACAAGCCAAGCACAAATGGACAGGTGGAACGAACAAATTTTGTGTTGTGTCAAATTCTAGCAATAGATGCAGCCTTGCAGGTATATAAGTGGGATAAAAGGATTCATGCAGCATTGTGGGCATATAGGGCAACATCAAAGTCAACAACAGGATACTCCCCATTTCAGTTGGCCTATGGCATTGATCCAGTTCTTCCTATTGAGTTTGATATTCCCACTATGAGAGTTATGAAAAATGAAAGGATAGATGAAAGTGATTCAGTAAAAGAAAGGTTGGTACATCTTCATTTGCTAGAGGAAATGAGGGAAATAGCAAAGGATACAAGCCATAAGAAGAAAATGAAGCAGAAGGAATGCTTTGATCAAAAGATCCGGTGGTCTCCATTTCGTGTGAATGACTTGGTTCTAGTATATGATTCCAGATACAAAAAAAGAAAACAGAGAAAATTTCTTCCAAAATGGATGGGGCCCTACAAAATAGCAGTTGTGCATGAAAATGGTACGTACCGACTGGAGGAATTGGATGGCACTCCCATTACGAAATGGGTCAACCACGACAAGTTGAAGATTTTCCAAACACCAGAATAGTCTACTCCGAGGACGGAGTAGAAGCTTGGAAGGGGGAAGATGTCGACACTAAAATTTTCCTCCGTAATTTCTATTTCATTAATGTATGTATTAGGAATAGAATGTTGTTAAGTATAATTAGTAGTAGCGTCTGATAGAAGATAACGGCGCCGTCAGTACGATGCCTCCAATAATGTGGAGTACGGTAACAGTCAAAGTACAATAGGAATGTTGTAAAAAATAAATATTTGTCGCAAGTGGTCCGGTAATGTTAAAATGTCAAAGTTTGGGTAATTAGAGAAGTAGGGTCTACATGATTAGGAATTAAAAATATTATATTGGTAATAAGGACAAGGAGTGAGGTCATAAATATTTTGTGTATTTTATTTGTAAAAAGTCTAAAAATGTGGAACCCATGTAAAATAATAAGGTTTATCTTATCTTAAAAGATAAGCTTACATGTACAGATAAGAGTTAAGGTATGGAATATGATTCGTCAGAGTAGATTTCTTATCCTATTTTAGAGATAAGATGGATAAGCCTGGAAGTTCTATAAATAAAGAGGCCACCCCCCCTCATTTAGCATAGAAGGAAGTAGTGAGAAATATTGTAGGAAGTGTGCAAAGGAAGCCATCAGTTTAAAGGTGTGTTGAAGAAGCCATTAAGAGGTGTAATTGTAAAGTTTTCTCCCATAGTCTTGGTGAAAGGCAAGTGAAGTCAATAACACTTGAAGTACCTCATGGGTGAGATTGTAACAATTTCATGTTAATATTATAATTTACTTTGATATTTCAGATTTGTCATCATTCCGTCTTATCATAGTCGATGGTATTCTTGTGTTATGTTGTTGTTTTGTTTCCAGATTACATCCACCAAACTAAAGGATGTGCATTAGTAAATAATCATAGCACGAGGAGTTCCCGGTGAAGAATTATCATAGTGCTGGATTGGTGATGACAGGTCAAGGATACAACTTGTAGGATAGGGCATGTAAATTCTTTGTTTCAAGTTCAAGATTGTTTTTGCATGTGGGAGCCGGGTGATCTTTTGAGGGTCAAAGTAGTTAGTGGCATCAATATCACTATTGATTTCTCTATCTCTTGCACTTGGAATGAAAGGGAGTTTATGAGGAATCATATAAGGTTTGTCGTGCATTTTAACCATATTGTAAAGTATCAATGTTCACAGTTCATAGATCACTCCTGGGAGCTAAGTACCACACTTGATGACAAGATTGTAGGTGATGAACAAATGGAGATAGCCACCACATGATGCTCGATGAGGGAAGATGGTAAGCAAAATAGATGTTATTTTGCTATTAAAAATTATATGACTCAGCATAGCATGGTTGGTATGAGTTTGAGTAACAAGAGCTACAACCCATGGATCATTATGAAAGTTGTATCCAATTTTAGAACTGTTGTTACCCACATTTCCAAATTGTCCCCTATACTATTTACAGCCAAAAAGAAATTGTTATCACAGGGACGATGCATTTCCCACCTATGGTTATTGAATAGGTGTTTGCAGCCAATACAAGATGGTTTCCATCCACTACAATTCTGATGTTGAGTAAGAAAATGCAATACTACAGCCATGGTATGATGTTCTTCCTAATTTCATGTGTTGGAATGATAATATCTTCCTTGGTCAGCTATAGATTTGCAAGTATGGAGAAGTTCTCTTGGATTAATGTTGTGTGTAAAAGGGGCCATTTGTTGAGATCATTAAGTGCAAACATTCCAACATCCTTAAGGCTTTTTGGGAAGGAATTCAGCACAACGGTTGATGATCACCTACCACCTAAGTAGCCGAAATGTTTTGGATACGGGAGCGGGTATGGAGTATCCGATATGCAGAAACGGCAAAAAAAAATTTGACCCCGGATATGGCGTAGGATACAACAGTACAAAAACTATATAAAAATTAAAAAATATATAAATTTCAGCCTTCTAAATAGGAATTTAATTATTAACCACATATTATGCATATGAAAGACAAGTTATAAGCTAAATAAGTGAATAACCACAACAAACAAGCTAGGATACCGATAAAACTTAGAAACTTAAAAGCTTCAAAGTTAAATTAAAATACTTAAATGAAACACAATGTGAATGTCATGAATCTCATAATATATTAAATTAAATCATAGATCAATATTCAAAATTCAAACTATCTTTCATTGTCAATATTCATCATATTCCTCTTCATCAAGAGGATCAAGATCAGCTACATCATCGTCATTACGTTATTAGATTAGAAGAATATTTAATTTTTTAATGTTATTGGGCTTTTAAAACATGAAAAATAAAAAAAACAAATTAAACAAGTCGTATTTTGGCTTGGGAGCGGCCAGGGAGCGGGGGAAAGACTGTGGAAACGCCTGGGTATGGCATGTGCCGTACCCAAGCGTTTCCACAGTCTTTCCCCCGCTCCCGCTCCCGCTCCTACACCGCTCTTGGTACGTTTCCACAAGCCTGGGGGTGTTGTATCGGCTTCTTAGCCTACCACTAAAGGAATGAGGGAAAATACTTAGGACAACCACGTACCAAATTTTCAGTTTTAGGGCTAATGTCATCACCATTCCAGCGGCTACATTACACCATTTGCAGCCATACAAGTGTTTTTAGGAGTGAATGATGTTCAATTTGTTGCTACTATTGAAGTATTTTCAGTCATTCCAGTGGAGCTGCTGAAGACAACTATTCCAGCTGCCATACTGATGTTTTGGATAAAGTTTCAGATGATTTATGACTGCTACAACTTCATTACAGCTTGCATACAATTTGTTTTGCACAAATTGATGAGGGTTTTTGCCTACAGTACAACTGTACAATCTCTTGAAACTCAAGGAAGTTATTATATTGCTCAATTGGAGGTTCCAGATCCTTCAGTTCATAGTGAAAACAGAGTGGCGCGGCAAAAACCTAAAGGTGGGTTCATAAGACAGCCTTTGGCCTTGCAAGAGATTGATGATATCCTCAAGCGTTGAGGAGAAAGCACCATTTGCCAACAAATTGAGGAGCACATTGTAAGTTGATTGCAGCCACTGCTTATTCCACATTAAGATGAGAAGGGTATGTTCATGGACTTCATCACAAGTCTTCCCAAGGTACATGGTAGAGACTGCGTTTATGTTGATGTAGATAGGCTAATTGAGTATTCATACTTTGCCAATTATCTAAAATAGATGGGTTGTTTGAAAATATTATCAGTAACAAGGACAGCAGATTTTTCAGCTCCTTTTGGAAGGAATGGTTTTGTTTGACTAGCACCAAGTTCACTGATGAAACTAGTTATTACACACCTTTGATTTTTGCAAAGGAATATCAGTTTTGCTGCTGTTATATCATTGTCAGGTTGCTGGAACAGCGGTTATCATTCTTCTTCTTTTTTTGATTATGTGTAAAAGAGGGTTAAGGGGACCCTAACCCATACAATAACGAGCTCCTATACATAGCAGATATTCATTGACATATCATCGAAAAACAAAAACATAGTTTAACAAAAATATAAGTAAACTAACAGCATAAAACCAGTGATTCAACAGCATAAAACACAGCAATCCAACAGTCCCTATACCTCTCCCTTTTTGTCAATGTTTGCCAACATAGTGGCCCACTCTTTTGCCAGAGTCTCAATAGAAGTACCCAGATTAGCCAGGTCAATCTCAGACAGACCTATTTTCCTTTTCTTCATGGTCGCTTTTTCTTCACACTGCCTGTAAGCATTTGGGAGCTGCGCCATGACATGAAGATGTTGAATGGTAGTCTTAACGTGCAAAATGCTCCAATTTGTGAAATTTTGAAACACGGTCTTCAGCTGTTCCACATCATTATCCAGCCCCTTACATTTCTCCTTGAGAATCTGCACATTGCCATTGCTAAGAATCTGCGCCACATCTTCAACTTTATTTTTCACGGTAAGCCAGTCATTGAGAATGAATTGAATCGTGCTTTTGGTAAGTTTGGTGTCACTCTTAAGGTTCTCCAGATCCTCAAGCACCTTGGCCATAACGATTCCATGTTCTGTTTTCTCTTTGCCCTGAATATCAATTTGAGAATTTTTGCCCTCAACATTATCATGTCTCTCAGTTTGACTAGTTTCCCCCTTATCATTCTTCTCCATATCAAATTCATTGACCACGTATTGCTTAAGGTCCTGTAAGCCTTGCACCGCTTCCACAACCTCTTCGTCTTCATCTTCGCCTTCACTCGATGTAGGGTTTTCACTGGACTCTTCCACCTCTTCCGCATTAATATCCTTATCACTGTTATATTCACCCAGGGCTTGCAACAGAGGGCTCACACAATTTACAGTCTTCTCCATATCATTCGCAAATCTTCTCATAATCACCATAATTAACCCTTGATGTAAGGGCACACCGATTTTACCTTTCTTGAATTGATCAATGGTAGCATAGAGGGATCGTAGCATGTAGTTATGGAAACTATAGCTATGGCCATGCCTTAGGAAATTTAACATTTGGAGACGGTATGCGAAAATGCATTTGTGTCGACCTTCCAAAGTTACATATTGGATTAAATTTAGGGCTACCTCATTGAATGGAACATGCAGAGATTCTCTTAAAAAAACCAGCAAAATGGTTGGTTAGTTTCTCCTTACCTCTTAGAAAGAGTTTCAATTCTTCCTCGTTGTCCTTCTTAGGCTTGTAGATTTCCCTTCCTTTTTTCTGCATTCCCATGACATAGGCCATCGTGTCAATTGAGATCTCAATCTTCACGCCTCTCATAACTACATTACCCCCAATCCACATTTTTGCAGACTTCCAGGCTGTTCCAAAATCTTTACTGAGTTTTTCATTGTGGCCTTCAAAGATCCTAAAGAACGAACCCATGCCCATTCTCTCGAAAATTTCCCAAGCCTCAGGTTTGATACCTTTGACATCCCTCGGTTCGGTTCTCACAAGATCCCCTCCCATTTTTCTTTCTCTAAATGCATGACTCACCCGAGTAGCTCAAAACTTACTATGACAGGGGTTCAACAAGCCAGAAGACAAGACAAAAGGCCCGAGCCTCATAATAAGTGCAAGTGGAATGGTGGTTGATTGGCACACGGGAAGCTTATCCCCTTCATAATTGAGTCTGGCCTTGCAATATTTGTCGTGATTCCCATTAATCATGCCAATCATAACACTAATGTTCACAGGGTTCTTTCTTTTGATTTCAATTTGTAATGATTTGGTCTCTATAATCTTTTTCAAGTTGGGCCTTCATTAAAGCTTCCAAATCAGCATAATTTGTGACCAATTTCATCCCACCACTAAGAACTCCTTTGTTAGCGAAAGAATCAGCAATGTTGTTAGCTTCTCTATAGATGTGTTTGAAGTTGATACCTTCAAAATTCTTTTCCATTTCCCTAATACTTTCAATGGAATCTTGTATTGATATAGATGTTGTTCCCCTATTTAAAATGTTGTTTGTTATGTTGAGAGAGTCACCTTCCACCTCCAATCTCTGATAGTTCCTTTGCTTAGCTATTCGAACCCCCCAGAAAGTAGCAGCAGCCTCAGCAATGTGATTTGTTTGAATCCCAAGATTGCAATAGTATCTGAGAATAAAGGTTCTATGTGATCTTTAAAAACCCCCCCAATTCCAGCTTTTCTGGTGTTTCCTTTCGATGCCCCATCGAAATTCAGCTTGATCCACTCCTTGCTAGGTTTTTGCCATCCCTTTAGCCTGGGATTCGGTTTGGGGGAGTTGTTATGGATATTCGAAACACCCCAATTTCTGGAAATTTTACTCTCTACCTCAAGGAATGTCTTCTTATTGTTTTGAATAATGGAGAAATTGGCAGTTATAGAATTACTGCATCTAGCCACGATTCTTTTCTCTAATTCCTTCTTACCCTTAAAGATGCGCCTATTTCTCTCCTTCCATATTTCCCAACATAGATGCATAAGAGTAAAGATCCATAGATGCTTAAGACCCTGACTCCTAAAAAGACAACACCATTGGCTCCATAAGATAAGATAAGATAAGATAAATGTATTAATGTCCAACGAAAGATCACAAAAGTAGATCAATGGGACTACAGTCGAAACAATATACAAAGTGCAAGCGGGGAAGACTCAAAACTAGTTTTCGAGAACAGAAGAAAGAATAAGAGAAGAACAAGCAAAAACCCAAAAAAAAAAACAAAACCCCCACAAACAGGGGCAATGAAACAAATGGGGGAAGAAAAACAGAGAAGAGAATGAAGGAGGGGACTGGAAAAGAGTTGTCTACTTAGAAATGGTAGTCACATCCCTCCTAGCATTCAAAGCTGACAAGAAGTAGCTAATGATGTAATGGCTCCTCGAAGAGGGGGGCGAGGGCCCCCTCCCCCATTAAGATCTAAGACTAGAACGACGGCCAGGGAGATGAGTAGATCTGGATTGCCCTTTGAGACGTGTATGTTGCCGAGCCAGCTAAAGGCCACTGGGGGAACTGTGACGGTCTAGCCGGGAACGAACTAATCTATGCCCTGTAACAGGATCAAAGTGGCTCTATCATTTGGTACCACTCACTGTAGATAGAACCGGAAAGAAAGATGTAATTTGTCTCGTGGGAATAACTCTCGAAGTTGGGTGAAGAATCTGGTCCCAGAGCTCCAAAGACTTGCGAATATAGAGGGTAAGGCATCGTTGGTCAATATATCTGAAGAAAACCGGGAGAATTTGGACCCCTCTGAAGAGACAATGAAAACGCCCCCTGATCTCATAGTATATGGGGCAGCGGAAGATGAAATGGTCCTCAATCTCAACCTTCTGGAGGCTACAAAGCCTGCAAAGTCTGTCATCGTGGTCTATATGATGATCCGTCTCACAACACAATCTGTGGGAGCCCACCCAAAACTGACCCAGGGGTATGCACAGGGCATGCATCCAATGGCGAAAGGTGCACTGGGGGTAAATGATGAGTCCGTCGCTGATCTCAAGAAAATGCTCTGCATAAAAGGCCATCATAGGATACAAGCCGCCATGGGGGTTCACCCAAGTAGTCCGAATAAAGCACTTGTATATATCCTCTCTGATGGACCTATTCAACACCTACTTGGTGGGCAGAAGGTAACTGGGAGCATTCAAGGAATAATGAAAGGGGGGAAGATGATCAATCTGAATACCAACAGAATCCAACAAAGCCGAAGTATCAAAGAACCAGCAACGGCCCATATCCTGAGCAATACTCATAGAGGAACAATAAGCGAGATACGGGTACCTATTCCGCTCATCAGAGAAATCCCCAAACCTCCTGACGTGGTGGATGAAGGCCGAAATGTCAAAAACGATCTCCAGACGGAAAGGTCTGGCACCGAATTCTGCTAAAATAATCAACTTAGGAACCGTCTACTTGCATCTGATGAATCGGCGAAGGAGGAGAGTCTACACTCTCTCAACTGATGCCCAATCCGTAGCTAAAAGGGAGGGCCCCCAAACAATAGACCCATAAAGAATAGTGGGTCAGATGAGAGAGACCATAAGAGACATCTTAGAGGAAATGTCTTGTAAGTGGTGTCGGAAACATTATCGCTCAAGAATGGCAAGAGACCCATATCCTTTGTTCACACGCAGCTGAAGGGCATGCCTCGTACTGAATCTAGGTCCTGAGAACTGGACACCCAAATAAATAAGTATATGCATTGGTGATTTCAACCTCCTATCCCCTGAAAAAAGAAATGGAGATGAGAAGTCTTCAACCCGTTGAAGACCATGACCTTGGTCTTACCAAGATTGACAGTCAAATGTCGGAGATCGCAAAATAGAGCAAGTGCATCAAGTTGTCTTTGAAGCCCCTCGGGAGAAGAGGCAAGTAAAACAATATCATCAGCGAACAGGAGAATAGAAATCAAAACATGGTGAAGAAGGCACCCATCCCCTTCCTAAATATGATCCCGAAGAAAAGATTCTAATTCATCAATGTAGATACCGAAAAGAGTAGGGGACACGAGGCAACCCTGTTTAACCCCAATGGTACTCCTGATGAAGTCCGACATCCTGAGAACAGTTCGGAGGCGACTAAGGACAGACTCATTGAGACGCATGATGGCAAGAATAAGAATCTCATAAATACCGATGTCCCTAAGCCTCTGAAAGAGAGCCATGCAAGGTACTGAGTCAAAGGCTTTCCGAAAGTCCACAAAGCAGCAGTAGACCTTCGAAGAGCGGTGTCGGGCCTCCTCAATAATAGCCCAAAGGGTGAAGATGTGGTCAATAATGTGATACCCAGGTCAAAAACCAGTTTGACCTCTAGCTCTGAGTTGTCTCTGCTCCAAATCATCAGACAACCACCTGTGGAGGACCGTGGCATAAAGTTTGGAGAAAGAGTGGCCCACCATAATAGTCCTGTAGTTATTCGGATCGGAAGTCGTTCCCGCTTTGTAGATCAGGAGAATGACATAATGGTCCATAGCATTTTTAAAGAAGACGGAAAATTCCATTTTATCTCAAAGAGTGATAATAAAGTATTCCTAAATAAATACCGATGTCCCTAAGCCTCTGAAAGAGAGCCATGCAAGGTACTGAGTCAAAGGCTTTCCGAAAGTCCACAAAGCAGCAGTAGACCTTCGAAGAGCAGTGGCGGGCCTCCTCAATAATAGCCCAAAGGGTGAAGATGTGGTCAATAATGTGATACCCAGGTCAAAAACCAGTTTGACCTCTAGCTCTGAGTTGTCTCTGCTCCAAATCATCAGACAACCACCTGTGGAGGACCGTGGCATAAAGTTTGGAGAAAGAGTGGCCCACCATAATAATCCTGTAGTTATTCGGATCGGAAGTCGTTCCCGATTTGTAGATCAGGTGAATGACATAATGGTCCATAGCATTTTTAAAGAAGACGGAAAATTCCATTTTATCTCAAAGAGTGATAATAAAGTATTCCTAACCTTTTCCATAAAGGGACATTCTAGGAAAAGGTGGGTTGAGTTTTTAATTTCATTTTCACACAAAACACACCTGTTAACCATATACAAGTTCATTTTGTTGAGATTGGCCACCATTAGTATTTTATCATGAAGGACCAACCACCAAAACATGTTGACTTTAAGTGTAACATCTGTAATCCATACACTGTCCCATTTGAAGTCGCCTGCCTCTGATTCATTTTCGAAGTAAGTGTTATAGGCACTCCTGAGTCCTGACCGAGAAAGTACCATTTTCCTCCTTTGACCAATATATGTTGTCTGGTTCATTCTTCCTGGCCACTACCATTCCACAAAGAAGATTGTTAAGAGAGTTCAGTTCAGTATTGCAATACCCCTCCAATTGGATATCTTTCCAAATTCTAAATGGGTCTTCAAGGTTGAAGTAGTCTTTCACCTGAGATCCATACTTTTCTATGGAAGCCTATTGGAGATTAGGAAAGGTATCTTTAAGTGGGCAATCCACTAACCATTTGTCTTCCCAGAATTTCACAGCACAATTATTGCCTATTTTCCATTTACAACCTTTAGAGATTATGTTCTTGGCCCAGTTTCCAGAATGTTAACCCCTAGAAATCAGGCATATTGAAGCACCATTCAGCAGCATTTTGGTTTCTCCAATATTTGTTCTAACTATAGAATTCCAAACACTCTCCTCCTTAACCATTCTCCAAGCCATTTTGGATAGGAGTGCTTTGTTCATTTTTTCCCATTCTCTTATTCCAAGGCCCCCTACCTTCTTTGGTGTACATATCTCTTCCCATACTATAAGAGGTAGCCTAGATCTTTCCTCAAATCCGCTCCACAGAAACCTTTTTTGGATGCTTTCAAGTTTATTTGCAACCACACTCAGAATTTTGTACACAAACATAGTGTAAACTGCGAGATTTTGAATGGAACACTTGAGAAGAGTGGCCTTACCAGCTTGAGATAGGAGGGATCCTTTCCATCCTTCCAAATTTTTGATGAACCTATCAATCAAAAAGTTCCATTCCGAGTTCTTTGGTCTTTTTGTCCCAATGAGCATCCCCAAATACCTAGTAGGAAATAATTTCATTTCACATCCCAAAATTTGTGATATCTTATGACATCTCTTCTCAAGGGTGTTAACAAAGAAAACCGAGCTTTTTCTGAAATTGATGAGTTGAGCTGAGACTTCTTCATAGTCCAGCAGCATGTTTTTAAATGCTTTGGCTTCCGGTACCGTGGCCTCTCCAAAAAGTATTGTCATCCACGAAATGTTGATGGACCACATGTTACTATTTTCCGTTGGAGCTATCCATTTAATTCTACCCTGTAGATTGGCCTTATTCAAAGCTCTGCTTAGAGATTCTGCCATTAGGATGAATAGAAAAGGTGAGATTGGGTCTCCTTGTCTCAATCCTCTAGCGCTATCAAAAAAACCACAAGGAGTGCCATTAATTAGCACTAAGAATCTAGCAGTGGAGATGCAATTTTGGATTATGCTTCTAAAATCCTCACTGAAGCCAAATCTTTCCAGTACTCTTTAAGAAAGTTCCACGATACTCTGTCATATGCTTTTTCCATATCAAGCTTTATTATCATGGTTTCTTTCTTATTGTGCTTGACTGTATACAGAGTTTCTTGAATTGTCACAATACTATCCTAAATTTGCCTCCCAATCACAAACCCCCCTTGCTGATCAGAGATAAGGGATGGAAGGAGAAGATGAATTCTCAAAGCTAGTATCTTGGAACACATCTTATAGATGCAATTACACAAGCTTATAGGCCTAAAGTTTTTGAAATCTTCAACATTGTGATTCTTTGGGATGAGAGCCAGAAAAGTGCAATTCATATCCTTCAGCATTTTTTTGTTCCTGAAGAATTCCTAGATGGCAAGACAAACATCATTTTGACCGTTTCCCAGAAAATTTGAAAAAGGCCGGGAAACCATCCAGGCCAAGGGCTTTATCTGGGCTCAATGTCTTCAGCATGAATTCAATTTCTTCAATAGACAGAACCTTAACAAGCATGTTATTATCAATATCCGAAACAAGTTGTGGAATGCAACCCAGAAAGAGGCTATCTTTGGAGTTGTTAATCTGTTGTAGAAAGATACTGCAGCCTTTTGGATCTCGCCTGAATTGGTTAAGGTAGATCCCTCTTCCCCTATAATGTTGGATATCCTATTGGAGCACCTTCTTTTCAAAGTAGCAATATGAAAGAACTTAGTGTTCTTATCCCCTTCTTTGAGCCATTGCACCCTAGATTTCTGCCTCCAAAAGGTTTCTTCCTTAGACAGAATATTGTGGTAATCAGGTTGTTATCATTCATGAATAGCTACAAGTTGCAACAAATTAGGGGAATATCTTTGACGGAAAATTTTGGCAATCACTCCAACTTTAAGAGTGTTGTTTTACAGTTTCGTTTTAGATTCTCTAAGGCAATAGTAAGTAAGAGTATATTCAAAACATGGAATAGCAAATTTCCAAGGTGGTTTTGGGATTGGGCTTTGGTAGGAAGGTTGAATATGGAGGGATAAGAGTTGGAACAACATTGCTTGTGGACAAGCAATTTCAGGAGGGGAGGACTTTCATGGCCCTTTCTTGGAATTAATGAAGACCCTTAGCTTATCCAGTTAATTCCTGCAGGTTAAAGGGGTGGAGAAAAGGGAAATAAATGTTAGCCAAAAAGTAATATTATAAAGGCAACTTATGTTATTATTATTAAAATAAAGGGAGCTTCCTATTTTAAGTGATTTAAAGCTAAAATAGAAAATAAGAAAGTCACTTTATTAATTTAAGTGCAAAAGTCCCACATGGAGCGCGCCACTTGGAAAATGGAAACAAGAAAGTATAAAAGGAGGTGTGGGGGTTCATTTGTAATCATTTTTTGGCTATTATGATATTTTTGATGAAGCGTCTGAGTTGTTGCTTCAACTCCAGCATTACAAGACGGAAACCCTCTTGTGTGTTCAGCTATTGAGGACGAAAAACCCCTTTGGCCTACAAATTTTGGGGACGAAAACCCTCAAGTTCTACTTGATGATTTCATACAGAGGTCACATTTGAGCTTCATTTCAGTTAATCACAACTACGACATCCACAAGAGAACAGATTGCAGACTTATATCAGCTAGGGCAGCCATCATTCAACAGGAACAGCATTGGAGAGCATTTTGAGAGTGATTTCGGGGTCTTTTAGAGCTGGCCGATACTCTAAGGGAGTGGATCGAACCCTTGTGGGAGCTGTTGCAAGGTTTTGGGTGGTGCATTTGGTGGTAGGGCTTGCACAAGGTCCTAATCTTCCCTAGGACAGAAACTACATTCATTCTCTCTACAGATTTGGCATCAAACGGTCAGGTGTATTGTTCTTTTAATTTCAGTTCAAAAATAAATTGAAATAAATTCATCCGCTAATTGGAAAAATTATTTTCTTCCATGTTCACGTGCTAAGTAAATTTCTAAAGGCTTTGCCCCTTGTGGGTATCCCTAATTGTTCGCTTTTCCATAAATAAAAGCAAGAAATCAGACTGTTTTACTTTTTATTGATAAGGGTTTGAATAAAAATATGTTTGTTCGATATTTGGTATAAGGGTTTATGTGAAAATCCTGAATTCATTATCTTGTGCTCGTAAGGGACATTACATTGATCAAGTCCACCACTTTTCATCCACAGAAATATGGGCAAACAGATGTACTAAACAGTACGTGCATCTACTCCAGACGTATAACCCAAAACATCCACCAACATGGGATGATAGTTTACTATAGATCCAACATATCTATAATCAAGCCAACCATGGCTCCATGAGACACAGCCCTTTTCAGATTTGTCTGAGGTTTCATCTGCTGGTCCCCATTGATGTGGCATTACTTGTTGCATTGGAGGAAGTACCTCTCCATGCACAGAAGGGAATATGACAACGGCGCCGTGTTTATTAAACAAATCCAGAAAATCCAACAACAGGTGGAAGAAATCCTACAGAAAACCAGCCAAAAGCAATGTCATGACCAGTATCAAGTACCTCATCAATTCTAGGTTGGTGATCAAGGCACGTCTACATTTGCAGAAAGAACATTTGAAACACCCAAACAAGAAACTTAGAGCTCTTTGATATGAGCCCTAATAAATATCAAGCAAGTGGACTCTAATGCCTTTTGAGCTAAAGTAGCCACACCCTATCTTGGGTTGCATCTAATGTTCAATGTGGAACTACTCCGGCCATACTTTTCACCTCTCTTGGACACTTCAGATATTGCTGAATAGTTGCAGGTCATGGTGTCACCTGCATTCACTGTTAATCGTGTCATAGCTATGGTGGTAAAAGATACTCAAAATCCCCAACTTCCCCTAATTCGAATAATCAAGGCAGGGCAGTTTGCTCACATGCAGTAATTTGCTCAGAAACGAAAGTGGCTTACAGGAGCTAGATTGAGAAGATGGGGCCAAATGCTTCTCAAGGAGGGCAAATGATCTTGACAATGACTCGGGCCCACTACATGACTGATTGGGCTCATTTTCCCCCGATCATGACCTGAGCTTTCCAGAAAGGTAAACAGTTCTAAAATCAGAGTATACCCAGACGTACAAAGATCGAATGGAGGAACATTTGCACAAATATAAAAATTGTACTCAAACTCCTTTGTCTTATTTCATGTGACAAAAGATTCAAGTGCGAGTTTCCAAAAGAAGAATTTGTATGCAATGCGCGCATCATCAATTAAGCTGGAGTTAAGGTTGATTCAGCTACAATTCAAGCCATTGTTGGCTGCCTCACTCCAGAAAATGTGAACATGTGCAGTTTCTACACGAAATTGTTAAGATAGGCCTCTTGGTACCCCTTAATCAACTTACAACAGAGGCAGTGAGAACCACATTGCAACAAGTGAAAAAGATAATGACTTCTGCAACCTACGCTTGCACTTCCAAGTGTCTCACAACCCTTTAGAGTGGATAACTATATAATAATATACTAAACACCAGATGACCCTATGCAAAATTAGAAGCCGATTCCTTTTGAGAGAAGGAAGCTGACCCATAAAAATTTGTTATCCGTCAGGAAATGTTTGCCCTTATGCATGCCACAGAAAATTTCATGCAACGTTTGTTAGAGCATATTACCCAAGGCAAGCCCTCTTAATGCCCACTGTGTATGTCCCATTCTGTCAAAGATGTCCCTCTGATAGACACTATTCAACAAGTTTCAGGTGGCTCTGGCTCTAGGCACGTTGGTTCCAACAATTAAATTTTGACAGTCTCTTTTAAAGGTGACACAAGTGTCCAATTCCAAGGGATTTAGGTGACGGCTCTGTCCACTGTACATCAGCATACTGCTTAGTCTCATTTCCTCTTTGGTGAAGGTAACAGAGAGCCGGAACCTTGAATTACTTCTATTACAGAATAGTATTCACTTCCCTCCAGGTTTTTTGTTACAGGTTTAAAGGCTTTTGACCCAATTAAGGATCTTTGAAAGAGTGGATTTCGGAAACCTGAGGTGAGCCTAAGTTACAGTTCTTGTTTTGTCAGCGTCATTCTCTGTTGATTTCGATTTAGAATGTTATAGAAAACACTATATAGGAGAGCAAGCCATGTGTCTAGGGAAATATTGAGTTCCTGGGGGAAATTTTGATTTCCTATGTCCCTACCTTGTGAACAGAAAGGGCGTCAAGTAAGCCGATCAAGTCCCCCACAAGATGAAATGAAGTGTAATTGTGTGCACCGAGAGGAACGTCGGTGCTTCCGTATCCTCTCATGTCAGGTGCCACCGCATGGTATCCTGCCTCTGCCAATGCTCCCATTTGGTGCCGCCACGAATACCACAGCTCCGGAAACCCGTGTAACAACAATACTACAGGACCTGAAACACAATTCATTCACTCATTATAACTTTCCCTCCTTTTCCTTCATTGATAATACAAAAAGACAGAGACATACCCGAGCCTTGTTCTGCAATGTGCATGTTGATGCCATTAGTGCTGACGATCCTGTGTGTTATGTCCCCTGTGAATGCCGATGCGGATGCCATCTTTGTTTCTCTCTCTTCTGTTGTTCAGCTACCTTATTTCACAGACGAGAATTGCGCTCCTGCAGACCAATTTTGCTTTCGGAAAGGATAATTCGAAATTTAAGCAAATCATTTTGTATACCATACATTTGACCTGCTTAGGAATATTTTAATGACGCCGACGAGACAAACAATGTCCCGCTCGAAAACAGATCTTTGACAGAGATGGGTACAGACGCGTACCGTTCCTCGACCAAAATATTGTATGCGACGGGGATCCCAAAGAAGGGGACCCTAAAGTACTAAATGGAAAATGAAATGAAAGATTTTAATGAACTCCGCGAGATTTAAGAGTCTATGGGACCGGACGAAATCGAAACATTAAGTTGTTTTCAGATTCTTTACTATATCATTGTTTTTACTGTGAATCTTGAGTACCAAAACAGTGATTTTTTGAAGTTTTGTTTGTTCAAATAACTCATTTAAGTTGTCCACTTTTAATTCATTTTCATACTGGATACGAACATCATCATATGTTGAACACTCCATAATGAAATGCCATTCTTTTTCAACAACCCCTTTGTTGCAAAAAAGACAAATTCTCCTTTCCCAATCCTCTTTGGGAATAGTCCATCTACCGGTTTCACAACGAAGATGATGTGATCTGGTCCTTAACTGAGCCACTAGAATCCTTATTTTACCTTTGATAACTACCCCTAGATAAGCTTTTTCATCATGCTCCCAAGTGGGGTTGAATTCTTTGATATATTGTGCTTTCTTACGACCCATCTACTATGTCCACGTGGTAGTCCTAAACTTATCCATCACATAATTTTTTATTTCCCTGTTGTTGTTAGGACACTCATGAAAATTGATGTCATATTTGTTCATCCATTTGTTGTTCTATTTCATCCAGGTTTTCTTTCTACACTCTAGATTATCCTCTGTAACCATTTTGGGTCAGCGAAGATCGTCCATGCTTTCAATTTTTTTCAAATAGCTTATCAGCTGAGTTATTGTTGATGCTTCCATCAGGAAGGTACCCACTTCAGCTAACAAGATCTCGTAAGGGACTATTGATTTAACTTTAAGAGTGCTTGTGATTAAATATATTTGGATTCTTTCTAATTATCGCCATCCATGCTTTAACACGCTACTTCCCCAAACCTCGCAACCATAAAGAGCAACCGAGGTAACCAACGAACCAAAGAGGGTTTTCTCAGTTTTCCAGTCCCAAAGCTCAGCTTTCCTACACCTATTTTGAAGTAGGTAAGATGTTTTCCAACCTCCCTGTATCATTTTTAATCTGCATGTCTCCTAGTTCATCTTGTTGTGGAAATCAATCCCAAGATATTTATATTATGTAACAATTTCCAATGGACTCCCCTAAAAAAGAAAGTTAATTTGTCTCTCTTTTCTTTTTAGGGAAAAATCATGATTTTTGTTTTGATAATGTTCACTTGCATCCCGACTTCCTGGCAAAAGAATTCTAAAGCTTTTAGATGCTCCCTTAATCCTTGAGGTGTTGTTGAAATTAAGATAAGATCATCGGCATATAAGAGTAACTTCACCACATACTCGGTCAACTGTACACCCCCTCCTTCGGTTTTATGTAACCATTCTTTGAGCTTGTCAATGTACAAACCAAACGAAGTGGGAGAAAGAGGGCAGCCATGTTTGACCCCAATGTCATTACCAAAACATTCAGACATACCTTCTCTTGTTCCGATTTTAGCTCTAACCTGCTCATAAAGTATATGTACTACTCCTCTAAGCTCATCTAGAATCTCAAGTTCCTCCATCATGTTCCAAAGTTTGTCTCTATGAACCGTGTCAAAGGCTTTCTTAAAATCAACAAAACAACAAAAAGCTTCATCCCTCTGGGTATCCCATACCTTTTCAATCAAGTGCCTAAGAGTGATGCAATGATCAATGGTTGAATGTTTAGATCGGAAACTTGTTTGTCCTTTTTCTCTTTTTCCCTCTCTTTCTGCCCAACTAATGATTCTACACTCTATCATGCCCCTAAATAACTTACCAAAAAGAGGATTGATCATAATGGTGTGATAGTTAGAATGATTATTGATATCCCCACTTTTAAAAAGAGGAATAACAACACTAGTCATCCACTCTAGTGGGAACCCAACCTGAGTTACATGATTGAAGATTTTTCTGATATGCAGAGTGAGCATCTCAACCCCCCACTTTAAAAATTCAGCTTGTAATCCATCAACATCTTGAGCTTTACCATTTGCTAGATTATTTATGCCATGTTTGATGTCTTCCTCTGAGAAAAGCTTGATTGAAGTATGAATGATGGGAGGAATGTCCTTTTGTTGAGACTGCTTGTAGAGAATCTTCGCATATTCTAACCAATGAGCTTCTATGATATTGTTTTCTATGTGTGTTTTCTTTTTTTGTAGCTTCTTCCGAAATCCCTTGGGATTCTGTTTTCCAAGAGAAATTAATTCAGACCTTCTATTCACATAGTTTTCTTTTTTTCAGTAGCAATCTCTAGTATTTCTTTTTATTTTTTTTGTTCACGTCACTTTCCCTCATAGCTCTCTTGGCAGCCTTACAATCTTCGTCATACCATGGATTTGTTGGAAAAGTAGTTGCAAATCCCTTTATAAGCTTGGATATTTTACAAGCACTTAATGTCTTGTGAATTAAAGGTATCAACAACTTACTACAAACAGAACCCCTTGCCCCCTTGTTTGTATTGCTCTCGATATCATTTCTTGCCATCTGAAATTGTTGTTCAAGGGTAGCCACAAAAAATTCCTGATTTTCTTTATTCAAAATGATTTTGCCTTGTTTTGGAGATGTCTCTTGCATGCGGTGGACTTGTTTTCCTTGTTGCTAATTTGAAACGGTACCAAGCTTGACCAAGAGAGGATTATGATTAGATTTGAGCTCAATAGGATAATCGTCACTTTCAAACTCAAGCAACCTACAAAAAGAGCTCTGAGTGCATATTACATAGTCCGCTACACTTTGTCCATTGTAAGTTTTGCAAGTGATATTGTCAGATTTGGGCCAAGCCTTCATGTCATTACAAATAACCATGTTATATAAGCTACATAGACCCAGAAGCTCAACCTCAAAATGAGTCACACATCCATTACCATCTTGAGATAGTCTTTCTCAAAACTTGTCCTCTACTTCATTAAGCCAAAGTGGATTGTCATCTCCACCTTTGTCATTTCCCAACTGAATAAATTGATTATGTATAGTCCTTGCATTAAAGTCCCCCATCAAAATAATTTCCCCATGTGCACTAAACACATAAATGTGTTTTTTTAACGAAACATATGGGTCTTCCATATCCAAATTTATTTTCTTATGTCTTTGAGCCTTTCAGTGCAATGTAGTAAGCAACCAATCTGATTGTTGCCTTGTTATCTGATATTTTCAGCCACATGTATTGCTTATTTGCGTCTTCCTTTTCCACTTTGATGATCCCTAACCATGCTTCTTTGATTAGCATTGTAACTCCCCCGACTCCTTTCCTTGTTTCACTCCCTTCATCCCAAACTAAAATTTTCTTGTACCCCTCAAAATTTGGGACTTTGCAACCATCATGCTCATGTGTTTCTGTAAGAATAATAATATCTTTCCACTCTGCTATGGGCCCCAAACCAGTTTCTCTTCTCCACAGATACCCCCTGCAATTCCAACTTACCATGTGCATGGGATCCATTGGGGCCCCGGGTTCCTATTTCTTGTTTGACCAATGATCACTAATTTGGGCCTTTTCGTTCCTTAATTCTGCCCATTTTCCTGCCTCTCTTGCTTTTTTCACTTTCTCTCATTCCTTCTTTAGGTCTTCTTGTTGAGCAAATGTTAAATCCTCGTCTAGATATATATATATGTGCCTCGAAAAAGTCCCCTACTTTTTAGGATAGTTTGCTTGTCTTCTACAGTTCTCATGACAACTCGCACATGTCGATCCTTTCTTCCCTCAATTCTCCTGTCAATCTTATTAGCTTGTTGTATACACCATGTCCATTTCAACTTGTCTCTAAGGAGGTCCCTTGCCAATATGTCAGTTCTCTCCTTTTCACCAAAATCTCTTAAGCCTTTGATGATAAAATTTACCGCTTTGTCTTATTGGTCTTTTTAGCGAATAACTTGATGAATGAATGAAAGATTTTAATGACATCTAAGAGACCAAGCAGCCTATGGGGCTCGAAAAAATCAAAAAACAAATCAACCAAATACACCAAAGAAACTGACCCAAAACAACTACTTTTGATTTGTATGGATTTCTTTGTTAATCTTGAGCCTTCTATTATGAATTTTAGTCAAGTAATCTACTATTTTTGCAATCTTATCCTCTTCAAACAAGGTTGTGAGAGCTTTCGTTTTTAAACAATCATTATAGCTATGTTGAATGTCCTCGTACGCTACACGCTCCAATAGGAAATGTCATTCCATTTCCACAGAACTTGACCTACGATAATCTGACAAACTCTTTCGGACCATTCCTTTTTCTGACTTAGTCCATCTTCCTGTTTCACATTTGAGATGATGCAAACTAGTTTTCAGCTGGGCAACTAACATTTTAGTTTTCCACTTTATTTCCGCCTCCATATAGTGCTTTTTCTCATGATCACATGTGGGGTTAAATTTCTTGACATAATATTCTCTATTTTCTTCCCAGTTGTTTCGTCCACATGGCGGTTTTGACTCTCTCTCTAGATACTTTTTGATATCCCCATTAGTGTTAGGACAGTCGTAAGCATGTTATTTCCCCATTTCTTCATCCACTTTTCATTCTACTTCATCCAAGTGCACTTCATTTTATTCAACTTTTCTTCCACTACTATCTTGGGCCACTAGAGACCATCCATGCTTTTCACTTTCTTCGTGTACCCCAAAATCTGAATCAAAGTTGTCCCCTCCATCAGAAAGGCCCCAACTGCAGCAAGAATGATCTTGTAAGGAACCGTGGATTTTATTTTAAAGCTACTTCTGATAAAATGTTTTTGTAACCTTTCTATTTGCCTTCATTTCACTATCAACGTGTTGCAGCCCCAAACTTCACAACCATATAAAACCACCAGACTAATAAGCAACCCAAAAAGAGTCAACTTGGTTTTCTAAACCCACAATTCTGTTGATCTGCATCTATTTTGGAGCATATATAAAGCTTTCCATCTCCCTTGTATCCTCCTAGGTCTACAGGCCTCCCAACTGAGATTATTGTTAAAGTCAAAATCCAATTAATTGTAATCATTTACCACTCACAAGGGACCACCTTCGAACTCGAAAATTTATTTACGCTTAGCTTTCTTCTTAAAGTAAAATTCATGATTTTGGTTTTACTCGTGTTCACCTTCATCCCCACCTCCTTACAGAATAATTCCATAGCTCTCAAGTGTTTTTGCAATCCATACGTTGTTTTAGCCATTAGAATAAGGTCATCAGCATAAAGCAATAATTTTACCACATAAGAAGCTAGGTGGACTCCACTCCCACCCATCATGTCAATCCACTCCTCTAACTTGTCTATGTATAGCCCAAACAAAGTGGGAGATAGAGGACATCCCTGTTTGACCCTGATGTCACTCCCACAGCACTCGGATAAGCCATCCTTCGTTCTTATTTTGGCTTGAAATTGATCATAAATCCTATGAACCGCTTCCCTATACTTTTTTGGTATACTCGATTCTTCCATTTTGGCCCAAAGTTTACTCCTAGGTACCATGTCAAATGCCTTTTTAAAGTCAACAAAACAGCAATAGACATCTTCTCCTTATTTGAACCAAACCTTTTCAATTAGATGTCTAAGGGTGACCCAATGATCAATAGTATAATGTTTTGGTCTGAAACTAGTCTATCCTTTTTCCCTCTTA
Source organism: Taxus chinensis (assembly GCA_019776745.2). Lineage (NCBI taxonomy): Eukaryota > Viridiplantae > Streptophyta > Pinopsida > Cupressales > Taxaceae > Taxus > Taxus chinensis. The sequence continues at coordinate 229,864,444 of CM034151.1, read as the reverse complement.
CCTTCCTTTTCAACCCAAATACTAATTCTACGTTCCACCATACTACCAAAGAATTTTCCGAAAATAGGATTAATCATAATACTGCGGTAGTTTGATGGATTGTTGACATCACCACTCTTGTGAAGAGGAACGACATGTTGGTTGTCTAGTTTTCTAGAAAACCATACTGAATAACTCTGTTGAAAATCTCTTTTATGTATGGCGTGCAATGTCATCCATACTCCATTTTTGAAATTTCTGCTTGTAGACCGTCAATATCTTGAGCATTTGCCTGTTGCTAAATTTTTTTATTCCTTCCTTGATGTCCTTTATAGAAAAGAGTTTGTCCTTATTTTCAATTATAAGAGGAGGGGGGAGAGGATATTTGTTTTGATACAACATTTTTGCATATTCTAGCCATTGGATATATGTGATATTATTCTCCACATTGTCCTATAGTCTATTGAAGCTCTCTCCAAAAACCTCTCGAGATTATTCTTCCTCATAGAAATCAACTCCTTCCTCCTTATCTTCATGAATTCTTCCTTTTTATCTCTTGCTAGACTTTTGTATGCTTTTATATATGTTTTGTCCTTTCCTGAGATATTCACCATTTTCTTTGCAGCCTTGCAATCATCAACAAACCATGGATTAGCTGAGGAAACTATTTTTGGTACTTCTTTTGGCTCTAGAACACTTGCACTCCAGGAGCACCCTGTGAATTATAACCATCAAATTCTTGTCATTCATAAATCTCTTGTTCCCTTTGAAACTATCAAAATCTTTAATTTCCTGAATCTATTTTGTAATCAAAACTTTAAAAGTGTCTTGATTCTCCCGAGTCAAAATAAGTCTACTTTGAACCTCATCTTTTTTATTTGGCTAAAGATTAATCCTTTGTTGATCATAGTTTTTCATATTAATCTTCATAAGAATGGGGTTGTGATCTTATTTCACTTCAGTTGGGTAGCTTCCTATCTTTACCTCTGAAACCCTTGACATAATGCTTTGTGAGTAGATAGCATAATCCACAACGCTTTGTCTATTGTGAGTATGATATGTGATGCTTCCTGACATCGGCCATGCTTTTACCCCATTACAAATGATCAAATTATGTAAATTGCATATCCTTAATAATTCATCTCCAAAATGAGAGATAACACATTTTTTGTTTGGTGAGACCCTTTCCCACTTTTGTTGCTCATCTTTATCTAACCATAAAGGGTTGTTGTTACACCCCTCCTCCATACCAAGGTAAAGATCCTGATTATTTTGTTGTTCTTGCATTAAAGTCCCCTGATAAAATGATCTCACTCGTGGCATAAAAATCTACATTATCTTTTTTCAATGCTATAAAAGGATCTCTCTATCCAGGTTCCTTTTCTTTTATGTTTTAAAACCATAGGGAGCAAAGTAGCAAGCTGCTAAATAAATTGTATCTTCCTTGTCTTTTAATTTCATCCATATGTATTGATTGTGCAGATCCTTTTTTCTTCCTTTATGATTCCTTTCCATGTTCCCCTAACCAAGATCATCACCCCTCCATGCCCTTGACCATTATCCACCAACTCAATCCAAACAAAGACTTTTACATAACCTTCAAATTCTAGCACTCTGTAGCTCTCATGCTCATGAGTTTCAACTTAGACAATAATATCCTTACCCTCTGATATGGGCCCCAACCTAAGACCCCTCATCCAAGGGTAGCCTCTAATTTTTAGGTTGAAGCCTAATTCACAACCCCATCAATGTAATCTGGAATATAGGTTGTTCTCTATAAACCAATAGAAAAGGGAATGTGTTTAATGCCGATGAAAAAGAAGAATTTAGTGGTTGGACGTTAATTCACAACCTCATCAATGTAATTCAAAATATACGTTGTTCTCTATAAACCAATAGAAAAGGGGATGTGTTTAATGTATGTTTATATCTAGTTCTATCTACCCATAGTATATATTTGAGAAAGAGATGTCAAATCCTAAGTTTATCTTCAATATAATTTTTGATTGCATTAATCAAATTTTTATTGGTAAACTCAAAAACTCCATTAACATGTGGGTAGTAATTAGATGAGAAATTTACTATAATTTGGTTTTCATAAGACTGTTTATAAAAAATGTGGATTGAAAAGTAGGCTAATTGTTACATGGCATGGAAAATGGTGTTCCAAATATGATGATTATGTTTTCCTCCGAAAAATTTAATAACCCATTTCGCATACTATATTTAGTGGCTACTACTTCAAACCATCTCGTATAGTAATTTATTGTAGTTAAAACAAAATTATGGTCTTCATATGAATTTGGATTTACCATTCCCACAAAATCAAGCCCCCACTAAGTGAAAGGACATCCTTCAATGATAGGATTCAATGACATGGTCACATGCACTTCCCTTTTGGAAAATGTTTGGCATTAGTGATAGGTTATAACATGATTATGAGCATAAATGAATAAAGTTGACCAATAATATCCTTCTCGAAGGATCTTGTGTGTAGTAGTGTTCCCCGAAGGATGTCCACACCCAAGCTTTTCATGGAAATTACTCATTATTTCATGGGCTTCTTGTTTGGATATACATCAAAGGTAAATTCCTTCATAATTACTTTGATGTGAAACTCCCTTCTTGATCATTTAATGAGTTGTATTGAGTCTCAAAGCCTTTTTTGTTCTTTATTGAGCTCAGACAAACATGTTCCATGAAGTAAAAAGTGAAGAATTTGATCATACCAATCATTCAAAACCACCTATGTTTGATCCACTTGCATTACGGTAATTCTCGGGTCCACTTCAATTATCATTTATATGAGGCCTTGGCTCTTACTTTTTTGGCAGGTCTCATTTCTATATCGAGTTCTTGTAATTTTGACATCCTTTTCCCTCTTATTTCTCCCAATTCATTTTCCCCTATCATGAGTTTAATATATGCACATGAGATGTTGGCATATATCTTACTTTAAAGGCTATTATGCTTGAATTTCTTTACCACCTAAACCAAAGTGCAAGCTTACATCTCTAGTGCTAGATAATTCAACTCTATGTCCTTTAGATTATTACTCATGAATGAGATTATATGTTCTTCATTTCTGACCTTCTATGTAAGTACTATTGTAATATTATTATCAGATGCAAATGAATACATGTAGAAATCTTTAGTGAAGTATGGAATGATCAACATTGGGGCTTGATAAATTGTGTCTGTAATTTCCTAGAATGCTTTCTTGGAATAAACTATCCATTATATGTTCACATCCTATTTTAACATGGTGTTAATTGGTCTTACTATCTGAAAAAATATAGAGATAAAATTATGAAAAATTTGACTTTTCCTAAAGAATGAATTTAATTATTTCTTATTCGTTAGGAAACTATAATTTTGAATTAGCATCAACTCTATTAGTGTCAATTAATATTGCTTTCTTGGAGATAATGTGTCCAATCAATGTACCTTTTTTGACCCCAAAAAATACTCATCTTGGGAGTCAACGAAATACCATACCTTCGACATCTTATAAAAACCTTCTGCACGTCGAGTGTATGATGTGTTCTATTAGTGAAGAAAATAGTTATATCAACCATATAAATAACAATAAAATTACCAACCAAACATTGAAAAGTAGTATCCATAGCTCTCTAAAGATTAACTTCTACATTAATTAATCCAAAAGGCATTCATTTGGAAGTGAAAGTTCCCCACTTAGTAGTGAAAGTAGTTTTCACTCTATCTTATTGGTCCACTAATACCTAATTATATTATGAAAATCCATTAAAGAAGGAAATCATTTCATAACCACTAACTATAGGGATGACTTCATTGTGAGAGAAGAGAAGATAATTAATTTTATAAGGTACTTTGGATAAATTCATGAAATCTTCACACAATCTAATTTTGTTATTCTTTTTATGCATGGGCACTAGATTGGCAACCTACATAGAGTGTCTATCTAGGAAGATAATTTTAGTAGTAAGAAATTGTTGGATTTCTTTATAAATTAGAGGCTCCATAATTAGATTCACAAGTCATTGTCTTTTTTTGAAAGGTTTCTATTCTTCTTTAAGCAGAATGGTATGTGTGATGATTTTTAGATAAAAAAACCTTCAACCCCTCATATGACTAGGCTATGACATCTTTACACTTTAAGATTAATGACACGAGTCTTTCATTTTATTCTTTTGAACAATAAAAATCAATGTTGACACATTGCGAGTGCTCTAGCATTCCTAGGTTCATTATGATAAACTCTTTCTCAGTGGATTTCAGTATTATATTTGAGCTTCATAGTCACGTCCATGTCAACCTCATCATTATGGGAAAAATACATGTCTTTATGCTCTATCACCCAAGATTCAAAAACTCTTACATTATTCATAAATTGAATTATCTACTAATTATCAAAAAACACATGGAAACCGTCTACATTATAAGGGACTAAAGGACATGGTACTAATTCAATTGAGAATTTCCAAAAATGGGAAATATCTAGTGAAGACATGTTCACTATATAGGTAGCTTATGAATCAATAGTGTGGTTCTATTGTGTAGGTATTGACATTATGTTGAAGGCACAAAGTGATTATAGCAACTTCCAAGCTATCTATTTATACTTTCTTAGATATGATGATTGGCATTGAAATTTTCTCCTCACCTCTTTGATAACAAATTCTTTATGTAAACATCGTTAGTATTGTAATGTCATGGCTAAGAGAAAATTGTAAACCACAAATAAGAGCATCATACGTATCTAGATTGTTAGCACATGAAAATTATATATGATAAACAACCAGTTATTGTTCTCATGTGGGGCTGATTAGGGAAATTCCCAATCCGTTGAGAAACTTGGTTTAGATTTGCATAACATAAACACAATAATAATCTTTGTTCAATATTCAATAAGCACTCCATGTCTTTCAATACATACGTGAATACTTATTTATAGGGACATGATCTCCTACAAATAAGGAGTTATTTTTTTACCATATCCATAACATAACTCTTAAGATCCTAATATACATGTGTGGTAATAACCACCACTATTCACATATAACTAACTCATATTTTATTATTAATAATGAGTCATTTTATAACAAATCGTTATAATTATAATATTAATCCATATGATAAACTCACATAATCTAATGTGATTGCAAACATAGATAAATTCTTAAAATCCACAACCTTGTTTGGATCAAGCTCCATCAAAGTGAAGGGTCTACAAACTACAGGGATTAATATCATGGTTTTAATTCTGACTGTTAGCAAGTTTTTTTGTTAGGGTGTAAGCACCAATGTTGGAAGATGTGGAATTCACCTATTCATTTTTTGCATTGTATTATGTGATCATGTAATTATGGGTTCCCTCTCTACTCAAATTTGATTGGGTACGCCTTTCCAAGGGAGCCACATATGAGAAAATGTAATATTTGTGTAACCATTCAAAGATTCAAACCAATCATCTCTAAGCAACATACCATATGTTTATGTGATATCCACCACATATACATCAATAAATTGGTGTATCTTAGGTTTAGAAGTTATTTTTATGTGCATGTTAAATAATTATCGTACAACTTGAACCTTTGATTTTTCCACTTGTACTACCACTCGATCTAAATTTTTGGGTTTGAGGCCAAGCTTATTATAAATATTGACATGCAAGATGTTAGCGAACACACATGAGTTAGCTAGGTAATTATGTAGATTTTTCCCAAATATTTTGATTGTGACGAGGAAAGCTAGGACTTATTAGCCTTTTGAATCACTATATTTGGCATGAACAAATTTTTGCTTAGTGGATGTGGTTTTCTCAGTTGGAAACTTGAGCAATAAATATCTTTGCTTAGTGATTTGAGATAATTTGTGTAGGGTAATGTTTGCCTTGATTTTTTTCATTCCATCAATGATGTTATATCATCCCTTACTAGAAATAGGTTAGGTGTCCATGGTAGAATATTGTTTTCTATCTCCTTTTGAGGGGGAGGATCATTATCAAAGTTGGGATCAGGTGGGGCACTCATGTTGTTAGATATGGTAGAAGTTGTGGGAATTTAGTTGATCATGTTTCTTAGTAAATAATTACTATGCAATTGTTATTAAAAGACATGTGTTTTATCTGTGTTTTCTTTAGGCTCTCTATATTACTAACTAGGGAAACTAAAGGATTCTAGGAACATAGTATTATTATGAGAAGATAACTACTAAAATAGTATGAGGCACCATAAATATCCTAGATTACCTCATACCTTTCTAATTCTTTGTAAAAATACCAAAGACATTGTATATTTATCATTCACCGCAGGTAATCCAAGTTTTTGTACTTCCACATTGATATCCTCTTGCATTTTTGAAGTGATCTCATTGCAAGATTCTAACTCGTCGAGAGCATGATTTAGTGTTTTATATCAAGCCACCAAAGTTTGGGACCATATTGGAGATAGGTTTTCAGATGTAGAGGTGAACACATTTATGCCTATCAATACATAAGAGTTGATTTTTCCCATTTCATTTACCAATAGAAATACCTTATCCTAATGCTCTTTCTCTTTTTCAATCTCATCCTTGGTCATTTTCACCTTTGTAGTGGTGGAAATCATGAATTGAAATAATGAGAGAATTTCCAGAAGCAAGGTCTTACCTTTCTCAAGAATTTTTCTTACCCACTTGTCATTGGCCCTACCTTACATTGTGAAGCCCCAAGTCCTTGTGATGGACTCTAGATTAAATCTGTTGATGGGAGTGACTTCTTCATTTGGGTGAGACGGGATGACATTTAGATCCATGAAGGTTTGAGCACATGAAGAGAGAATTGTTATGTTATCTTCTAATTGTTCAATCTTCTCCTTATACTCCTCATTTCTTGCAAGAAGGTGGGTGGAAGATCATTTGAAGAGATGGGCACCTCCTTTGTGTGTTGTTGGACCTAGAGGAATTTTGGTCATCTCATAGTCTGATGGAGTCATCTCCCCAACCTGATTTACTATTTTGGTTGAGCTATTTCCACATATTAATTCCCTGAAGCACCACTGAAAAAGTGAGAAGCAGTTTGAGCTTTCATACCTCGTTTTGTTTTTACCATATTTTAAATAACTTGAAAATCTAGGACCACATCCTATTGTGCAGTGTGAGTCTCTCCTCTGATCATTTCTTTTACCCATGGGAAAATATCCATTGTCTTAGCTTCATCATTGCTCATGATTGCAACTTCGGGCTCAATGCTAGATGGTACATTTTGCATTTGTTGAGTAGGCTCAGCCACAAAGGAAGAGATGCTTGGAGCTTGGCATGGAATGGGTGGATGAAATGGATCAATCTCTCCTTACTCTAGTTCTTCTATAGGTTCTTGAATGACTTTTACCTTCTTGTGTAACCTCATGTAGCGGGGAACTTTAGTTTCCATTGATTTCCTTTTTACGAGCTCTCCTGAGTGAGTAGAGCTCATAGTCTTTTTGCTTGCCTTAGATGTTGAGTGATGAGATGGCTGCCTTGCAAGGGTCTTAAGACCGCCCGATTTAATGAGCACAATCAGTTTTTTCTTGAACCATTCCTTCGATCTTTAGATTACCACTTTAGTTTGTTCATTTATGTCTCCTGACTCATGAATGTTCCATGATACCTGTGGGAAAGGTGATACCTTCACCGCTTGATACTCAAAATCATACGATTCATCCCCATCATCCTCTACTGCATCTTAGAGCCAATCAAACCTAAACTTTCTCATCTGTCAAATAGTCATTCTCATGTGATCAGGCTACCTAACTTCAAAATCATCTGATAAATTTACCCAATAATATTTGATTTGTGGAACACAATGTAAATCATGTAGATGGAATATTTCAGGGTTGCTCTGAATGTCAAAATCTACCCTTAATATGTATGAATAGAGGTTCAAAGGAGAGAATGAAGCTTTGAGAATTGAAGCATTAGAAACAGTCTTGCATGAGAAAATTCCTAAAGAGATAAAAAATGACACACCTTAATTTTTGCAGTTCTTGAGTTTTCCACTGACATGGGCAAGTTTCCTTCAAAGCTCAAACATCACAATATCATCACTGAGGTATCTTGGAAGCCTACGAGTATCGAGATCAAACCCTGAGACTCTAATGTAAGAGAAGGTAGAAAATTGAGTGAAATAGGATTTGTATCTCTCGATCAATGCTACGGCCTGAGAGGACAATCTCAATTTCGGATTTCCTTCCAGCAATTATATGACAAACATGGTGAATGCATCATCCACCCTTGAAAAATAATGATTGTTTTCTTTCAGAGTAAGTTGTGGGTACCTTTTCAAAAGTGGGAGCCCTTTGAGAAACATTATGTGTGAGATTTAAGCCTCTGAAAGATCTTGTACTCATGAGAGCGTGTACTAGGTATGATGTCATTGTGAATTTTCTAGTGACTGGAAACTAAAGCAATTGATATTGGAGATAATCATATATGATTTTTCTACAGTCAATCATTTGATTCCTTTCAATGAAAATGAGGATGAATTGATCCATCTAATCTTGTAAATCTCGTGTGGCCTCTTCACCTATTACCATGCTCAGGAGAATGATATCATCCAAATATCCTTCATGAAATTCATGACTAGACAAAGTCTTTGGAACACGAGAAGGATTTCTTACTTATTTCAACCACGATCCCAGTGCGAGGCCTTGGAGATAGGATTCTATTTTGACTATTCACTAGATGCAACCTCCTTTGTGACGATAACCATGTTATTGCTTGTCGGGATTTGCATACAGTGCGGAATTCCTTTTGGAGTGAGCACTGCAACTATTGAGTTATCATCGACTCTTATGATTCATAGTTCCATCTCATAGTGCTGAGAACCTTCTAACACCAATTATGTAGTGCCCCCATTTTACCCACCCAAATACAACAGTAAAATACCAGGATAATTTTTTTTGACCTACAATGCACGCTACACACAACACATCAAGGGCTCTGAGTACAGAAACTCGACTCACATATGACAATCACATAAGTCATCGACTCACATAAACTCAAGCAAACAACATAGGCATGACGATGCCACACTGTTCGCAATGAACAAATACCAACAATGACCCAATCACAAGAAACATGACTTCAGGAACGGCGAACCCACAACACATCATTACTTTAAATGTATTTTAGTTACGATTAGCATCCCAAGAACATTTTTATGTAAGCATAATTATCTCCCTTTTTCCACCTACATGTTCTGAAAATTCTTTTCACTTTTCACTTATTGTTCAACCATTTAATTTTGCTCTTTACCCTTATGCCAATCTTCATAACTTACATAAGTATTTTCCATATTTCAAATTTCATACAAAATTCTAACTCTCTCATTCTTATGTTAAGATTATGCTTCCCAAAACGCTTATTCAAAGTTTAGAATTTAACCTTGCTACACAAGTGAACCTAACGTGATGTCAAGATGAAATCTTGGGATTGAGGGAGACTTAGATTCAAAATAGCTTGTTTCCAAGAACATCCTTCGATCACGGAAAATTTATTTCGCTACCATTATTATTATAGTTCAATAACTTATTGAATTCCAATTTATATATATATATATATCTTTTGTTTTCTCAAAGTTTGATCACACCAAAGCAATAAATATTCTTAAAACACATAAAGATGTTTAAATTAAGTTATAAGGACTCCAAGAGTGACCTTAATCCTAAACTCCAATCTCATTTTCATTTTACATGATATGCTCTTACAGCGCACTATGCTCTCGTTCTTAGCATTGTCTCAAAACAAAGAGAGTTACGAAAGCACTTGACTAACATCTTAAGGAAGTACATGGCTAGGAGCATTATAAACTACACATGAACACAAGTGATTTGTGTTCATGAAGATCCCATATCCTTGCATTGCATGATTCCGCCTAAGAAATATTCTTTATTCCTTGATACCATAAAATGACATAACAAGGGATTAAGGGACAAGATTACAATTTCTAAGGTTCTCTAGAATCAACATCTTTCAACTCAATTTCACATGCAAGGAGTTAAATTATAGTTTTCTACCCACAAGTTAACATACAAAATCCACTAAGGTTTAGTTTAATTCCAATATGCACCTAATGATCTACGCCTCAACTATATATGATTTTAAGGCAAGCGGACATATTTATACTAAACCACCTTCAAGAAGATACCAAGATGTTATTTTGATAGAAACCAAGGTAGCACCATTTAGTCGTTCCTTCGAACAAGGACTCATGAGGTGACTTCTAACGCAGTCTTCGCCACTCAACCTAGTGTCGGACTTGAAGAGAGGGCATTCTTCTCGCGTTTACCAAAACTAGAAGGAAACCGCATACCCTGGATAAAGTTGGACCATGTCATTCCTAAAATATGGGTTCATGAAAATGTCGCTAGACATAATGACTATGACGGTAAACTCCAACTAGGGTTTTATTTACCTAACCTAGGAGGTCTCATCGAGTGCAACGCTTAAGTTCGTTCTACGATCTTAAATTTCTTATTTGGTAAAAAGGATCACACATGCAGGCCGTTATGCACAAATATTTTATTAAGGTTTAGTGTTTCCATTAAAACTCTTTATTATGTTTGCAAGGTAAGAAGATAACCTAATAATTAATTTAATCGTTTATTGAATACTGAGAAAGTACTACAGTATATTAACTTCAATTTCAATTTACTATATATGAATCAAACCCTTTTGACATACACAACTAAGAATCAAATTGAATCGGTGATTAGATGCACATTTCCTATGTATCCCTAAAACTAGCATAACATGCATATTAACAAATCTCAATTATAACTTTTCGGTAACAAGAGACTACATTAGACAGTAATTCGTTTTACAATGACCTATAAAAATTACAATAATAATAATTAAATTACACATCGCCTTTTTTTTTCATCAATCTTCCATCCTGCAAAACCCACGTGAGCATGATATCAGCGATAAATTGCTGGCATGGTATCCACCCTAATCAATCATAATTATCATTTTTCAGCTTCCCATTTACATAAGATAAAAATTACAATTTGCAATCGAAACAAAAAGGTTTAGAGACATGTATTCATTACATTTCATTTCACTTCACTTTGTAACCTAGAGAGAGAGAAAGAGAATGGAAGAGAGAGAAAACATTGTTTTGTCAAAAGTTCTAATACACACAATAAGTTTCATTATAGTGTTTTAAACAGTTATTTACGTGTGTTTAAACGTTTTCAGGGTGATTTGGCAACCCTTTGAGGTGTCGCAGCTTTCTATTCTTATGTTTTCTCACTAGATACAAAACGTTCAAAACAGGCTCGGAGGCTAAGAAACTGCTTCCAAAAGTTATCTTCTGATAAGCATGCACACCACAATTAACTTTCTATGTGTCCCCAGATATACCAAGAGTTCATTACAACTGATGGAATTGAAAAAGAGTGAACAATTTGCGTTTGGCGGCTAGATTTCCGGGGCCACTGGCCGTAGTTCACCCAGTTGTAAAATGACAAAAGTTAGCTCAAGGGCCCAGAAAACCGTGTCCATAACTGATGTTCGATGGAGAAGCACACAAAGAAACATCTCCTACTAGTTCCCCTATATAAAGAGAATTCATCAAAGTCAACAGAACTGAGAACTAGAAAACCATGTTCAAACGGCGACAAGTTTTCTGGAGCGACAAGACGAAATTGGACCAGTTTGACCTCATCAAACTACGACCGGAGGCCTACAAAATGGATTTTCCAAACTATCCCGAAAAGTGCTCTTTCCTATACTGAATGTTCCATGCATTTTTCTAGTATAAACGCTAGAGGTTTGCGAAGATGGAACGTGATTTCTTTTTCCGGGTTTCAATTGGTGGTCCCAAACGAAAGCCAACTTTCTAGTTTTAACAACTCATACTATTGTAAACCGGTGTAACAGGGCTCTTATAAGAGCATCAAAAGGATGTCCTAAGATCATTTCGGGTCAAACCAAAATTCAAGGCGACTCCTCATATACCAAGGTACACAAATGAAACTTCACATCTCGTTTCCAGAGTTGCAAAGGGTACTTAGTGAGTCTCCGAAAAATGCAAAATTTAACTATTTTAAGCATGAAGAAGGTCAACTTAATCAATGGAGAGTCAAATTTGTTTGGTTGATAAAAAAATATTGGAGGATTCAAAAGGGTAAGAGTTTTCTAGATCATCTCGAAGCGAGGATGATAGTTCATGGTTTAAAGTAGGTGAGTTATAACGACTTTGAGAGTTGCGACACGACACTTTATTGTTTTGCAATGAGTTGAAGAGACATTTAACTATATTTAAAAATCCTAATAATTGAAAATTCTATTTAGTTGCAAAAGAGAACTAAAACACGAGAATTATGAGAGGTAAGGGAAGAAGAACCATGCCTGGGAACGATGATCGAAGACGAGGATAAGGTTCTCCAAGTGGTTTACACTCGCGATCCATTGAGATCACCATTGATGTCAAATGATGCCAAATAATCACATGTAAACCAAACCATTCGTTGTGCCCCCATGTCTCGTCCCGATCCCGGAGACGACATTTTCTATGTCGAATAAATCACACACCTTTTCAACAAGTCCATTTTGTGCATATCCCAATTTAAAACGCTTATTTTGGCGCAGCTGAGAGGGTGTTAAAAATTGTTAAGTGTTGCTTTACCACTGTCAAATCCATTTCCTTCAAAGTTTCAAAGGCCTTTACAACAAGCTCATCTACGAATACCCTGAAACCATTGCATTCCATGAGACTGAAATATCTGAGGCATTTTGTCGAGCAAATCACATGCCTTGAATACACTTCCACATTTTTCATACATCTCAGTTGTGACATTGCAAGAACAAAATCTTGCAAACAAACCAGATTCTATTGCTCAAACCCTGCTCCAAAGCTTCCACATTTTTATTTCACTAGAACTAAGCAAACACATCCTTCCAGCCACCACAGGCTTTTCCCAAACACCAAGCAAGCACATCCACACAACTGCCACAGGTTGCTGCAAGCACCAAGAAAACACCTTCACACAGCCACCACCAGTTTATTATCATGCTGATGAAAAATTTTAGAGCTTCCTTAAGATAGCTAGGCCCGGCCACGAATGGCCATTCACACACATAAGAAAATATATTATTATTATTATTATTTTATCTTTCCCTGATAACATCAAAGGTGCCCATGTTCTATTCCAAGGCTTCCCATTTTGGGCACATGCGTGAAGGATGCTGACTGTGTTGTGGAGTTTGGGTTTAAACCTGCCAACAATATTTGCTTGAAAGTTTGCAAGGCCTTTTCAACAAACTCTTTTTTTTTTTGCACAGCCTACAATCATAGCACTCTATGAGACCGCATTTCTTTGAGGCATTAAATCAACTAGTTCCCACGCCTTTTGACAACTCCATTTTGGCACAGGCTGGAACTACAATGGCGGATGTAAATTGATTGGGCGGGAGACCTGTTTGTTGCATGGTGAAATGCTATGCCTACCATGAGGAAACCCACGCATTTTGCAAACTACTGTTCCCAAATTCCATGAGGAGCTGTCTCGTTCTTTCATTGGGTCAGCATAGAAAACAATGGCCCCAAGTATTGCGACTAACACATCTGACAAAAATTCCTCTGTCCTTTCTGCTTTGAAAAATGCCCATGCAAGTGTTTAGCATGGCTTAAAAGGAAACAAGCACATTCAAAGTCATTATCATCTCCATAAAGCTCCATTCAACACACAACCACCATTTAATTTAACATTTTTTTTTTAAATTTATTTTCCAAGGAATCCAATGCTTGAATGGATAAGGCAGTCCGCAAACCTACGCACTCACTTGCTAGCCCCACACAATACCATTTGATAAATTTCTTTTGGGGCATGATTTTGGGTTGGCACTACAAATTATATGCTTTAAATAGATATGGGGTGACCTCCTATAGCATACAATCCACTCGTTAAAATATTGTCTTCCATTAGTTCCCTGGGGCCTCCGAGCAATTAATTATTTAGATCTTCTAAGTCCATATGAGTAACATCATTATCAGCCACATCTAGATATTATGATACCATGAATGAAACAAGCTCTAGACCATAAAAATTGAACTTCATACTTACAAAAATCAACAAGATGAGAGAAAATGAAGATAATAACAACTTTCTACGACTGAAACCAAAACTTTCTATTTTTAGCAGGTAGGGTTCAGGAACTCCTTTATTGGAAACTTGTTCTTTTTTGCTTGAATTTAGTTTTCTAAAACCCATAACATGCTGAGAGCACCTTCATTGATGTTGCTTTATTTTTTTGAAAGTTTCTATTTTTAGTAAGTTATTATTTTGCTTTTTTTACCTTTGTAGGAAAAAGTGCTTGTTTGGCCTAGTTTGTCATCTTCACTATTTTTCGAATGCTTTTATTTGAGAGAACTTACTATTTTGGAATATTTCTATTTATAGTAAGTATAAAAACCATATACTTACTATTTTAAAAATGGAACTTTCCCCCATTCGTTTGCAACGAAAATGTTGTCATCATATTCGACTTGTCTCTAAGATCTCATGCTCCAAATTTCACAATGATCTGTCTGCCAAAATTCTCGCAAATTGAAAAAGTAGCTTCTAGGGCACAAGATTATGGTTTTCTATTAAAAAAATATATGGAATCATGCACCTTGTAATAAAAATATTCTTGAAGGTGCCTAGTATGGAGATATTCTGAGAAAATTTCATTGGAATCAGATTGTAGGTTTAAGAGTTGTGATTTTTTCTTCGTTTGTACATTCATGGATTCCTTGGAACAAATTTACATCATGACTAGTGTTTTTACATGTTCTTAGAGGTTTATGGAATTATCAATGGATGCCTGGGTTGAGTTGGTGAAAAAATGAGGTTAAAACAAACTTATTTGAGTTTTTAAAGCAACCTGATAGTTTATTTTTAAGCTCACGACTTAGAGAAAGAGTTAGCTTTAAAACTAGGGTTTTGATGACTTGGGAGAGGGGTGAATTTTACTATCCCTTCTATCCCCTATGTCCTAAGATGAGAGGGACAAGAAAATTCCCCCTCCTCCTGATCATGACAAGTGTCACAACAGGGTGAGATGAGAGAGAGATGTGAAAAACATGCTTAAGCACCTGGAGGGCTAAAAACTTGGTCCTATGGAGAACTTGGGAAGGGGATAGGAAGGGGTGAATTTTTGTGTACCCTCTATCCCCTTTTTCTTGGAGATAAGAGGGAAAATGGGGACAAGAGAGACAATAAAATGTGCCTGGTTAGGATGGTGTCACTTGGCAGCTTCTCGTGCAATTTAGGAAAATGGACTTAACACCCCGCCAAGAAGAAGAAAAGTCACACAAGGAACCATGGGCAAGAGATGAGGGGTGGGGTGAATTTTCTTGTCCATTTTCCCCCCTTGTCCCCTCTTTCCCTAGGTTAAGAGGGACAACAGGGACACTTATGACAAGAAAATCTGCCACTAAACCAAGCCAAAAAAGACTAAGTATGAGAAATTGATAACGCATTTCCCAGAGCTCCTGATGGTGATTTATTTTAAATTATTATATTATTTTGACTCCCAAGACCATTTCAAGAAAATTGGGATGGGTTTCAGGACTTGATTCTTCCTCCTTTAAACAATGGCCTTTTTTCCTTTGGACAAATGGGTATGTCTGTGAAAATCAAGCTTCCTTGAGAATTCATCAAGTCTTGTGAAACATTTTATGATTTAATCATGTAGAGGATTCTACCAGCTTTCCTCTCAACTCTTTACAAAGTTACCAGAATCATCTGGTGAAGATCAAGTTCCATATTTAACTCTACATTCCTTACGCCCAAAAAACTCATTGTTGCAAGAAGTGCTCCAAAACCCTCAAAAACTTCCATAAACTTTCCTAAACAGTATCAAACACCTTCAAAAATATCCAATACCACCTTCGGATGATTATAGACTTTCAATTTATTCCTAGAGGATGCACACCTACCCTGAAAAGGCAAAAATTAGCCTTTCTAGGCATATCGGAGAATTTACCTTCAGAATCTCTTCACTTGAATGGGATGAATGACCCCGTCACAACTTTTCAAACACTAGGGAAAGTTTGTAAAACACATTTGAAGGACCTGCAAGTCTGGGATGGGCATGATACAAAAGATAAAATTGATCTGAAGAGTAGTTGAAGAGGGTTTTGCAAGAAATATTTTGAGGCTTGGGATTGGTTGTCATGGTTTAAGATTGAATTTTTGACCTTGCAAAAATGCATTACGACACACCCCTTAGCTTTCGGGAAAAAAATTGGGCTAAGGGTCTTCGACTGGTTATTTTAGAAAGTGGGACATTTCATCTATTCTACAAATGTCATATAATATTATTGGGCATATTTTTTTTTACTAAGATTCATGTAAATGTATTAATTTCGAGTAATTTTTCTCTAATATCTTTATGCTTTCTTGTAAATGCGATCTAATATATTTATTTTTCTACGACTTTTTTCTATCCAAAAACCTCCTGACATAAATGAAGAAATGAAACCCAAATGTTTCAATAACAAACAAATTACAATATACCTAACAATTAACATTTTTTTCCCAATTACAAGTGTGCCATTTTTAGAATTTGAATATATTGCACCTAGTGCTTACATAAATGTAAATATTAGATAAAATATAAAATAGCATCATTTTCAAAATTTCAATGTAATATGCCTAATGCTTACACAAATGAAAGTACCAAACAAAATATTTGAGGTGATGCACGTGTCAACATTTTTTACCATCGTCAAGTTGCACAACTTTTTGTGTCAGATTATAAATCTCCCTAAATAACTATTTTAGGTGCCAACTTTTTTCAACTTGATTTTTCACCATCACGGATTTACACCATATTTTGAATCATATTTGAAGATCTCAATCTTGCACTTAAAATTGAATTTTACACTATCTTTATTGCCTAGTAGTTGGTTGTTGAAAGAAAGATACAAAATATAATAACATAAACCAATTAATTTTAAATTACACAATTCAAATTGTACTTATATAATTAATTAAGAAATTAAACAATATAAAATAACTCAATTGTTGATATAATTTCTACTTACTATATATGCATACATATACACATACATATATAATATATCTACACACACATGAATGTATGTAGACATAGATATATGTGTGTATATATGTACATGTATATATCTATACATATATATATACATACATCTAAACATATATACACACATATGTGCATGTGTGTGTGTATACATATATGGCATACATACATGTATCTACACACACTAATCGTAAAAAGACTGAGGAAATAAACAAAATAATATTTACACACAATAAATTATATATCATAGTTGCACACAATTTTTTTAATAATATTATATTTAATATACTTTAAAAATAAAATGTATATATGGTTGTTGAGGTTTAGTTGGGTTTGTAAAAAGTGGGTGGTGGGTATGTTGTGCCCACACAAACCCAAGTTCAAATATGAAAAGAAACTTGTTATTTACAATGCTTCGACTAGCCCGATCAGTTTCTAATGTCATTGACTAACCTACGTGTGTTGTAATCGAAATATATGTGGCTAGTTGTAACACATGTTTGACTAGCCTTGTGTGGTTGGTTTTTGTTGTTTCAAGTCAATCGTGGAATGGTGGTGCTAGTTTGCTTATGGGGCCTTAAAATCCCACGTTTATACCGTTAAAAAAAAGGCCTATATTAAATACCTTAATTATGTAAAATAAATCATGTAGTCAAATTATAAGCGTTTTAAATTTAGAGGTACATCTATAAATGAACAATTTATGTTATACAAAATAGATTAAGTAGATGTAATATAAAATTAAACATTTATACATGCATTGAATAACTTCAACTTATATCATTCCAAATTATTCAAACAATCACAACTAAAAAATAATTAGTAATAATAATAATAAAAAATTCAATATAATTACATGTCATGTAAAATAAAGAGTTTGGTTTAAAGAAAGTTAGTAAGATTAAATCATCTAACACATTTATCTAATATAATTATGTAAATCACTTATTACTTAAAATCAATTAGCTAGTAAATTGATACAATTGTAAGTGTTTACATACAATTTTAAATCATCTATTTTTAATCCTCATGTCAAGTAGTAAAATTTAACAATCAAACATATTGCTCAAAAGTTGTTGCAAGAGACAACATGTTTGTTGGCATTATAATTAAGAACTTTATACTTTACTCACACTTTTTGGGTCCTTTCTAACCATTTGAGAATTTTATCTTTTTGGTAGTCGACCTTTTCAGGGTTAATTATGAAATTCAAGCAAGGGAATCATATAAATATAAAGTTATGTAATCATGATAAATAATTGAGTACTAAGCATTAGCTATCACCACCTAATGTTGCATCCATCAAGAATATAAGAGCTCCATTGCATCCATCTTGCACCATCACAAGGGATACAAGGGCTGGTTATTCTGCATACGATTCATAGGAGGGAAGTTCATTCTATTCCATATACACATCTATTACATTTCTTTACATCTAGCTTATTTGCTCGCTATCAAGTGTGATTCGCACAAGAGCCACCTAGGGCATGATTCCACACACACACACATAAAACTACATTGGGTTTGAGATGTAGTGCAACGCTTAGTTGTAATTTCACTATTGTGACAGCTGAGGATAATCTAACCCCTCATTCTGCCTCTTTCTTTTTTAGGATTTGATGTCTATTTAAAGGTTTTCCAGGTTCATACTTCATTTCAGGTTTACATTGACCTTAGAATGACCAAAAGTGACTAAAGGTGAACACCTTGCGACACATGAGAGGAGGTTTTCTGAGCTTTTACATAGACCTAGACACCCAGAAATAGGCCTATGGCACCCACGGGCACTCTTGTCGCTCTCCATGCGCCCCAGTCCATCCAATCTCTCTGGATCTACATTTTTTTAGGTCTCTGTGCGACGATTCTGTCATTTTGTTCACCTAGTTACCATGCCAACATAGTCCAGATTTCACTACAAATCATCTAAGGTTTCTCACCCTCTCTTTGTACCTAGGGTTTGGTACTTTATTGTTTAGTTTTCTTGAGTATCATTTATGTACTTAATTATATATTTATTTACTGCTACAATAACATCAGATTAGGCTCATATATTTACATTTTTAGATTAATCATTTTGGTGAACCCCACTAATGATCGGTCTTTCAGATCCTTCTTTGGTATATCATATTTGCTATCATGGCTCCTAAATTTTATCAAATTTCTTTGTATGATTTAATTCAAATGCGTCCTAATTGCCAAGTTGTTCTAAAAAAATCCTTAGACACTATATTTCTTGATAGCGATATGCAACCACATCAAGTGAGTGTTAATTTAGATCATCTATTGATGACCCTAGTCTTCCTGATCCTCCATCTAATCAATCCAAGCATTACATTCTTTATTTTAAGAAAAATTTCAGGCTATAAAATCCACGATTACATCTCTTAAATTTGAAATCCAACATCTTAAGGATGCTTAAGAATCAAACATCTTGAGTGTCAAGTCTTTATCTCATTTTCCACACAACATTCTATTGCATGCCCATCTACAAATGTTACATGTAAATGGGCTCCTAAATCTGCTCATTCTATGTCCAATGAGCATCATGTCACTACTTCTAATGTGTCTTCTTCATTTACTCAAGCACCGTCTATTCAGCCCATTCAAACTAAGAAATCACCTCTCAAGGTTTATCTTCCATCACCTCCTCCTCCTTAGTCATCTACAACGTTATCAAATAAAACTAAGCAACCTCCTCTAAAGATCAATATAACTCTTCCACCTCTCAAGTCATCTACAGTAAATAAGAAACCAATTGCTACACAAGACCACCAAGATCTAACTAGCCTCTTTTGACTTCCACCGCTCAAGGATCCTACAACATCACCACTTCAGCATCCAATCACTTTTGTTAAGGAAACTACGCCTTACATTGATCCACTTAGTGTCTTTGAATAGATATCCATCGCTTACATACTTGGGGGGCATCATAGCTTCTCCCCCCTTGCATTGTTATCAAATGTCGATATCATCTCATGCACTTGACACTTCATGATTAATGACTAATATTATCTAAGCATTATTACAAACCTCTTGATACATTTATATCATCTTTTCCCAATGACACACTCGTGTGCTATGACTCATACTTGACTGTTGAGGGAATACTATACACATGAACCTCACACACTGCACATTCGACTACATACTTCACACATCATGCATCATAAGGAAATTTTATCTCACGACATCTACTATACATTTTGCATCTCATTCACACTACATCTCTCTTACATCTACTTCTACATGTTGCGGTCATTACCCCATGATGCACTCTAGTTCCATGGTCTATACTTGACTGCTGAGGATATACATCTCAAATGGACCTCATCACACTCACGTATTTAATCAATCACTCACACACTTACACCCTACAATTTACACTTTAACGGTCACATATTTTTAGTACACACAATTCAAACCATTTCCCAATGACGCACTCTCATTTACGTCTCATTCTTGACTGTTGAGGGGGAATCAATAAATGAACCTAGTTACATACGTACACATATTCACTCGGGGGGAATGCTACTTTTATCATTTACACTGCATTCCATTCCATCGCATCCACAACATACTGCATATCTTGATTGCATTTACTCTTGCTTACATTTACTTTTTACATGCACATCTTATCATGCATGATAGACATATAGCTTGTATGTCATTATATTTTATCATACACACATGTGTATTCACTTTCCTTTCTAGTTGTGATTGCAGATTCTACATATCCATTATATGTAACATTGATGCTTGGCGCAGTACCTATTACCAATCCCATAGTGGCTCCTGGGGGAATCCACTTTCATACACTACAAGTGATATTGTTTCATTTTGTTCATAGCACACTATTTTATCAGCTTATACATTATTTGACACACTTTTTATCATTCTAACATGATAACGGATGCTTCATCTACAAAATTGGTTATGCAAGGCTATTTGCTTCCATGGTTGTCTGTTACATTGTTTGTCATTTTCTGATATTCATCTTCTCTTGTATGTGGTATTTTCCCTTTGTCTTGTGTGCACACTTGTCTATTTTCAGCCAATACAACCTTGATTGTCTTGCGACATCGTGGGTGGTGTCCCATGTTTACAACCCACTTTTCGCAATCTACATTGTCTTCTTACATGTTTACTTGCGTCTTAGATTACACATTGTCTGCTTAGCTTACATTTCATCTTATACATGTGTGTTTGTCTTTTCTTGTACTAACACTTGTCTCCTAGCCACTTTATTTGTGTGTGCCTTGGTTTCTACCAAACATATTCCCCTCCCCCTACAGGAAAAAGTTTCAGCACATCGTTCTGTCCTCTTTTGGGTCACATACTCCTTTAGTGATGTCACACGCACCCCAAATGGGGGGGCATCATATGGGTGAATCAATCACCCTATATAACGTTATACATAACAAAGTACCAATATAACATAGTTTTTAGTTTTGGACAGGGCTCAGAATCAGATTTAGGTCATTAATGCAACGATGTCCTTCCTGGATGCCACTAACCGGGGGGAAAATATTCAACATTTTTCAATTTGGCACATTTTTTCGACATGTCATAGAGGCTTTTAACAGGGAAGAGATTCCTTTAGCACTAGGAAATTTACATTAAGGACAAGTACACACAATCTGCAGTGGTGTTTTCATTCCAGGGACTAGTTAAAGGTTAGAGGATGAGACTAGACTTTCCTCCCTATACTTCTTTTTTCGTGGTGTGAGTTATCCCAAAAAACTCGCCCTTCATCAAAATCTTCAAGATCCTTTCTACACTCTTTTCTCATCACGAATCAGGTGCACATGTTCCTTTTTCACATTTTCAGCATTTTTACATACTTTTACACTTATATATGCATATTTGACTACTTGTTCATTATTTTCTTTTACAAGTCCGTCTGTATGGGAAGCAATAGTCAACATCATCAAAATCATCAAAACAACAACAACATCGACATCAAGAATAGGTACATTGCGACATCTACACAAACGTTTCTACCCTAGGTTCATTTTCTTCATCACTTTTTTGCATTTTCTCCTCGTTAGCATACATGTTTCACATTTTTATTACTGCACGCTTTGTCTAGTCCCTCGACACGCTTTCAACATCGATCTACATGGTTATTAGGTACACATCTCTTATCTACTTTATTTTACCGAGATTTCCA
The DNA here is from genome assembly GCA_019776745.2 of Taxus chinensis. Lineage (NCBI taxonomy): Eukaryota > Viridiplantae > Streptophyta > Pinopsida > Cupressales > Taxaceae > Taxus > Taxus chinensis. The sequence goes on along the minus strand of CM034151.1, from coordinate 229,842,243 downwards.
CTCACTAACATAAAGTGGGGGCAAATGTAGACACAAAATCACACACTTTGGGTAATTATCCAATCCTGATTACATACTACTATTCATATGATTCCTAAGTAAGAAAATTACTAATTAACCCACGTCTTTGGAATTTTTTTTGTCTTCTGTTGCTACTTTCAGTCTTGCACTTTGACATGCTCAATTTGCCTTGTTATACTCCGAATTTCATCATTCTGGATACCATTGCCCAGCTAGGACGCCAACACTAAACACCCTTTTCCCCTCTGGTGCACCTCTGGATGCAAAGTCACACTCTTAAATGCACAGGTGCAAGCTTTTCCTGTAGGTGGCAAAAATCTGAATTTTGAAAAAAAAATCTTCAAAAAGCTCCAATCTTTGATATTTTGAGGTAATCTTGATAGGGCTTTGCCTCCTTATATCATGCAAAAATAATAAAACACAACTTCTACCACTAATCTAGTTGAAACAACTTTTAAAAAATGGAAATTCATCTATAAAACTTTGAAAATTACTCTAAAACTTTGAAATTAATCTAAAAAGCTTGAGAAACTAATCTAAAAAGCTTGAAAGTGCTCTAGAAAGCTTGAAAGTAATCTATAAAACTTGAAATTAATCTAGGAAACTTGAAAATAATATAAAACTTGAAATGAAAAACATTGAAACTAAGTTTTAAAAAAAACCTTAAAAATAGAATGCAATGGGGTATTGCCTCACTGGGCGTGCCAAATGAAAGCACCCTAAACTGTACAAAGCAAATTGCATGACTAAACAAGGAAAGTTAACACCATTTCCATCCATCTAGCTAAGGTTCTAAGTCTAGCAATGTAACATTAAGATAGAAGCTTAAAAGAATGCTTAACTAGTATGAAAACAATGCAGGATCTAATTAAACATGCCTACTAATATGCTTGAATTACCTAACATGGGCCTAAATAGACATAAGAGGGAAATCAAATGGTTATGGTTGCTACTCCAAACAATGGTGAAATGAACTCTCTAAACGACTTGTTAAGTCACTTTAGATTATTCATCTACTAACCTTGTTGAAGGCTTTAGTCAAGGATTAAACTTGGCTATATATCATATTTATTATATGAGATGCAAATCAAAGCATGGTGTAAAGTATAAAGGAATGAGGTGCACTCATTTATAGCTTTCTTTTTGGGAGAAACTTGTATTTTGGTGCATGTGGGACTAAAATCCCCAAATTAGATTAGAATTGTTAATCATGATTAGGCCTTGCTAATCACAATTAGTGAATTACTAAGTGATTAAGAGGTATGAATGCCTAATCAACCGCTTAGGGTCAACTAGGAGGCTGAGATAAGCCTTTGAATCTCATTGAACGTTAAAGCATTGTGGAGGTGAATGGGGTGATTTTGAGTGGTCATAAGAGGGGTTTGAGTCAATATTAGAGAATATTGACCAAATCAAGGGAAAAATAGGCTTAATTAGCTAATAATGCTAATTGTTGCATGGAAGAGGATAACAACTCACGATTTGACATCAATTGACATCCTGAATGTGAAAAAGGGTGGATAATCAACAAAACATTGTTAATTAACCAAAATAAAAGGAAAGTGTAAGTTAGTTAGCAAAAATCACTAAGTATAACGGAATTGGAAAGAATGAGAGTGATTTGTGTGCATTTTGGAAATAAGATTGCAAGAGTGGAATTTAGGTGTTTACATTTGCCCATGTTTGAGGTGAAGTTAGTAACTTCACTTCAAATATAGTAGACAAGCATAAACACACAAATTTTTGAAGAAAAATTAACAAGATGAAGGATGCCCCCTCAACTGTCAATGGGGTGATAGAAGAAGTTAATTGATGATCAAAAATATGATTGAAATGGATAGAAGAAAATAGGTTAGAACGGGCGCGAAACCTTCGGCTACTAAGAAGAAAATAAGGATAGGGATAAACATGGTTGTTTATTGCCCCAGGTGATTTGGAAGAAAAATTAGTAATGGTAATAAAAGATAAGTGATAAGAAATGATTAATGGAGAATATATGATAAACCCAATCTTTGCATCCAACCTTTCAATAAGCAACCTGTTTATATCATTTTCCTCCTAGGTCTACATCATCAAACTTTTTATAAAACAAACAAAAGTGTAAGATAACATGAAAAACTAAATTACTAACAATTGTTTACTACTAAAAATACATAACTCCATGCAACATATACTATGCAATGTAATACGAGAAAGTAAAATTATATTTAGCTCTATGAAACATACACAATGCAATGCAATATGAGAAAGTAAACCAACTAAGCTAACAAAGAAACTAGTACAATCACATGCACTCAAACAAACAACGTTTAAGACAGTTACACCAATGTTTTTGTTATCAAGCTGCAATTCCTGAATGTTTGTGCTGTAACGACAAGGGTTAAAAATGGTTCCCCAAGCAAGGATACATGCGAGGGGAATAATTGAGGACAAAAGTAGTCCCATGGAAAAGATTTTGTGCACTATGATACAGTCTCTGGCAACTCACTGTTGCACGAGAGTACCTACATAACATGCAACTGAGCTTTTGTTAATGGAGGTAGATCACAATGATCTGCAAGTCGTTTGAGACTAGAACATGCAAGAACCTTAGAAAGATTTTTTTATAGGACAAATTTCGATGTTCGAGGATAATGCAATTGACACAGGCTATAGCTGTGTGCATTTCGCTTACCAATTTTTGAAAAAAAATGAATTTTTGTAAATTTGGTTTTGGATTTTTAATGATTTTACCAATTTTTTTGGTTTTTGATTGTTTTACTAAGTTGTTTGGGTTTTTCCGAAACATATTTTAATGTTTTGATTTTTGAAACATATGTGAATGTTTTTGATGTTTTTGATAGTTTTCTAAAGCTATGTATAGGAAAACAAAGAAGCGTGGATGTCCCCAACATTACATGAGACATACAAGGGCAGAACGCCATGTGTATGTGCAAGAAAGTGAAGATGTGAAAATGCTCCCAACATTAACTGGGAATATTCAAAGGTAAAATCTTCACGTGCAGAAGATGGGTCAAAGCAAATATAGATAGGTTCAACATGATGATGAACATAATCCAATGACATGTTAGGAAGGAGTAAGGATGCCCCTATAGTAAGCTGGCCAAGAAGCACACGATAGAATGAAGTGGAAGATTATTTTTGTGAAGGGGAAAAAGGTGCCCAAAAACATGGCAAAAAGGAAATATTATACACATAGATGTTCTAAACAAAGTAGAAGAAAAACATGAATGTTTTGAATGTAGTTTAGAAGCCTCGCGATGAAGAAGTGATTAACCAAAGGAATGAATCATGAGACAAGATACGAACTAGAGTAAGAGTTTGAACAAGGCCCAAAAAAAGACACTTGGTAACATACTAATCTTATTTGCTCATAGAGATCCAGTGTGTACACGTGGAAATTTATTACCTTTTGGAGGGAAGATTTGATAGACAACGATTGAAGACACCCTATAGCCAATGCGTAGGAATGATTTATTTTTCAAATTTGATTTTTTTTGTGAATGGATTGTGGAAGTGTTAGCATATGGATTTGCACGCATGCAAATGACATGTAAAAGTGCGGGAACCAAGTCCCTCCTTAATGAAGGTGAGGTTGCCTTTATTGAAAACCAAAAATGTATTTACACCTGTACATTCAAAATTGTATGTGGGGGGTGTTTTGGAACATCAATGGAATGAAAAGTGAATGAGGGGGATTAAATGGAATGAAGGAAAGGAGCATGAAAGATTTAGGTAAAATCGGATCCTAATATTGCATGGAGAAGAACAATAAATAACTAACACAAATAAAATGGAGTTTTCATCAGCTAAATGATAATGAGTAAAAGGGAACACACATGAGCAAGTAGATAATCAGAGTTTGATCACTATGAACTAAAACAACATATTAGTATCGTTGACAATAAAATCCAAGATAATATTTGCATTCAAGATTCAAACACTAACATCTAATGAACATAAGAACATAAAATGTTATAAGAGACAATGAATGGGACACAAAGTTCATATTTCATTAACTCCAAAATGTCTTCTCAAAAGAACAAAAAGTTTCTTTCTTTGAAGTAAAGCTTGCATACAAAAGTATTTTCTTCTCCTCTCTCAAAGTCACCCTCTACAAATGAGTCGTTGACTTCCTTTTATAACCCAAAAGTTGGTTGTAAAGTAGTTAGGGTTTTTACATGAACATTAAATAGGCCACTTAAGTGACTTTTGACTTTTTCAACCAACTTTAATGAAAGCTACCAAAAATAGAAACCACTTAAGTTATCCACATTTTTCTGAAAGAAAATTTAATAACAACATCCCGTTTTTTAAAATTCCACTTTTAAAACATATGACCATAACCAGTGCCTTATCCATTGAAATGGGGTTTGCCTATCTCAAACATATGAGAAATGGACTCTCCCACTTCGTTAGATACCAAGAAAAATATCTTCATGAACCATCAGTGAAATTAGGATCCGCTACTTTCGCCAATTGAAAGGATTTGAACCTTCCCAATGTTTCGAACATATTTTCTTCTTCTGGCGGTTCATTTGTTCAAAGAATAGCCTCACAAAATACCTGCAATTCCAATATCCTACCTGGCATATCATTCAGAATGACCATATTTGATTGAGCATTCTCAAACAAGTTCTTTAATTTGATGCAACCCTCCATTGAAGTTGAAGAGAAATTGATGGCGGGAGTATACATGTCCTTAAACAATTGTGAAAATTGCCCTTCCACATGTTCTGATGAACACCTTTGATTATGCTCATTTACGAGGTTGCAAGGGATCTCAACTATGAATTCTTGAATAAAGGTGAGTGAAGTGAACGCTTCATTGCATACGCTCACATAATGGATTATATAATCCTCGAGAAGCATCTTTCTTGATTTGAGATGCAAACACCAAAGAAAACATGTCCCTCGACATTCAAATTCAAGAATTCCTTCAATGGCTAAAACTCAAGACTCCATACTCGTCACCTCCTGTATACTGGGTAATATCTCATCCAAATTTGATATGTTAGAAACAAAATTTTCCTTGAAATAAAGAATTAGATCAAGATATGCACTGACATCTTCATGGAGCATAACCGCTGTTTTGATCGTCTCTTGGCCTAAAACGAGAATCTTTGAAAGCCAAGTTTTAGTGACATGGCCCAGTGTGTTTATTTCTTTTGAAAAATTGAGAGTTTCTTCATCAGGGGGCAGCCACTGCATCGGGTACTGGGAAAGTGGATGATATGGGATTTATTACATGTTGAACATATTCCACCAATTGATTATTTTCGGCCTTGAGTTGAGAGTTCAGAGACTTATATTTTTGAAGTCTCGTTAGCACGATATCAATTGAATCTTGAGCCATCACCATGTCACTTTCCAATGTGGACCTCCCAATTCCAAGTCTAGAAACTTCATAATCAGCAAATGTCATGGCATCACGCTCCTTGTCAACTTGTGGGATGGCAAGATCCGCAAATCTGTTTCTGTCATTATCCACCATTATTCGAGAAAGCACTTTAGGATTCTTGGGAATGATGTCATTTGAAAGTTTGAAAAGGGCATTGAAGTCAATTTCAATTTCCTTAATAACCCTCATCCATTTCTTGACTTCACAATCAACCCAAAAATGAGTATCATTCATTATTTCTGCATACATAATCCTGGAGCCCGAAGCAACATTCTCATTGTTCTCGACATCATGAGATTCTGCAAGATTCCTTTCCATGACCTCGATTTTAGGAGAAATAACGTCGATATCGACCTCCTGATCATTTGGGAGAGTAGGAAATATCTTCATGAATTGTAGGTTCCGAAGTGTTTGATATTTGGACTACTTGCACCTGAGTAGACATTTGTGTAAGGCATGGCTGAGAATTGTTTGTCTTGAGCTTCTGAGAACTATCAACAATGTGAGTAGAAAAATCTCTACTTGAAGTAGAAAATCCTGATACACACTCTCTTCCTTCATTGGGGCTAGAACCCTTAGATTTGTCTCCTCGTGACACATTCTTCGGTGAAGTGGATTTTGGAAACCACTCCTTTCTTGATTGTTGCATATGACTGGATGGAACATAGGTTAATTGAGAAGGGGCTATGGTTAACTGGAGACCTCCTCGAGTTGGCAGTTTTTGTGATCCTGAAGTATGATCTTGATTTGATTGTAATTTAACAAGTTTTCTTTTGTACCAAGATATGCTTCTTTCAAGAATCAATTGATTCTTGCTATCAAGAGAAAATTCATCTCTTTTAGTCTAATCAATTTGTGGCAATGAGGTAAAAGAAACTGCATCATATGAAGGATCAATAACATCTTCATCATCATTTACAAATGAATCTAGAGGGTTCCTAATGTGAAAGGCCTTGATCTAAGCAAGGGTTAGATGGGAAAACTCTTGTCTCCTTACTTCATGTTCATCCGAACAGGTAGCCTAGAAATCTTCCATGGTAGGGTTATGTTGATACTTTGCTCCAAGAATCTTCTACATATATCCATTGATATCAAATTGAGATCTCTTCACGCATGGATGAATAGTGATGAGGGCAAACTCTTTTTCCATGAGTTGTGCACCGAAGAGATTTGAACATCGGTATTCCCTGATTTGGATCGGGAAATGAATTCTTGAGAAATTCTTGAACTTGGAATAGTGGTCGTGAAAGCTCCATCAATGCCCATTTTTCACTGACGTACTTAGGAAGTTTCCACAGAGTACTCGCAAATCCACTTATGCGAATATAGGAAATGGATTAAAATTGAATAGACCAGGTTCCCCATTGGGAAATGACATCCATGGCTTCTTTAGAAAATATTTCCTCTGTATTCCGATTTAGGTTCCGAATCACACGGAAGGTGAATATATCGTTGACTCTTTTGAAATGGTGAGAGCTATTTTTGAAACTTAGTTGTGGATAGTAATGGAAGACACTATTTGATGGACCCATGACTCCTCTTGTTTCGAGTCTCAAAAATAGATTTCGTCTTGCCACTGCATAAATCAAATATGATGTCATGTACAAACATCCAGTCATATTCACTTCAATCAATTGTTTGTGAAGGGTATCACTGATGATGGTTTTCCAATCCAGAAACTCTCTCTTGGCAAGGATGATACAGATAAACTGATACATCCATTGGTGGAAAGTCCTAGTAGAAGGTAAAATGAAGACTCAACTAAAGAGAGTAACCATGTCCCCGATTTCTTTGACGAACTCAACGTGGTACAACTCTTTTGGAAGCCGGTCAACTAAAGGCCTCTTGCTCACTAACTAGTTGTTATCAACCATCTTGTTCCACCTGAGGGGTTCTTCATCTCAAAATTATTGTGTTGACTTTCGAGTGATATCCGCATTCTCAGGGAAGTCAGGTATGTTGAGTAATTCTTCAATGTGCTCTGGTGTGATTAAGAGGAAAGGCTCGCGATTATATTTAAAAATTTCTCGTCTCTCAGGATCATAATGCTCTGTGCAAGCGATAACCAGCTCTGGACATTATAATGAGACTGGAAATGTTGCTGCTTGGGGTAGACCACTATGTTAAAGCCTATCCAAGAATATGGTTTTGCCTTCAGCTTTCACCCAATCAAAAAATTGTTGCAATTGATGTGATCCAGATTTGTATAAGTGATATTATCATATGCCGACTTGATGGAACTGGTAGGAATGATTCCTTGGAATTCATACTTGAGTGTGGACTTATTCGATTTCTCCATTGGCTTCCTCGATCTTCCTGCACATTTATTATATTTTTCGGCCATTATGAATTTTGCAAAAAAATGACTCAGGCATGCAAAACAATGCAAACAGGCCCGGGTCTTAGTCTCCGAAACCCTTGTCAATGCAAGAAAAAATATGACTCGTTTTTTTTTATTATTATTATTATTTAAATAATAATAATAACCAGTCCCGGTTACAATTTTCGATTATGGTGACAACAATTTATTTATTTTTATTTTTTTCTAAAATAAACAAAATCACCCAATTTTAATATCCCGATTTTTATTTAATTTTTTGGAGCAAATTCTCCTTGGTATGCGTGAAAATCGCTTGATTTTAATGACTGCGTACTTTGAGATTTACTTCTTCCTTGAGTTCTTCTGATCGATGCATGAGTATACTTGCTTAATTCTTCTGCAAATGCGTGGAGAATTCTAGACTTCCTTCTCCTTTAAACAACCTTTTTAATATTTTATTCCTGGGTGAATGTGTGATGATCCTTGGGCATTAAAAATGACTTCTTCCTTTTTGTGCATGTGTGATGATCTTTGGGAATGTGTGAAGAATCCTTTGTTTGTTGGTGGTTGCATTCTTTAGATTGAGTGGAGACTTCTTTCTACCCCTGTGTGGTGTTGTGTTTCCTCTATTTTAATTTTCTTTGCTTTATCCTTCTAGGAATGTGGATATTGTTGCACTTTGGACTGTTTTTTCCTGAAAAAGGCGTGGGAATGGAGAAGCTCCTTGTCTTATTAAATTGATGTTTCCTTTTTGTTATTTTTCTTTCCTTTGATGCATAAACCAATGCGTTGAAACTGATTTCATTCACGTGCGTGGATTTTTGGATTGGTATGTGGTGTTTTTAACTCCAAATGCGTGAGTATACCTGATTTTTATTTGTTTGTCCTTACCCCACGTGGTCTTTTAGATAAAATAAAAGCTTTATTTATTTTATCTAATCCCTTCAAATATGTTTTATGCCTTACTTGCGTGGCATATGTGCGCTGTGAGTGGCTGTCTGAACTGTGTTTTTCTTCACCTCAGGCTATTCGTTTAAAGTGGACTATTTTGGACCGTTTATGCTTTCCTAAGAAATGTGGCATGGGAGAAGCTCTTTGGTCTGTTAAAATGTTGTTTTCCTTTTCCCAATGCATGGATTTTGGTGTAAAAGTAAATAACAAAACAAATTTTATTTAAGGACAATTTTCTCCTCCTCCACGTGGACCTTTCAATGAAGACAAAAAGAAATACCTTTTCACTGTTATCTTTCCTCCCCCACGCGTGGAAGATTTCTCACCAAACCAAAATATTTTTTTAAAATTATTCTCCTTCCTTTCTGGTCTGCGTTGGAAATTCTCCTCTATGACTAGTTTCTCTTTTATTTCATGCCATGTGTGGCCTGGTTTCTTCCCTCAATGCGTTGGCAGCTACTGTTGTTTTAATCTTCCTTGCTTTTCTTCCTCAATGCGTGGGGATATTGTTGTTTCTTTTCTCTTTGTGTGAAGGATATTCCTTGCTTTGGACTATATTTCCCTCCTTGGCCAATGCGTGACCAATGTAATCTTTCCTTTTGTTTCTTAAACCCACGTGACAATTTCCTAATGATCTTGGATGAGTACGTGATGAATACTTTGGCTTTGTCTTAGCTTGACAATTCTCCTTTCAAATGATCTCCAATGTGTGGAAGATATCTCATTTCACTGAAAATTCAATTACTCTCATGGGGAAATGGTTACGGGAATTAAAGAAGCTTCCTCGTAACCATTTCCCCTTTCCGTTGAAATAACCAACTCCTCTTCCTTCAGGTAGTGACATTAATTTCCAGGGGAAAGTGGGAAATAAACAACCCTTTTCCAATGAAAATGGTAAGGTGAGATGGAAATCCCCATTTTATTTCCCCATGTGGGAAATCGGGAGATTTTTTACCCGTTTTCCAATCCATTGAATTGGCAATCAGTGGAAGAAATCCCATAAGTGGGGAATTAAAATAAATTTTCTAGGAAAGGGGAAATCTGGGTATGGGAAGCCAATTTGGCATCCTCGGCAAAGGGAAACGAAAGCTTACTTTCCCCGGCAATTAAAATAAAAATTTGTCGATTGACTTTTAATAATTATTATATTAATATTTATTTAATTAAAAACCCCAAATTTTAATAAAATTAATTTTATCAAACAAAGGGTGATAAATTAATTAAATATTAATTAATTAATATTAAAATTAGTTTATTACCTGGAGGGAGGATTTCTCGCTCGAAATGGACGAAACAAAGACTGGAATGATCACAAAAATGAGACGATCGCGACGAGGGAGATAAATTGCATAAAGTAATACTTTTGAAAAATTTCAAAATTTCCATGTTAATTAATTTTGGGCAGTCAAAATTAGCTGATAACAAGAAGGAGAGTCGTGCATTGCTCTGTTGCTAGCCAGATGTCTAATCACAACATTGCTCTACTGCCAGTCAAGCATCTATAGTCCCAATAGAGATTATTGGAAATACCCCAAGAGAGATTTATATATCAATTTTATTTTGCTTTTAGCTTTGGCTTTTTTATTAGATTATTTGTGTTACTTTTTGAAAACTTATTTCAGCTCTCTTGTTTGATAAGGGGTTAAGAACCACTGATGGCTTGATGGAAGGAGGCAGAAGTGCTTGTGATAATGAAATTGGCTAATGTCAACATATATGTCCAAAAGTTCTTCCTAAGAAGTTTTTTAGATGTTAATTGTGATAGGATCTGTATGAGGTCAATTGTTCTTTAATTTACCAAGGTGATGAAATACCAAGACCAAACGGATACCATAAAGGTAAATGCCACAAAATGCATGCGAATTGGCTAACCAAAATATCACTGAAGGGATGAAAATGGTAGGAAGGCTTGCAGAAGAAGAGCAAGAAAAGGAAGAAAACACATCCATGTGTATGAAATACCTGATTGCAATGTGTGTTCATTTACCTTTGATTTTTTTAATGAAATGTTTTCTCATTTTTTTGTATTTTTGTCTTTTTCTAAAAGTGGGACCAAAAAGGCCATTCGGCGTGATAAGATCCAACAACAATGTTAGCGATTTACTTGATAAGGAAGACTAGGCATGTTTGATTATCAAGAGTCATATTATCCCCGATCTTAACGATCATGGTGAGCTCATACTCAATAGATGACTGCATTTTGTCATGAAATGTGAATTTCATATATGGGATATTGAGGTCCTTATCCAGAGTTTTATGCACTTTGTGTCATACTTGATGGGTGCGTTGATGTAAATTTTTGAATCGTGTTTGATTATAAACTTTAAGATTGTTTAAATTGTTGTGAGCTTTGGAACTCCTGGAATTTTTAATCTGATCCTGATGAAGGGACTGTTTTTATTTCTTATAAGCTATAACGTGACTTATTTGATCCTAAGAAGTGGGAGAAGAAAGCTGATGAATAGAATTGATGGGAGAAATGACGGTGGGCTTACCACAATCATTGATATAAGGATAATATGATGGATGTGAAGGATACGGTCCAAGGATTGAAGAGGATGGGCTACCAAGATGTGGCCCTAAGATTGAAGATGAAGGACTACTTGGAGGTGTCCCATAGATGAAGATGATGGGTTACTAGGATGTGGCCCAAAAATAAAAGATGAGGGACTTCTAGGATGTGTCCCCAGTATAGACGAAGATGGGCTACCCATAGGTGAGCCACATATAGAATAAAATGGGCTACCAGGAGGTGAGCCACACATAGATGATGGAGGGCTACTTGGAGGTACCCCACATATAGAAGCAGATGATGGTCTATCAGGTTGTGACCCAAGGTGAGAAGAAAATGGGATACCAGGAGGTGAACCACAAATAGATGATGAAGGGCAACTTGGAGGTGCCCCACAGATACAAGCAGACAATGGGATATGAGGTGGCGACCTAAAGTGAGATTATGATTGAGGAATCATGATATGTAAAGAAGGATGTGAAGAAAAGATATGATCTTCCTCATCGGTCCGAGGACATTATTTTATATTCTAGAAAAAGGAATCAATTTCTTCTTCCCAATACACAAGCGTATCTAAGTCAAGATTAAATCCTTGATTGTAATCATCTAGAGGAATGCCATCATGTAACCCAAGGAATTTTGTGATCATCTTTTCATTTTGAGATGAATCGATCGGTAGGGGTATTTGTTCTTTGACCATAGGAGGTTGACTAGAAGAAATGGGTCCAACTGGCGTGGAAGATTGAGAAGATGATGACTAAAGAGATTAACTACATTTGGATCTAGATGTCTTGTGAGTAGAAGAAGATGTAGATCTAGAATTGATTGACATTGGATTTCCTAAAAGAAGGCATATTTATGGGAAACCATGAGGATCGCGTAGAAAATTGGCATATGATTTTGAAATAGGAATCACTTGAGGTGTTTGTGACGTATGCGTCGACTTAGATGATTGCGAAATGGGAGTAAACTTAGAAGATTGTGACATAGGTGTTGAATTTGATGATTGTGACGTAAGTGTTGACTGAGATGATTGCGACGTGGGATTCGACTTAGATGAATGCAACATGGGTGTTGAATTTTATGATTATGACATGGGAGTCGACTTGGATGAATTTGGAGTCACCCAGATCTTCTACAGAGGAAGAGGTTGTCGAGGTGGCGAATAAGGGAGGTCTTGCAAAGTAGCGAGACTTGGGGCTGCACATATCTTCAAAAGAGGAAGATTCCGTTTAAGTGATTGATAAAGGGAGTCCTACAAAGAAAGGGAGGACTATGACTTAAGAGTCAAATTAGATGAATAACTCTGACGAGAATTTGTAGAAGATCGAGGTGAATCTAAAGAAGTAGAATAATAGTTTGAATCAGAGTTACAAGAAGAGTGGGAGGAACCCGAATAATAATTTGGATCAAAAGCGTCCAAACCATACCACCAAATATGAGATAAAGGTGGGTAATAGGGTACCCAAGTGGGTTCTTTAGCGTGAAGAACCAAATGCGGCTTAACCATGATGGACATCCTTTGATGGGAATGCTAAAACTTTGATTCCTTAGTGTCGTATGTATAAGGAACCTCCCGATAGTTGGTCATTGTTGGCAAATGACTAGACCTAGATAACAAGATTTTTCCAAAGGGAATATAAGGAAAATAGGTATCGCAATGACACAATTTTGACAAACTAACAAGGTTCAGACAAAAAATTATAGTTGTCAATGTCAAAATGTTTGATCAAAATTAGGCAACACAAAGGACACAAATGAAAACTCTTTTCCTATGCTCAGTTCGATGAAAGAGTTGCTTGATAAGCGATGTTTTTGCTAAGGTTTGAAAAATGTGTAGAATTAATACAATGAGATTAGGAAAAAAGAAAGAGATTGGACACTAAGGTATAACACAAAAGGTTTCCACTAAGGTTTTAAAAAAATGGACTCTAGATCAATTTTAACAGCGTAATGACGCTGAATTGCCAAAACAAGGTGACTATAGAATAACCACAAAATTGATAGATCAAAGCAAACACGTGAACTAAAGAACAACAAACAAGATACCCTAATAAGTTAATATATGACACAAGTTTTCCTTATAATAATACAATGATGTACAATGCTCAAAGTTTAGTTACACCAAATAGTTTATTCTCTAAGATTTCGTCGAGATAGGTTTGCAACAAAATAGTTACAACATAATATCACCAGTTAGGTCAAGTTTTCAAAAAATAAGGCCTAAATGATAAGAGAATGTTGACACGATTTTCTAACAAGATATACTAAAAGACATTTTCTAAACACTAACAAAGTATAAGCTTTGTAAAATGGACGATACAAATGTGAGCAATGTAACAATGCTATTTGGACACGTAATCAAACTTTACGAGAAAACAAGATTTTAGTATCAAAATGATGTTATCGTGATGCTAGAAATGTATCCTCAACTCAAGACAAAGCTAGGGTGTAAAAACTACGTCTAAGTATAACAATAAATTGCTATGCGTGTGAGTAGCGTAACACTACAATATAGAGATTCATGCCTAGTTTCACAATAGAAACAAGACACAAATATCTCAATTGTATGGCTACAATGTGGGCAACGTATCAAATCAAAAGAAGATAAGGATGAAACTACCTAACTACGATGATAATAAGGCTCAAATATGGGTTTTTGAGAAAAGGGACCCTAGTAGATCGTGAGTATGTACCATGCACACTTTCAACACTTACACTCCAACATTGCAACCTAGTCGCGCAAGTAGAATACAAAAGTGGTGGACATGCGATATCTAGTGGTATCCATATATGTTGTTTCCTTTTTTCCAAAAAATGATCAACAAGAAAACAAGGGTGTAGACCAAGTGGTGTTGAAATAAACTTGGTGTTATTTTGGCAGAGTTTCACCTTGTATTAGGGCAAGTGAAAAACTAGAACAAAATGGCACTAAGTAGATTTCATGATGAAAATCATGCAGTTTCAACTTTAAGAGATTCTTTTCCTTGTTTAAAAAATAAGAGTTTGAACCTAATAAATTTTTTACTTTTTGAGAGCTCTCAAGTATAACAACTAAGATAAAAACAATGGATCCAAGCCGAAAAGCTTCCTAAGTGGTTCTCTCTCTAGGTGTCATAAGATATCAAAGAGTGAGATCGATTTACCAAGGTTTCCCAAGGAATATCTCAACTTTACCTTACCCACTTCAATATAATGAGCACCAAAGTGCATTCATTTATACTTTCACTGGGGTCGCAATACAAATATCTTTGACTCTAATCTCATGAAGGTGTACTAGTCAAGTCGGTAGTGTGGAGCACTTTCCTATTTCGTTTACAAGGTTTCCTCTTGCGTGAACTAATTTAGGGTTCCTAGGACCACTCCCATTGTAGATTAAGGCTTATTCCAAAGGGGCTATGTCCTAGTTGAGTGGAATGTTAGGTTATGGAGCCTGATTTCATGTGTGAAAGTGTTGAAGACTGTACACTAAGAGTACTATACACTTTTCATGTATCCTCGTCAGGGCTCGGGGGCGCAGCCCCTGAAATTTTTTTTGGGCCTTAAAACATGCCCGATATATCGGGGAACGTGATTTTCTCATATGGGTGAGATTTTGACCCATAGGTTTATGGGACAGTTTTTGCCCATGGTTTTGATACCCACAGTTTTGTAAAATTGCTTAAGCAATTGTCTATTTATATGGTTTTATGCATATGATAGAAGTATGAAAAACATTGTAGATGTGTTTTGAATTCAGGTGTGAATTTTGTAGAGTTTTTTGAGCATAGCTCTAAACAGATCTGGGTATTGTATTGAGAGAGTGGTGGCTTGTAATAAAATCTGAGCAAGTGATTCCTGGTGGATGTAGCCCAAATTGGGTGAACCACGTTAAATATTGTCTCTTTGTGTTATGTTATTATATTATACACTTTTATTTGAGATCTTTAATATTTTCTGCATATTAATTTCTACTGTTGCGATTCTATGAGGGATTATTCCGCATATTTTATCCCTTATTTCCTAACAATTAGTATCAGAACTTGGTTTGGTTTACTGAAGTGTTGAATCGCAGGGAAAGTTTTATCTTGAGTGGGAGCTATGACAGATGATGGAAGATCTAGGGTTGATAAATTCAATGGGAAAATTTTTAGTTTTTGGAAGATGCAGATGGAAGATTACCTTTATTAGAAGGATCTTTATACTCCGTTGTCTGAGAAGGTGAACAAACCCTTGAGCATGACAGATGTGGAATGGGATTTGCTGGATAGGAAGGCACTTGGGATAATCCGGCTATGTCTTGCATCTTCGGTATTATTTAATGTTTCAAAGGAAAAGACTACAAAAGAACTAATGGATGCATTAGGGAAGTTGTATGAAAAACCCTCTGCCTCTAATAAGATATTTTTAATGAAAAATTTGTTTAATACAAATATGTATGAGAATGGTTCAGTAGCATATCATCTAAATGATTTTAATACGGTTGTAAATATGCTCTTCAGTTACAATAGAATTTGATGGAGTTAGGGCTTTATTAGTTCTATGCTCTTTACTTGAGAGTTGGAATAGCCTAGTAATGACGGTAAGCAACTCGCTTCCTGCTAAGTCAAAGTTGAAGTTTGAGGATGTTGTTGGCGTGAGTCTAAGCGAGGAAATGCAAAGAAAAAGCTCTGGTGAATCCTCTACTTCAGAGAATGCTTTGACAGTGGAAACTAGAGGGAGACATAAAAATAGAGGAAACTGTGGAAAATCAAAGGATCGGGTAAGGTCAAAATCCAAAAGCAAGATAGTATGCTGGCACTGTGGAAAGTCTAAGCATGCAAAGAAGGAAAGTTGTGAGCTTTGAGACAAGAAGAAACAACAGGAAGAAAGTAAGGAGGCAAATGTGGCAATGGGTAATGTATGTCAGGATGCTTTGATTCTTTCTTTGCACAATATTACTGAATTTTGGGTTTTAGATTCGGGGGCTTCTTTCCATGCTTCTCCACATAGGTATTATTTTGTTGATTATGTTCAAGGAGATTTTGGGCATGTTTTTCTTGGTGATGATGAGCCTTGCAGCATAGTTGGAAAATGTTTTGTTCAGGTTAAGATGCAGAATGAGAATACTTGGCTATTGAAGGATGTCATACATGTGCCTACATTTACCCGAAATTTGATATCGGCAGGGCAGTTGGGAAGTGATGGTTGTACTGTGATATTTATAGCGGACTCTTGGAAGGTTACCAAGGGTGCTCTTGTGGTGGCAAGAGGTAAAAAGGTTGGAACCTTGTATTTAACCACTTATAGCACTAGTGTTTATAATCTTGTGGCTTCAAAAGTAGATACAACATTGTGGCACTATAGGCTTGGTCATATGAGCCATAAGGGCATGGAGATCATAAAGAAGGATTTTCCTGGATATACAGAAACAGGTTTGGAGTTCTGTGAGGACTGCATATATGGGAAACATAAGTGAGTAAGGTTTCTTAAGGTTGGACCTACAAAGAAAGAGAGTAAGTTAGAGCTGGTGCATTCTGATGTGTGGGGGCCAACTCAGGTATCATATCTTGGGGGTTCAAGTTATTATGTTACTTTTATTGATGATGCAACAAGGAAAGTTTGGGTTTATTGTATTAGAAACAAATCTGATGTATTTGACACTTTTGTTAAATGGAAAGCCTTGGTAGAGAATGAAACAGGTCTTAAGCTAAAATGTCTTAGGTCAGATAATGGAGGGGAGTATTGCAACAATGAATTTGATGATTACTGTTATAAGAATGGAATCCGCAGGAAAAATATAGTTCCAAGAACTCCACAACATAATGGGGTGTTAGAAAGGAATAACAGATCAATAATGGAACGTGCTAGGAGCATGAGGTTACATGTAGGACTGCCTCTTTCTTTTTGGGTAGAAGTGGTGAGCACAGCTATGTACTTGATAAATAGAGGACCCTCAAGTGCCTTAGATGGAGGCATACCTGAGGAGGCTTGGTATGGTAAAAAATTTGATTATTCATTTCTTAGAGTCTTTGGATGTGAGGTGTTTGTTCATATAAACAAGGATGATAGGACCAAGCTAGAGGCTAAATAAAAAAAAATGTACCTTCATTGGTTATGGCGGTGATGACTTTGGATATAAATGTTGGAGTATTAAGGAAAAGAAAATAATTCAATCTAGGGATGTGGTATTTAATGAGAAAGTCATGTATAAGAAAGTAGTTGCAAGAAAATAGGGAAAAATCCAAGAAAGAATATGTAGCGGTAGAGGATCTTCCAGATGGGAAAGTGACACATGAATTAGTTCAGGAACCCCCTCAACAGGAACCCCAAACTCCCATATTGAGGAGGTCTTCTAGGGTAAGAAGAGAACATAAACATTTGTCTCCTTCTGTTTATTATTTATTACTCATTGATAGTGGAGAGCCAGAGAGCTTTGATGAAGCAATGCAGGTAGATGCCAGGAAGAAGTGGGAGCAAGCCATGGATGAGGAGCATTAGGCTCTCTTGGAGAACCAGACATGGGATTTGGTAAATCTACCCGAAGGTAAAAGGGCATTACAGAAAAAATGGGTGTTCAGAGTGAAAGAGAAAGAAGGAGGCAAGAAAAGATACAAGGCCTGACTGGTGGTCAGGGGGTTTGCACAGAAAAAAGGTATAGATTTTGATGAGATTTTTTCTCCTGTAGTTAAAATGACTTCTATTAGAATTGTTCTAGGAATAGTTGCAGCCGAAGACTTGCACTTAGAATAGATTGATGTAAAGACTGCATTTCTAAATGGTGATTTGGAGGAGGAACTATATTTGCAGCAACCAGAGGGCTATGAGGTCAAAGGTAAAGAGGAGATGGTGCACAAACTGAAGATGAGCTTGTATGGATTGAAAAAAGCTCCATGTTAATGGTATAAGAAATTTGATAGCTTCATGATGGAGCAAGGTTATATTAGATGTCATTCTGACCATTGAGTGTATACAAAGAAATTTGAGGATGGCAGTTATATTATCCTGTGTTTGTATGTGGATGACATGTTAGTTGCAGGTAAAAACATGCAAGAAATAAAAGTACTCAAGAAGCAGCTAAGTGAATCCTTTGTTATGAAGGATTTCGGGGCAGCCAAACAAATCCTTGGTATGAGGATATCTCGAGATAGGAAGGAACGAAAGTTGACTTTATTTCAGGAAGAGTACATTAACAAAGTCTTCGAGAGGTTTAGTATGCAGGATGCTAAACTGGTTGGGACTCCTTTGGCAGGCCATTTCAAGTTATCAAAGGAGCAGTGTCCCAAGATAGAGAAGGAGAGAAACCAGATGTCCAAGGTACCTTTCTCATCAACGGTTGGCAGTTTGATGTATGCCATGGTGTGCACTAGGCCTGATATTTCCCATGTAGTGGGAGTGGTGAGTAGATTTATGAGTGATCCAGGTAGAGATCACTGACAAGCAGTAAAGTGGATCCTTCGGTATTTGAGAGGGAACATGGGGATAGTTTTGTGCTACAGTGGATCAGACACCACTTTGTGTGGTTATGTAGATTCAAATATGGCTGGAGATGTAGACAACAGGAGGAGCATGACAGGTTATGTTTACACTGTAGGTGGGACAACAGTGAGCTGGATTTCATGACTACAAAAGTTGGTGGCTTTGTTAACTATAGAGGCTGAGTATGTTGGTGCCACAGAGGCAAGAAAAGAAATGATTTGGTTATAACAATTGCTTGAGGAGTTGGGGCATAAGTAGGAGGAGGGAAAGCTACATAGTGATAGTCAGAGTGCTATACAACTAGCTAAGAACTCTGTTTTCCACTCTAGGATGAAACATATA
Source organism: Taxus chinensis (assembly GCA_019776745.2). Lineage (NCBI taxonomy): Eukaryota > Viridiplantae > Streptophyta > Pinopsida > Cupressales > Taxaceae > Taxus > Taxus chinensis. The sequence continues at coordinate 229,823,259 of CM034151.1, read as the reverse complement.
CAGTTAAGGTACCATTTCATCAGGACAACTTTGGAGGAAGAGAAGTTGAAGCTGGAGAAGATCCATACCAGTCAGAATCCTACAGACATGATGACCAAGTTGGTCACAAGGGAAAAAATGAAGTTGTGTTCAGCTTTGGTTGGTCTTCACAGAAACTAGTGAAGGGTTGAGAAGCTTGATAAGAGGAAAACTAGTCTCCAAGTGGGAGATTGTTAGGTTCTGGAGCCCGTTTTCATGTGTGAAAGTGTTGAAGATTATACACTAAGAGTATTATACATTACCTTGCTCCATGCTTAAAAGAATCTCTTTAAATTTTTACCCTCGATTCTTTATTAAGTGAAAAATCTCTTTAAATTAAAAGATCAAGCATATCAATGAATGATGATTTTTCTTACTTACTCTAAAATAACAAAAAGTGGTCTAGAAGTGCTTTTGATTCCCAAAATCACACTAAGTGCAAGGAAAAAGCATACACACCCTATTCCAAACTCAAATAAAGCATGAAAAATTACTTATCAAACTCTAAGTGAATTTTGTTAGGAACATTGCTCTAAAATTAGGAAATTGACAAAAATAGCAACTAAAAACCTTAAACAAAAATGATAGAAACCCTAAAAACTAAAAAAATTATGAACTTCAAATTTTTTATCTAAATGCCCTAAGTGCATAGGTGCAAGTTTTGAAGCATAAGCACACCCCTGGAAGTACAGACACAGGTTTCAGCACATAGGCATAGCTCTATCAAATTTACACATTCAGTAGTGCATAGGTGCGTCTATAGAGGCATAGGCACAACCTTTAATGCACATGCGTAAGCTTTACTTAGAGACCAAAATTTTCAGTGTTGTATAGCCACAGCCAGAGAGGCACATGCGCACTTCCTGATGTATAGGCGCAATTTTTAATGCACATGCATGCCTCTAAATGTATAGAAGTGCCTCTGGATGCATAGGTGCACTCTTCAATGCACAGGTACAAGCATTTCCTGTAGGTGGCCAAAATCTAAATTTTGAAAAAAAATCTTCAAAAAGCTCCAATCTTTGATATTTTGAGGCAATTTTGACAAGGCTTCGCCTCCTTATATCCTGTAAAAATCATAAAAACACAACTTCTAACACTAATCTAGTTGAAACAACTTTAAAAAAATCGAAATTGATCTATAAAACTTTGAAAATTACTCTAAAACTTTGAAATTAATCTAAAAAGCTTGAGAAACTAATCTAAAAAGCTTGAAAGTTTTCTAGAAAGCTTGAGAGTAATCTATAAAACTTGAAATTAATCTAGGAAACTTGAAAATAATATAAAACTTGAAATGAAAAACATTGAAACTAAGTTTTAAAAAAACTTTTAAAATTGAATGCAATGGGGTATTGTCTCACTGGGCGTGCCAAATGAAAGCACCCTAAACTTTACAAAGAAAATTGCATAACTAAACAAGGAAAGTTAACACCATTGCCATCCATCTAGCCAAGGTTCTAAGTCTAGGAATGTAACATTAAGATAGAAGCTTAAAAGAATGCTTAACTAGTATGAAAACAATGCAAGATCTAATTAAACATGCCTACTAATATGCTTGAATTACCTAACATGGGCCTAAATAGACATAAGAGGGAAATCAAATGGTTATGGTTGCTACTCCAAACAATGGTGAAATGAACTCTCCAAACGACTTGTTAAGTCACTTTAGATTATTCATCTACTAACTCTGTTGAAGGCTTTAGTTAAGGATTAAACTTGGCTATATATCATATTTATTATATGAGATGCAAATCAAAGCATGGTGTAAAGTATAAAGGAATGAGGTGCACTCTTTATGATCCATAAGGATCTAAAATGACTCTACTTTATCAAATCAGTCAAAATGAAGAAGAAAAAATATATATACATAGAGGTTCTGTCTATTTAGTTACAAGACCGCCGCCCTGTGCAGGGCGGCGGTTAGAGAACTGCTGTCCCACCAGGGTGGCAGTCTTGGGACCGTCGGTCTGCATCGGGCGGCAGTCCTGACTCTTGTGGACAGAAAATAAAATATGACGCAAACAGTTCCAAAATTCCAAAGGGTGTCCATGTCTCTTCTTCTGCACGACCTTTCTCATTCTCTAGTGCACGAGAGAACATGAGAAAGACTATAAATGCTTGTTATGAAAGAGAAAAAAGGCATCAAAGCATGAAACAAGTGAGTAAGAAGCTCTTAGTGTTGGAATTGTGATTTGTAGAAGCAAGGAGTAATTGAGACAAAGCAAGCAAGTAACTAGGAGGAAGTGTGAGATATTATCTACTTCTCTTTCATACTTATTGTAATTTATGTACTTATTATTGAATTGGCCAATAAAAGTGGGAAGAAAGAGCAATTGCCCTTCTCGACTGGTTTTTTTCCTCCTCTAGAGGTTTTCCAGGATAAATTTTTTGGTGTATGAGTCTATATTCTTTCCTTTTCTGCAAATTGTTGATTCTAAGCACAAGTATAATTCATTCACTATCTATCTCTGTTATTTTCTAATAATAAGTAGAACAACATCAACTAATTGTGATTCTGTGGATATTTCCAAAGTTGAAGAGTTTATAGATCATATTGGTATCAGAGTAACAATTATCTAGGACTGTGGTATTCGTTCTTGGATTTGTATGATAGTGATGAGATATAAAGGGGAAGAGGCTTTACCTTGCAATCTAGAAATTTCTACAAAGAAGTGGTAACAGAGAATTTAGGGACAAATGGAGGAAGAGAACTTGGTCAGTAGAATCGAGATGCTGGAGACCATGATGGATAGGATGTTTAGAAGGCAAGAAGAGCTTGCTGATTTATAGAAGACAACTTCTGTCGAACAAGACTCCATGGACTCAGTGGTTCAGAGCTTAGCTGAAAAGTTTGGCATAGGAAGGAGTCACCATGAGGAAAGTTACGGGGAAGAGCATGAAGAAGAGAGTTATAACACAAGAGAAAAGGTAAAATCTGATCATACTCCTTTTAAAGTTGAAATGAAAGTTGAGATTAAAAGCTTTGAAGGACAAGTAGATGCAGAGTTGCTTGATAAATGGTTAAAATAGTTATAAGTCTACTTTAGTGTCTATAATGTCACTGAGGCACAAAGGATCACCTTTTCACGTCTTAAGATGGAGGGACATGCTCTAGTTTGGTGGGAAACCCATCTAACCACTTGTGAAAAGAAAAAGCATCCTATTGTGAAATCTTGGCAAGAATTTAAAGAACTACTTAGAGCTAACTTCTATCCTATTGGCTATAAGACTGACCAAATGAATAAATGGCAGTATTTTAGACAAGGCAGTGGTCAAAGTGTGCAGGACTATACTACGGAGTTTCGGAGGCAAGCCATGTTGTTTAACATGGACTTGGATAATGAGGATATTTTGACCAAGTACTTGGGAGGACTTCACACTCACCTTCGAAGAAAAGTCATCTCCACAAAGCCCAAAGATCTCAACAAAGCATGTGTATAGGCGTACTACATAGATGATGAAAAGAAGCAAGGAGAAGCAGAGCCAAGGGTAAAGAAGTCAACAAATTAGCAGAAGAAAGAGTTTGGGCAAATAAGTAACAAGGGTAAGTGGAAAGGGAAAGGTAAAAAAGCTGCCACTACTTTGATACTTGTAAATATCCCAAGAATTTTTGCAAGAACTATGATATCAATGGTCATACTAATGCTACATGTTGGAAGTTGCATCCGAAGAACTGAACCAAGGACTCGAAGAAGTCCATGACAGCTATGAAAACAGAAAGGGAGGTGGAAATCAAAGATGAATCTGATGTAGATGAGAGGCTTGGATGCATGGCCACTAACATGGATAGCCAAGAAGAGAAGATGAGTAGATTGTTCCAGATCAAAATCTAGATCAAGAGAACTAAGGTGCTTTGGTTGATACCGGTTCTCAGTCTAACTTGATTTCTAAAGTAGTTGTAAAGAAGCTTGGTCTTAAGACTTACGAGTATCCACACCCTTATCCTTTGGGTTGGGTGAAGAAGGGTGTTGAAATTCAGGTAACAAGAAGATGTAAGGTCAAGTTTGGGATAAATTCCCAATAAATTGATGTTTTTGAAGCTGATGTTATTCTACTTGATGCTTTTGATGTTGTGTTTGTAACGCCTTGATTTTTGTAAGTTATCATGGTGATTACTTTTCATAATGTTGTAACTGCTGAAATGAAGACAAACATGTTAAGATATATTTTTGATCTTAAAGGAATGTGTTGCTAATCAGGACCCTTGTATACTGTAATTTGTTTACTTGGGACAACAGTTATTATTGCTTGTATGTTGCTGATGTGACAACAGATTTGTCGTATGCTTGATGAACTCTATTCGCTGATTGACAACACACCTTGAATCAATTCCATTGATCCAAGGTATGTTGTGGCCTTCTTGTAATCGCTTTGTCGATTTACTTTTAAACCAGACTGAAGGTTGATATAAATGTTGCAGCACCTGATTTTAGGTATGAATATCTGGCACGTAGATGCCAATGGAAAAGGTTTGATTCTCGAACCATACACTGTTGTAACACTAGAATACGTAAGGCGATAAAGGCCTGGATGTGGGTGGCTCAGGTATGTGGAACGTGGGACGAAATGTCCTGCTTAATGTTAATATAACTGGTCAGGCGGAAAGATCTTGATATGGAAATTGATTAATTAAGTATTAGGGGACTTAGACCCTAACCTACCCCTAAGTTCTACCTTATACCCTAACTACTATCCTATATGGATTTTTAAATTTTATAAGGGTGAAAATAGATCTAAATCCTATTAACCTATGAACTAGGCGAATGACCTAGATATGGACACTATTAAAAATCCTAAACTAATCCTAACCTAAGGAAGGGGACGCACAGACCCATGTGGATGGAAAGGATAAGGAAGGATGGTAAGAAATTTAATAGGGACAATGAATGAGGTCCTTGCTTGGACAGCGCCAAGTTTGGCGGGAACAAGGCAAAGTTAGAGGCATCCAGTTAGCCATGAGACTAAACTTTGATTTCATGCAAAATTTGAAATTTGGAACTCGCCAACCCGAGTCGGCGGTGGCGTGAGGAAAAAGGAAAAAGGCAGTGCCTTCAATGCATTAATTGTCTTGGTCTTCACGACCAGCCCACCTTGGAAAGAGGATAGAGGAAATTTTTTTGGTCATTGTGTTCTTTCAGGTTTTTGAAGTTGCTCTGCATTTGGTTTCTTCACGGTTCTTTCAAACCAGCTATGTTTGATTATTATCTCTATTTCTTTGGAAAAACTAAGGCTATTTTTGAGCCTGTAGAGGAAGGTGTGATTGTTTGGGAAGCTTTGCTACTGTCGTCGTGGAAGGAAACAACTCCAGTAGGCGCGGTTTTCTTCGAGCTTCAAGAAAAATTTCAGGCATGTTAAGCCCTTCTCCTTAAACTGCTTGCTTTTGCTTAATCGTCTCATTAAAACAACCCTGCTCTTCTGATGGGGGTTTTGTTTATTCAATTTTGCTGTTATGATTGAGATGATTTTGGGTAGAGTCGTTTTTCTTTGCTGTTTGTGACTTGGGTATTTCTTTGCATAATGGGTAAGTTGAAAATATGTTCATGTTGTACGATTCTGCATTCGATAATATTGGGGAATTCGTTCTTTACCCATATGAAATCGTGCTTGGTGAATACTTAGCTGTGAATGATTGTTTTCTGAGTTCTACGCATCATTGTGAAATAGGAGAATGAGGTTTTCGGGTTAAAATGTCTGTTGAAAAATGAACTCGAACTGGGTATTTCTTGTAAATGGGTACATTGAATGAAATTGTACATGCTGTGTGAGTTTGTTTTGACATTGTTGAACAATCGTTCTATTGTCAATATGGGTTTGAGCTGTCATTATAAAACAAACACAACTTGGGTGTTCTTATTACATTTTGAAGAAAATGATTATTTCTTTACTGAAATTATTAAGGAAACGAGTTCTTCTTCTTTTTGCTGTTTTAAATTCTGAAAGAAATGGTAATTGGGTTTCATTGAGTATTATGGATTCGATTTGATGGAAGTGATAGTGATATTTAGATTGTTTTCTGAGTGTTGTGTTTTTTCTGTACAAACGGAAGGATGAAATGATTCGAGTGATCTCTTATTTTGCGCTGTCATTCAAAAAAATGAACTCGACTTGAGTGATTCTTGTTGTGTTTGAAGAAAATGGGTGTTTTCTTATTGAAATAATTACAGGAATGAATTTTTCTCTTCTTACTGTTTGAATTCTGGAAATAGCAACAATAGAGCTTCACTGTACATTACGGGTTGGACTTGCTGTAGGTAACAACAAAGTGTAAATTGTTATTTATGAACTGTGTGCGTTAATGGGTATAGAAAGTCATGTGAATATTTGACAAAGCGGCTGTATAACTGTTCAGTTGGTTATAATACAATGAAAGAAGTATGAATTCTTCCAGTATAGTAAGAGCATAGTAGCTTCTTTACATTGTTTACTCTATGATGGATACGATGTTCTACCTACTTGTTTTTGGTATTCGTATGTGCCTGATTGAAAGGAAGTATTGATATGGATGTTAAATTCTTCCTTGTTTTCATTAAAAGCAGAATATGAATGGATTTATTCCTTGCTGTTGAAAAATGAATTCTCTCATTATTAGGATGAAAATGTGACTTGTTGTGGTTGCTGTACATTCTATATGTTGTAAAGACGTAAATGTCTGTAGAATGAATTATTTAAAAAGGGAATTATATTATGCGGAATGAATCATAATGTTGGATCATGCCTGTGCTAAATAAGTGGATATTTGGCTATCTCAATGAGAAGAGGTAATATGAGCCATCTTCCTTGTGTTCAGTTATTGATTTCTTAAGTTTCACTCTGAACTGTTATCTTGATTGGTGTCTCGTTTGGATTAAATTTTCAGTACAGTCATGAGGAAAGGAATAGGAGTGTGGATGGATAACTTGGAATAATGATCATTTCTTCTCTCATACAGTTGGAAATCTGTAATCGTTAAGGAACGAATTTTGTATTGCTTTGGTTTAAGCATCTACATTTTATTGCTGTTTGCTTTTCTCATCAGTATTTGATTGCTTGAAATCAAATGAGTTGTATGAACTGAAAGGAAAGTAAATTGGTTTATATTTCAGTCAAATTTTATCCTTTGAAAATTATAACTAATGAAAGGGAAAGAAATTGATAGCATTTAATGTTATAACAGCAGTATGCATACGTGTGTTCCTAGTTTTTACAGATGTTGTAATCTGGAACTGTTTGAAGGAAATTACTTTTTGTAATAATCATTTGGGAAAGAGGGCAGTAGTCCTTTGATTGATTGGGATGGTGATTAGATGATTCAGTTGTTATGCTGTTCATTCTTTTTGATACTTAATTCTTGATTGATGTTCATAGTAACGTTTCATAAAAGCAGGGTTCTTTTATTGAGACAGTTAATTAAAAGCACCTCATTTTAATGACAAGTGCTTAATATGCTCAGTTCAATGAACTGACCCGTGCAAGTAATTTTGCAGATGGAACTTGAGTATAAACGAAGACATGGTTGTTTTCTGATACTTCTTTTGATTGACTGAAGATGGATTGTAATTGATAGCTATTACTCCTCTACGAGGAATTGAGAAAAGAAGAAATTACATTCTTCTATCTTATGTGTTGTAATGTTGTTTAATATAAACAAAGTCCAGTCATTTGGACTGGCAAATGTATAGATTATAAAACGGATGGATGAATACAAATACAAGTGTGATATTTTAATGACTGTATCAGTTTGATATTGTTGAATAAGTTGGGAATATAACATTATTCCTTGATTTGGAATTATTCAAATGATCATGGATGGATTTAAAAGGAAATGACATCTATTCTTACCTAAATGCAACTTTTACGTTGAAATGTGCAATTAGTTCATACTTGGGTTAAGATGAATTTTTAATTGACTTTAAAAAGGATTTAGGAAAAACATGATCTCTTAATTGAAAGGTATTTGAGATTAGCTTAAAAGCTAAGGAATATCAAATAATTTAGGAGCAGCGGAACCTCGTATTTGGACTCCGTTAATAGTCTCGAATGTTAAATTCAGAAAATGAGGATATGGGAAAAACATACCCATGGTTAACAGACCTTAACTATGTAAGGTTAAGATGGATAAATGAATAAATTCATTTAGAATTAGACCTCGTTTAAATGACGTCTAATAAGATGGAATTCTGAATTTGTTTACAGTTGTGGAAAAACTTGGTTAAGTTTAATAGGTTAAACTTATTAAGTTTATCGGTAATGGGCTGCTTAGTCCAAGGATTAAGAAAAGAACCAAGTAGAGAAAATGCAACCCTTCGGTACGAAGGAGGAGATGCGTAGTAAGCTAGAAGACGGATTAAGTCTCTCTTAGCTACATACAACTGTAACAAGAACGAGGATAAAGGATCAGCATGGCTGCTGAAAGTTGATCTTAAATATTAAGATCATAACCAAATCACTTGAGCTGGATGTGTACTCTCGATGGGAGGATTCCGTAGGACATTGACATATGCCCAGTTACAACATGGTGTCTTCATGAAGGTGGGGCCTTCATGACGACACAATGTTATAGCTGACATATTACAATGCCCTCCCGAATTAAATCATCAAGATTACATAAGCTGGATACTAAGTTCTTGGTTGGGATAGGAATGTGATCACGTATACGGAGTGACTCCGGAGGACTAAAGGTAACTAGACACACGGAGTCGTCTAGGGACGACACCGTATGTCTACGTATCTTTAGTTACCATGAGTAACTTCCTATACTCGTTCAGATTGCTAGTTGGGGTTAGAGTTTGACCTTAATTGGAAGGACTGGTAGAGACCAGGAAAGACCATTCTAGATAACAGACGAAGTGAGGTGAAGGACGTATTCCATTGGTGTGTATCACATCCAGGAATATGATCATGCAAAGCATGTGAAAATCTTTGGCCAAAGTATCGCAAGTGCTGGTTGCGTTGTCCTAATCACCTAGTTTAAGATGCAGGATGTCAGATGAATATCAGTAACAGATATTCAGATAGGCTTCTTAATTGGATCACTTCGATAACCAGAAACGGTAAGAGAACCTTGTATATACATTATACTATGCATGAATTAACATGAAGGATCGGTAAGTCGCCGAGTCATGAAATGAGAGATCGCTGAAACTCCGAGCCATAAAATGGGAGATCGGTAGTTCTTCGAGTCATTTACAGCAGCATATGGAATCTGTTATATGATTGAATGGCACTGAATGTGTGTTCCATATTGCAAATATGTGAACAGAGAACATTAGTTTTAAAAGGAAATTGTGTGATCCAAACTGCATTGTTTGGGCAGAGAACAATTATTAAAACTTGAACGTGTGTTTGAATTATATAATTCATAACAGGGAACGTTGTATAATTTTTTTTTTTTTCCCTTGTTCTAGTATCTTAAAATGGGGATGTTACATCTTGGTATCAGAGCTGAAGGTTTCAGCTCTTGGACCTAATGAGTCCACAATATTAATAAGGTTTACATTTTCTTATTGAACAGAAAATGGTTAGAACAAGAGGGAATGCTGCGAACAACCCGTTACTGGGTGGAGAAGCAGCTACTGCTCAAAAGCTGGATGAAATCCTTGCTGCCCTACTAGATACGAGAGATCGTTTGACTGTTCTGGAACAACAGTCAATGGGAAATGAAGAGGAGGAAGAAGAAGCTGATATAAATGATCAGCCACCTCCTTTGGACAACACCAATGGAGGGAATCCAGGTGTTGATAATAGTAATGTGAATGCTCCTAATCATCCTAAAAATAAAAGGGCAAGATTAGAAGTGGAACTTACAAATGACATAAAGAGAATAAGTCCTCCAAAGTTTGATGGAACAACCCTTGGGGACAGAGCTGAGAATTGGCTCAGTGAAATGGAGAAATACTTTGCAATAAGAAACTTCTCCGAGGAGACCAAAGCGATATGGGGAGCATATCAGCTTTCTCATGAAGCATCATCATGGTGGGACAACTGTAAGGTTGAGCTGAATATTGTCGAATCAGACATAACTTGGGATCAATTTAAGGGTTACTTTAGGCAACAATGGCTGCCTCAACTCTATTTTGATAGGAAAATGACTGAATTTCAGAACTGGTCGCAAGTAAGGCTGACGGTGACAGAATACTAGGAAGGGTTTACTAAACTCCTTAAGTATGTGCCGTAGTACCAAGCTGACGAGAAGTTCAGAATACAGAAGTTCATAATGGACTGAATCCCATCATTGGTGGTGAAGTGGATGTCCACGGTCCAACCACCATGGAAGGAGTTGTCAGAAAGGCAATAAGACAGGAACAAAAATTGAGAGCAATTTCTGCTCATAGGGAAGAGATAAGGAAGAAGATTCCCAATTCTTCTTCATCTCTCGCACCCAAAAGGGGGCCTTGGAAAAGGTTTGGTGTGAAAAACAAAATTGTTGTGAATAACAACAAGAAATCTGTAGTTAACAAACCTGTAAATAGTGTACGGAACAGCTTCACAAAAGTTAGTGGCAATGGACAAAAGTCCTATGGAAGCCAGAATGATAACTTCAAAGTTGGTAACAAATTTGAGCCTAGGAAAGGGCCAGTTGGAGGATGCTTCAACTGTGGAAAGGACCACTACACGAGTCACTGTACTCTGAAGAAGGATGATCGCGATCAGCGCATAGGATACACGCTGCAGTGGCTAACAGACAAGCTGAAAAGTAAGTTACGCCTATAGAAGTTCCGGGTAAGTTATTCAGTACACCTGTAGTCATACTTTTTGATACTGGAGCTACTGAATGCTTTATTTCTACTAAACTTGCAATGAAATTAAAAAGAAAGGCTGAACGAATGGATAAAACATGGACAGTGCATTATGGGAATAATGTTGTCCATACAGTCGAAATGTGCCTTTTTGGGGCAATTCTTGACTTGCCCAGTTTCTCCACCGAAGTTGACCTGTATGTTACTCCTTTAGGATCATATGATATCATTATTGGAGTTAACTGGTTGGTAGAACATAAGGCAAAGATCGACTGTTATGAAAAACAAATCTGTTGTTTTGATGACTTGCAGAAAGCAGCAGTCATTCAAGGTGTAAAACGTGAAGTTGCAGTTAGGAAACTGACAGCTATGCAACTTAAAAGGGCTAAAAATAGAGGCTACACCTTGTATGTAGTAAAAATGACAGAAAATGCAGAAGAAGATCATGATTTTATGGAAAGATATCCATTGTTAAGGGGTTTCAGTGATGTGTTTCCGGAGGAATTGCCAGGTCTTCCACCCAAACGAGAGTTTGACTTTGCAATAGAAATCAAACCAGGAACTGAACCCATATCTAAGGCACCTTATAGAATGACCACCCTCGAGTTGGTAGAGCTAAAGGCTCAATTACAGGAACTTTTGACTAAGGGGTTAATAAGACTAAGTGTCTCACCATGGGGAGCGCCGGTAATTTTTGTAAAGAAAAAGGATGGCACATTGAGGCTGTGCATTGATTACAGAATGCTGAACAAGGCAACTATTAAGAATCGATACCCACTTCCTAGGATTGATGATCTGTTTGACCAGATGCGAGGAGCATCAGTCTATTCAAAAATAGATCTTCGATCTGGGTATCATCAGCTGAGAATAAAGGAAGAAGATATTCATAAAACAACTTTTAGAACAAGGTACAGGCATTATGAATTCACGGTGTTACCTTTTGGGTTGACCAATGCACCTGCCGCCTTCATGAATCTGATGAACAATATTTTTCAAGAATACCTAGACAAGTTTGTGCTTGTATTCTTAGACGACATTCTTATATACTCTAAAAATGTCGAAGAGCACCAAGAACATTTAAGGATAGTGCTGGAAGTTTTAAGAAAGAGGAAGTTGTATGGTAAACTGTCTAAATGTTCCTTTTTTGATGCAGAGGTGCATTATTTGGGACACGTTATAAGCAAGAATGGAATAGCTGTAGACCCTTCAAAGATTACAGCTATAACCGAGTGGCCTGCGCCTAAGAATGTGCACGAAGTGAGAAGCTTCATGGGCTTGGCAGGATATTATAGAAAGTTCGTTAAGGACTTTTCAAAAATTGCTGCCCCAATCACTTCACTGCAAAAGAAGGATAAGAAATTTGTCTGGACGGACAAATGTGAATCTGCCTTTAAAAATTTAAAGGAACAGTTAACTACATCACCTATTTTAACTGTACCAGTTCCAAATGGAAATTTTATGGTTGTAACGGATGCATCGGGAGAAGGCCTTGGAGGTATTCTGTTACACAATAACCATGTCATAGCTTATGAAAGCAGAAAGCTTAAGTTACATGAACAGAATTATGCTCCACACGACCTAGAGCTCGCTGCCATTGTTCATGCACTTCAAATGTGGAGGCATTACCTTTTAGGGCAAACCTTTTGAGTTAAAAACTGACCATCTGGGGTTGAAGTATATTTTTACTCAGCCAAATCTGAATGCAAGGCAGCGAAGATGGTTAGAATTTCTGTCTCAGTATGATTTTGATATAAGCTACATCAAAGGCAAGGAAAATAGAGTGGCAGATGCTCTGAGTCGAAGGAAGCATATCTCTGCTCTTATAACGTTAAGAACTCAGTTTAAGGATGAGGTGAAAGATGCCTTGGAATCAGATCCTTATTTCCAGCAAGTCAAAACAACACTTGCTGCAGATCCAAAGGATGTTAGGTATAAAGGATTTTGTTTCGACAATGAAGGAATTATGAGGTTTGAAAACAGGGTATATATACCTTTGGAAAATGACTTAAGAAGGAAATTGTTAACTGAATTTCATAATTCACCTTTTTCTGGACACCCTGGCATTACGAAAATGCTTGCTGATCTTAAGCAACAATACTTCTGGAAGGGAATGAAAAAGGATGTAGTGGAATTTGTAACACACTGCTTAGAATGTCAACGTGTTAAGGTGGAACATATGCATCCCGCTGGATTATTGTATCCCCACAGCATTCCACAGTACAAATGGCAAGTGATAACGATGGATTTCATTCAAGGATTGCCTATGTCAAGAAATAAGCATGATATTATCCTTGTTGTCGTCGACAAATTAACCAAAGTGGCACACTTCATTGCTGGTAATTTGAAAGACGATGCACCAGTGTTAGCAAGAAGATTTGTACATGAAATTTTCAGATTGCATGGAATACCCGAATTAATCATATTGGACAGAGATCCGAGGATGACATCAAGGTTTTGGCAAACGCTTAATGCAGCCTTGGGAACTAAATTAAACTTCAGCTCTGCATATCATCCGGAGACGGATGGACAGACCGAGAGAGTTAATCAAGTTTTAGAGGACATGCTAAGGATGTATTGCATGGACCAGTAGTATAAATGGGAGGAATACCTTCCGCTGGTTGAATTTGCCTACAATAATACATACCATGCCTCTTTAAAAATGGTGCCCTTTAAAGCATTGTATGGAAGAAAATGCAGAACCCTTGTCAGCTGGGACAGCGTAGAGGACAGAGGTATAATTGGGCCAGAAATCCTTACGGAAATGGAACAACAAATCAAAATGATTCGGGAACATCTTAAGGAGGCTGCCAATAGGCAAAAGAGTTATGTAGACTTAAAGCGGGTTGATAGGAATTATAAACTAGGAGAGAAGGTCTTTCTTCGGGTTAAGCCGAAAAAGAGCTCAATAACTTTTGGCAAGGTTGCCAAGTTGTCGCCACGATACGTGGGACCTTTTGAAATTGTTGAAATAATCAACCCTATAGCTTATCGTCTAGCATTACCTCCTGCTTTATCACAAATGCATGATGTTTTTCATATTTATTTGCTTAAGAAATACGTAACAGATTTATCACATGTGCTGAATTGGAATTCCTTACATGTCCAAGACCCAGGAATAATCATGGTTAAGCCCATTCGAGTGCTGGGAACTCGCCAATTGTACTTAAGAAATCGCGAAGTGAATCAATGTAAGGTCCAGTGGGACTAGTTTAGTGAAGAAAGTGCAACTTGGGAAAATCTCGAAGAAATGAGATCTGCTTTTCCATACTTGTTTGATCGAAATTGAAATTCGAAAAACTGATAATTCTACCAAATTTAGACAATTATTGGTCTATTTTACAGTTGTCTTAAAACACTGTTTTAAAGAGTGAATCTGTTTTTGGTATGAACTTATGAATGGAAGGACAATAACTGAATTTTGTCCTAAAAACTCCTTGAATTGGTTAATTTGATCATCGGGACGATGATTCTTTAAGAAGGGAGGAATGTAACGCCTTGATTTTTGTAAGTTATCATGGTGATTACTTTTCATAATGTTGTAACTGCTGAAATGAAGACAAACATGTTAAGATATATTTTTGATCTTAAAGGAATGTGTTGCTAATCTGGACTCTTGTATACTGTAATTTGTTTACTTGGGACAACAATTATTATTGCTTGTATGTTGCTAATGTGACAAAAGATTTATCGTATGCTTGATGAACTCTATTCCCTGATTGACAGCACACCTTGAATCAATTCCATTGATCCAAGGTATGTTATGGCCTTCTTGTAATCGCTTTGTCGATTTACTTTTAAAACAGACTGAAGGTTGATATAAATATTGCAACACCTGATTACAGGTATGAATATCTGACACATAGATGCCAATGGAAAAGGTTCGATTCTCAAAACATACACTGTCGTAACACTAGACCACATAAAGGATCAACATGACTGCTGAAAGTTGATCTTAAATATTAAGATCATAACCAAATCACTTGAGCTGGATGTGTACTCTCGATGGGAGGATTCCGTAGGACATTGACATACGCCAGTTACAACATGGTGTCTTCATGAAGGCGGGGCCTTCATGACGACACAATGTTATAGCTGACATATTACAATTCCCTCCCGAATTAAATCATCAAGATTACATAAGCTGGATACTAAGTTCTTGGTTGGGATAGGAATGTGATCACGTATACGGAGTGACTCCGGAGGACTAAAGGTAACTAGACACACGGAGTCGTCTAGGGACGACACCGTATGTCTACGTATCTTTAGTTATCATGAGTAACTTCCTATACTCGTTCATATTACTAGTTGGGGTTAGAGTTTGACCTTAATTGGAAGGACTGGTAGAGACCAGGAAAGACCATTCTAGATAACAGACGAAGTGAGGTGAAGGACGTATTCCATTGGTGTGTATCACATCTAGGAATATGATCATGCAAAGCATGTGAAAATCTTTGGCCAAAGTATCGCAAGTGCTGGTTGCGTTGTCCTAATCACCTTGTTTAAGATGCAAGGTGTCAGATGAATATCAGTAACAGATATTCAGATAGGCTTCTTAATTGGATCACTTCGATAACCGGAAACGGTAAGAGAACCTTGTATATACATTATACTATGCATGAATTAACATGAAGGATTGGTAAGTCGCCGAGTCATGAGATGAGAGATCGCTGAAACTCCGAGCCATAAAATGGGAGATCAGTAGTTCTTCGAGTCATTTGCAACAACATATGGAATCTGTTATATGATTGAATGGCACTGAATGTGTGTTCCATATTACAAATATGCAAACAGAGAACATTAGTTTTAAAAGGAAATTATGTGATCCAAACTGCATTGTTTGGGTAGAGAACAATTATTAAAACTTGAACGTGTGTTTGAATTATATAATTCATAACAGGGAACGTTGTATAGAAAAATCAAAATTTTTCCCTTGTTCTAGTATCTTAAAATGGGGATGTTACAGTATTCGGGAGTCCTTACTTGTATGTTAGGGATGATATATTTATGAGGAGGGAAAACCGGTACAGATGGGTCAAGGATGGGATCAACTACAACATCCGGACACACTAGTGTAAGACATAGGTTACTATGGTAAGTGCTAACCAAGCAAAACGACTTATTCAGGCAAATCATAATCAGTTTTGTTTACTTTTATTGAAGGATAAAAAAGATGGGGTATAAGTTATAGAGATTTATAACCAAGGAAAGCATGATTTGGATAGTATTATTCAGTATTTTCAGGAAGTATTTCACGCTCTTAGTGAGTTACCACCAAAATGGGAAGTAGAGTATGAGATTCAGCTATTGCCAGAGTCCCCTCTACCAAACATCGGGTTGTATAGGAAATCCTTGCTTGAGAGTACTGAAGTAAAGAAACAACTCCAGGAATTACTAGACCAAGGGGTGATACGTCCAAGCACCTCACCATGTGGTTCAACTATTGTGATGGTGCCAAAGAAGGATGGATGTTGGAGAATGTGCATCGAATATTTGAACAAGATCACCATAAAGAACAAATATCCACTTCCCCGCATAGATGATCTCTTGGACTAGCTTCAACATGCCAAATTTTTCACAAAGTTGGATCTCAAGTCAGGTTATCACCAAGTCAGAATGAAGGAGGAGGATATAGGGAAGACTACCTTCAAGACAAAACATGGTTTGTGTCAATGGTTAGTACTTCCATTTGGGTTATGCAATGTACCCGCTACATTTATGAGATTGATGAATGATGTATTGCGGGATTTCATAGATTCATGTGTCATTGTATATCTAGACGATATCTTGATTTTTAGTGCCACATGGGAAGAACATCTAACTCATTTGCAACAAGTCTTGCAAGTTCTTAGGGAGAAACAACTGCTTTGTAATATGAAGAAATCTGAATTTGCCAAACAATCACTTGTCTATATTGGGTACGTGGTTAGAGGAGGAGAGCTACGAGTGGATCGAAATAAGGTGGAAGCCATCACTAATTTTCCAACACCAACAGGAGCCATAGAAACTAGGAGTTTTGTGGGAGCAATACAGTACATGCAGAAGTTCATTATGGGCCTCTCTGCGATTGTAGCACCTTTACACACAGTGGCTACACAAAGTAAGAGTTTTTACTGGGGTAAGGAACAAGACAAATCCTTTGAGTTATTGAAATACAAGATTAGTCATGCTCTAGTACTTGCTCTTCCTAATTTGTAGCAGCCTTTTGAAGTAGAGACAAATGCCAGTGATTACGCCATAGGCGCAGTGTTGCTTCAAGGAGGTAAACTCGTATGTTATCATTATGAAACTTTCACTTTAACAGCTAAAGGATATTCAATATATGATAACGAAATGTATGCACTAGTTTAGGAAATTAAAAAATGGAAGCATTATTTGTTAGGTAAATAAACTATTGTGCACACTGACCATAAATCTCTCCAATATTTGCAAGTTGGTGTCCTTAAATTTCACCCTGAAATTTGAGACTACCCCATGTTAAAAAAATTCATACTTTTAAAATAATGGGTTGTTTTGTGTGTTAATTGCCAGAAAGTGTTTGTATTGTGTCAAGATATTCCCAAGGAGCCATATTAGCCATTTTCGCCAAATACCCAGATGCCCAAAATTGTTATATTCTGTCGTCAGGATTTTCCTGCAAGAAATTTGTATTTAATTATTTTGAGCTCCGTTTGAGGTAACTTGTGCTCTGGTTTAACCCTGTTGTGATCGTACATGTCATTATTCCCATATACTAGTAGGTTTTTAAATAGGAATGCATTTTGGGCTTTATTTGTAACTTATACTAGTAGGTTTTTAACCAGGAATGCATTCTGGGCTTTATTTGTAACTTTTGACAACGTTTTGTGTTTTTTGTTGTTTCCTGTTTCATTTTCTGTGAAATTTTTCTGGATCAATTCCTTTGCCGGTTTGGCTTGATTCTTGGCCTAGAGTATCTGGAGATCACATATGCATGTTGTGCCAGAAGGAATTCGCCATAGGAGGTTTGGTTCTTTGGGAAAAGACGAAGTCGTGCACCAAAAAGCCTCTTCTGGGCTGGCCGCATTTTTTGAAAAAGAGGGTTTGAAGTGGATCCTGGGATTTTTAGAAGCAACAAGCAGGTGGGAATTTTGTACCTCCCTAGCAGGGTACTTTTTCCCATGGAAGCAATGCCACTTAAGTCACAATGGGAAAATTAGAGGCAGCAGGCAGACGAGAATTTCTTACCTACCTTGCAGGGTAAAAATTCCCATTGTGGAATAAAAGAAAAATCTCTTAAGTGAATCATGGGATTTTATTGCCTGCCTTGCAGGGTAAATAATCCCATTATGAAAGTCAAAATGACTTAAGTGAATCATGAGATTTTCAGGGCTGCCTTGCAGGATAAATAATCCCATTGTCATCTGACTTTTAAAAATAGAAATTTCTTATTCCAAAAAGTGTGACCCACCTTGGGTGAATAATAATGCATTAAATAAATATTTGTTAATATTTATTCACCCAATTTTAACGCCCAGGCTTGTGAAAAAGTCAACAAAGGGAAGTGGACAAAAGGAAGTTAGAAATAGACAGTTCTAAAATTAAATAAATATTATTTATTTAATGCAGCCCCTTCATGTCAAAAAGTGCACCCCATTTGGGAGAGAAATAATACTTTTTTAAGTATTAAATAATTCCTATTTTTAGTGGCTAAGGTCAAAGCATACTGTGAGACTTGAGTTAAATGGAAGCAGAAGTCTAAAATTAAATAAATTTAATTTATTTAATGGCAACCATGAGCATGCACAAAATAGGCGCCCGAAGAGTAAAACTTATTAATTAATTAATTAATTTCCAGGAATAGGAAACACATTAATTAATTATAGAATCATAAGGATTATATAAGCAGGGTCTGCCATAAGGATGAATTAATTAATTCAAAAGTAGAGAAGTGTAGCCCAGACAAAAAGTGCGCCCCATTTGAAGAGGATTTTTGCTCAGAAGAAGGTGTAATTAATGATGAAAGCTTCCAATTTTGGTGCACAGGTTAAAGGAGGTTGATTTGTGTTTGGATAATTGTTTGCATAAGTGATACAGGTGCTTAGGTGAAGTTGGTAAAATTCATGCCTATTTTTCATGCAAATAAAACATCAAATTTTGGGGCAATAGGCTTGATATATGCAGATATTTATGATTAAAATTCACTATTCATGTTTCAGTTGCCATCTTTGTCTGAATTAATTGCAGGAATTCATCACAGGTGCTTTTATAAGAGAAAGAGAGCTTAAATCAAAGTCCAGTACATTGAACATATCCTCTGAATCTGAAGAATTATCCAGATCTGCACCAGTTATGAAGAATTCAGGCTGAATAAAGAAGAAAAGAATTGTTCAGACAAAGATTGCTCCAGCCATGGCAAAGCGGGATGAACGAGAAATGTCAGCAAAATCATGCATTACTTCTAGATTTGCTGACATTGGAGACACAAATCTAGGCCCAGATCTAGGTCCAGATTCAGATCCGGATCTCATAATTGCAAAAGCTTCCGGAAAAAATTCATCCTCTTGTTTTTTATACAACCCGTGTAGAAGTCAGTGCGTGGAAAATTTCTTCTAGGATCTTGTGCATGTGCTTCCAATCTTCTAGTTGAAGCCTTCATTGAAGTTGCATTCACCTGTAGTGCTTTCCATAATTTTTAATTGCTCATATGCAATTAAAAATAACAATGATGAGTTATTTATGGCCAACATTGCACTGATGCATGTATTAGAAAAGAACTACAAAAGCTTCAAGAGATGAACTAATCTAGCCACTTCTAGATCCAGTTTGGTGAGAATTAAAGGCAAAAGAAAGGACAAGGCTGTAACTTTCCTCTTTCTTTTTCTTTCTCTTATTTCCTCTGACAAAGTAATTGAGTGATCAATTAAATTATACAACTTAAGTGATCGGTTTAAAATCCATTACTTGAAGAAGTCAACTACTTGGAGATAGGTGGCAGACGTGCAAAATAGAAGGTTCTATCTTCAGTTGCAAATCATGCATGTCATGCAAAGAGGAATTCCAAGAGGGAGATTTCCAGTTGTTTCCTTTCCCACTTCCACATGTGCCAGTTCAACTAAAAGCTTCAGACTTGTAATTGCCCCTCTACAATCTATAAGTAGAGGAAGAACCTTCAGGGTAATGATCGGAATCTGTAAGCAACATTTTGGTGTTCCAGACTTTGTGTTGAAACCCCTGATAGCCACTTGAAGCAAAGGAATATAAAGGACTAGGTCTCCGAATAACTTTGTGTCAGGGTGCAATTTGTTTCTAGCTTTCTATCTTAGATCTTTGAATAAACTTTGTGTTATTTTAGATCTAGATCTAGAGTTGCCTTTGTTATAATTCTATGTGTTGATATCTGTTGGTTTCTTCTATGTGCATGCAATAAACTCTGTTATCTATTGATTGGGTTGCACATCTTCCCTATTTCTTCCCTGTGTTTTCTTATTTCCTTCTTCTATAAATATTTCCTTTCTTAAATAGATGCTTACTTGATGCAGAACTGTACAACTATGGTTCATGAGCTGGATAGTTGAAGTAAAACCCCCATATAGATACTAGCATATTTTTATTGAAAAATCTACCACGGGAGCCTCACTGGTAAATGAGGGAGATTTATCTCATGACTGCCTAAGTTTTCAACTATGCAGAAAATCTAGCCAACACAAGCACAGTCTAAAGTGCAGTAGGCAAGGCACTACAAATGGATGAGGTTCCTTCAACAATTCCATCTGGTGATTAAATACAAGAAGGGTAGTACAAACTTGGTGGCATACATGTTGTCTAGGCCACCCACACAAGAGAATTTTTCCTCTTTGGCCACTATCTCTCAGATCGAGCCCTTCATGAAGGAAACTTATGGAGAGGCATATGCCTAGGACAAAGACTTTGGGGTGACATTTTAGCAGTTACAGTCCCAAGAGGATGAAAGGACATGGATTGAAGATTGTTATCTCAAAGACGAGATGCTCTAACGATGGGGGAAGCTTTGAGTGCTAAAATAAGAGTGAATTCTATTGATGAGGGAAGCACATACCTCAAAAGTAGCGGGACATTTCGGTGTTGGTAAGACCCTAGCCCACTTGCAAAGGTACGTGTATTGGCCCAATATGTAAAAAGAAGTATCAAAATTTATACGGGGATGTAAACTTTGTTGTGCTAGCAAGCCTAAGACTAGGAAGGAAGGTTTGTATATGCCTTTGCCAGTACCTACTCGTCCGTGGGAGGACATTTCTATGGATTTTGTAGGAGGATTACCTATGTCTAAATATGGCCATGACTATCTCTATGTAGTTTTCGATAGATTTAGTAATATGTGTATTCTTATCGCATGTAAAAAAATAGTAAAAGCACATGAGGTGACAGATCTTTTCTTTGCTAATGTATGGGTGCATTTTGGTTTGCTAAAGTCTATTGTTTCTGACAAGGATTCCAAGTTCTTGGGGAAATTTTGGACTACTTTATAGGACAAGATAGATACCAAGTTATAGAGGAGCAGAGCTTTCCATCCACAGACAGATGGACAAATAGAAGTGGTAAACAGGAATTTGGTACAATTGATCAGAGGGTATAACAACAAATACCCAAGGACTTGGGATGATTCCTTAGCCTACATTCAACATTCCTATAACCGGGCAGTACACACATCCACTATGAAGTCACCGTTTGAAGCATGCTTGGGATATCTACCTACAACTCCGCTGGACATAACAGTTGGACAACATGATGGGAAGGATACACGAGACACAAAGTTCATTGAGAGGATCCGGAAAATCCATCTCAAAGTCAAGTAACAACTAGAGAAATCTCAGGACAAGTACAAAGCTAGGCACGATCAACATAGAAGGGAACATAAGCTTCATGTTGGAGATAGAGTTTAGCTTTACTTGAGAAAGGAGAGACTACAAGGTCAAGCACAGAAGCTCAAGCCATTACGATATGGACCCTTCACCATATTGGAGCAGGTTGGAGAAAATGCCTTTCGACTTGATTTTTCGTCATTTATGAGGATGTACTCTATAGTAAACTGCGATAACTTGCACCTATATGATCCATCCATTCTAGATGACGATGAAGAACTATAGTTGCTACCTTACATTGAGGACTGCGTTTTGCACTCACAAGGAAAATTGGAGGAGGATGTAGTACTGCAGTAAAAGGTCATAGAGACTATGAGAGGTCCGCATGAGTCTTGGTAGATTGGACTGAAAGGAAAGACACCAAGGCAGGCCCAGTGGTACCCGAAGGAGCAAGTGAGGGAATTATTTCATCATCTACTCCCCTACTAAGCTTTTATGGGACCAAAATCCTCTTAAGCACGGGAGGTGTGATCCATAGGGATCCAAAATGACTCTACTTTATCAAATCAACCAACATGAAGATGAAAAAAAAAATACACGGAGGTTTTTTCTGTTTAGTGACACGACCGTCGCCCTATGTAGGGCGGCAGTTACAGAACCGCTACCCCACTAGGGTAGCGGTCTTGGGACCGCTGGTTTGCATTGGGTGACTGTCCTGGCTCTTGCGGATAAAAAATAAAATATGATTTGAACAGTCCCAAAATTCCAAAGGGTGTCCATGTCTCTTCTTTTGCATGACCTTTCCCATTCTCTAGTGCACGAGAGAACATGAGAAATACTATAAATGCATGTTATGGAAGAGAACAAAGGCATCGAAGCATGAAGCAAGTGAGTAAGAAGCTCTTAGTGTTGGAATTGTGATTTGTAGAAGTAAGGAGTAATTGAGACAGAGCAAGCAAGTAACTGGGAGGAAGTGTGAGATATTATCTACTTCTCTTTCATACTTATTGTAATTTCTATACTTATTATTGAATTGGCCAATAAAAGTGGTAAGAAAGAGCAATTTTCCTTCCCGACTGGTTTTTTTCCTCCTCTGGAGGTTTTCCAAGATAAAATTATTGGTGTATGAGTCTATATTCTTTCCTTTTCTGAAAATTGTTGATTATAAACACAAGTATAATTCATTCACTAGCTATCTCTATTATTTTCTAATAGAAAGTAGAACAACAACGATTAATTGTGATTCTGTGGATAATTCCAAAGTTGAAGAGTTTACAGATTATTTTATAGTTTTCCTTTTGGGAGAAACTTGTATTTTAGTGCATGTGGGACTAAAAGCCCCAAATTAGATTAGAATTTCTAATCATGATTAGGCCTTACTAATCACAATTAGTGAAGTACCAAGTGATTAAGATGTATGAAGCCCTAATCAACCGCTTAGGGTTAACTAGGAGGTTGAGATAAGATTTTGAAGCTCGTTGAACGTTGAAACGTTGTGGAGGTGAATGGGGTGATTTTGAGTGGTCACAAGAGGGGTTTGAGTCAATATTAGAGCATATTGACCAAATCAAAGGAAAAATAGGCTTAATTAGCTAATAATGCTAATTGTTGCATGGAAGAGGATAACAACTCATGATTTGACGTCAATTGACATCCTGAATATGGAAAAGGGTGGATAATCAAAAAAGCATTATTAATTAACCAGAATAGAAGGAAAGTGTTAGTTAGTAGCAAAAATCACTAAGTATAATGGAATTGGAAAGAATGAGAGTGATTTGTGTGTGTTTTGGAAATAAGACTGCAAGAGCAGAATTTAAGTGTCTACACATATAGTTACATTTTTAGCTTAATCAACTGATTATTGTTTGTATGGGCACTTTGATACCATTTTAGAATTCAGTTTTTGTGGAGTTTTTTAGTTTATATCATTCAAATTTGTAAATAGGTATATTACAGTTGTATCAGATGTATGGTTCTCCCAACATGTAAAGTAAAAATGAGTTTTGCATGGATGCAGGTGAAGAGGGTTTTAGATATCACTACTCAAGAAGAACTCCAGGAAATGAAGGTATGGGTGATAGAGAAAGGCCTCCATGATCAGAGGAGATGATATATTTGAATAAAGTGTTCACTAAAGGCAACAAAGAATTGTAAAACCATTTATTGGAAGCTCAGAGGGATCTAAGAGACTCCATTTTAGGAGCTATTGTTGATTTGAGTAGATCTATATATAGGTTAAGCACTACCAGATCAACCCCTTAAGGAAATCAAGGTAATCATGGTGAAAGAAACTCTTTGACCAATCATGGAGAAAGGGTCCCAAACAAGATCCCCTCTCCTTTCAGAGCCAAATTCCTTCAAAGAGAAGAACCTCTAGTTGATTTGAATCCACCAAGTGACACATATGACATGGAGGCATGGGGTGAAGAATATTCAACCCTCAACTATAGGGTGCAAGATATGTTACCTTTCATATATTTCTATCATTTGAAGAATAATAAGGGCACATGGCATAGTGCTCAAACCTCATCAAAGGACCATGGCATAAAGGTCTCATCCATAGAGGGAAGAAAACCCTCCATTGTGATGAAGCAAGTCAAAGAGCATGTAGTGGCTAATCTACAAGGTGGAGAAGTCAGAATGAAGTTCAAAGATACAAATTCCCTTTATAGCAACCCTTATGAGTTGATGAAAGAGGAACATATCCACCGTGTTAAGGAAGAAGAACAATAAAAGCTGCAAAAAATTGAGAGGAAACAACCCATAGAGGATTCCATCATGCAATTTGAAGGAGAAGAATTTTCAATGGAAAAAGGTACGAATTCTAATTAGAAAAATGTTTGTATTAGTGGGGAAGACAAAGAGGAACAAACATTACTTGTTAAATGCAAAATTGAAAAATATGTTTTAGTCCAAAAGGCACCTATCAATCTTCCAAAGAATAAGTCATTGTCATATGGGATGGACTTACCAACTCATGGTGTTGATAAGCATGAATTTTTGAAAGGTGTTGATTCTTGTTCCACTTGTCTTCTTTCTGAAATCACGAGTCACAATAGGGGTATTGCTGTTTTAAATCTTTAGGAGGTTTCCAAATCATCAACCGAAGGTAAATGCTTTGATGATCTTGTTTATAAGGAGGTTAGTAGTAGCAAGGATTTATTGCATCATCTTCATACTATGTTATTACAATGTAAGATGAAGGGTAGAAAATGGAAAATGAATCCTTTCCCTCAACCTTAAAATTTCCCATGCATGATGGTGTGGGATCTTGGTGTTCTAACCAAAGAATGAAAAAGGGAGGACATTGTAAGGCATGTAAAAGCTATAAATTTTAATGGGAACAATATCATTATTGTTGATTTACCATTCTACATCGGCATGACATCTTCCACACGTAATCAATTCTATCAGTGGGATGCTACTATTAGGAGAAACATAGTTGTTATGTGAGAAACAAGTACTGTAAAAACCTTGAATACTTCACTCCTTGCAAAGCACATTACCCATAAGTTGAGGTATAAAGGATAAAAAAGGTAAATGATGAGGTTGATTGTATTGCAGTTGATTGGTCTTTCAAGAAAATTATTCCAACCCACTTTGTTGCACCTATATCTACTAATTGATCTGATTTCAAGGTTGCAATTGCAATTCCAGATGTTATGAGAAGTTCAAGTTGGGTCTGTATAGTGCTTATAAGACTGATCAATTATACCTTGCAAAAGAAAACCGATACACATTTTATTTTGCAACATTAGAAAGAGTATAAGAAATAAGGGATGTTTTCCTATATGACACTTTGTTTAATTTATCTACTTCAGGCTTGAATTCTACTATTCTTGTTAATGCTGGTATCTTACCACCATTGGCGACTGTTCTTATCAAAATTGCATGGACAACTATTAAAAGTATTGAAATGAGTCATCATGCAACTGATTTTATTTTAGCAGAGATTTATATTTATGAACTTGTTCTTTGTGAACATCTTGATGAGAGGATGGGTGATTTGAAAAGTGAACTGGAGTCATTTCAAGGTAAATAGAATGAGGTAAAAGTCACAACTCTTAGCAAAAGATACATAGATCCTTTTATTTAAGGTTGTATGCATATAAGAATATGGGGCCAAGATAATATCTCGGGACACCCAATATTAAAGTTTGAAATAAGGAGAGAAATGAGTTCTCACCCAATGCATCAACCTATTGGTTCATTACTTGTTCATGTTGTAGTCATTCATAATGCTTGCAAAGTTTGCAAGGCAACTTTCAAGAATGTGAAGAAGAAAATTTGTTGGAAATAGTTGTTAGCCAAATATATGATGTTTGTAAAGAAGAAAATTTACACTTAGGGTGATCCTCCATAAAATAAATTCAGAATTTAATGGTTAATGGTTCACAACCCTCCTATGTTCAATGTAGCAAATGATATTGTATCTACATCACTTCAAGGAGTAGTAATTGATGAGAATTTTGCAGCATTAGAAGTTCACCAGATATGATTTACAGATGACTCTCAGAAAGGGAAAGGTAACTCAATATATCTTGAAGATCATATTGCACCTACAAGCATGTTTTTAATAATCAAAAGAGATATTTCAAAGACATATTTATGTATAAATTTTGGGGTTTGTAGCCTAGAACAAGCAAAGAAGAGTGATCTTGAAAATATTAAGCGAACGCCCAAAGAGTTGTATAAATTGAAGAATCAATCATGGGTTAAATGGGATTATCATCAACTTGAAAAGGTTGGTAGGAGGATTGGTAGTGATAATGATGAATCAAGGATAACCATGAATTTGGATTCTTATCTTATATCAACTGCCTCCAACAGTTCCAACCCCCTTTACACTTTCAATATTATCATAAAAGAGTTTCTAGTCACATGGTGGGAGGATTTCCCACCTACTATCAATACTGAGGCATGTACAACTTGTGTAAGATGGTTTCCAACCACTATTATTCTATATTTGAGTAAGGAAATGAAATACTACAACTATGGTATGATGTTCTTCCTAGTTTCATGTATTGAATTAATAATATCTTCATAGAACAACCATAGGATTACATATATAAAGGAATTATCTTGGTGTTAAGTTAGAAGTAAATGGGGTCACATTTTGAGGTCAATTGATGCCAACATCCAAACACCTTTAATATGGTTTGGGAAGAGATTCAGGGTGATGTGTGACTGTTACACTTGCTTATAAAACACTCACAAGGATTGCTCTGAACCATTTTTTGAGGAGAATAGCTTAGGGCATTGTGGAAGTGAAATTTGGAGTCCAAGGTAATCCTTATAACAACAATATAAAAGAGGTGGTCAAAGTATTGAACATTCAATGGTTACATTCAATTAAAGAGTCCATTATGGAGTTGAAATCCAAGGGAAAAGAAGTAGTTCTTCGAGGCATTGAAGGTGGAGCTCTAAGAGTTTTCATGGCTAAATGGTTAAAATATCAATTGGTGACAACCAAAAATCATCCATAGGAGAGCCACTTGATCATGATAACACATTGCACTTAGGTTGTAATAGAAACATATCAAGGCCCACTGTCATAATTTCCAGCTTTAGGGCTAATGTCATCACCATTTCCAGCTGCTAGCTTACATCATTGATAGTTGTACAAGTGTTCTTAAATATATGATTGAGTGATTTTTAGTTCATTGTTGTTACTGAAGTCTTTTAAGTCATTACATGGTTATTTATAGCCCCTATATTACTAACATTGTTTATTTTTGTGAAGGATTTTTAGTATTGTAGTTGTTTTACCATTTTTATATTGTTTCTCGAAGGGTTCTGATTTTGGACAACTTTTATCAATCAAATTCAGCCCCCAATTTGCAAACAACAAGGAAATTTTCTTGCCTCATGTTGTTTGTGGAGCTCTTGAAAGTAAATATTCCAATCATCATAATATTGTTTTTGGTGAGGTTTTAAATGAACTATGGCTGTTGTAACCTTGTTCTAGTGAGCAAACAAGTTGAGTAGTGAAAATTTAAAACAATTTCAGCTTGTGGTATAATAGTAAGGTATTTTGGTATTCAAAGGAGTTATTGGCATGCTCACTATGGTACTTTGGATCAAATTTACATGATGTTGGAATGTGCACTCCTAAGGATGAGATGGGCTCCCGAATTTTTAACTTCTAGTTAGATCAGAGTGGTACAATAGATGTATGGTGAAGAGTTCTTGAGATTGATTTTGGATCCTGGGATTACAACAATGGCCATTTGGGAAGAGTTAGAACAATTGAGATGACAATTGCTTGAGGACAGGTAATTTTTGGGAAGGGAGGATTGTAAAGTCCCCTCTTTAACATGAGCTCACCATGAGACCCTTTCTGGTCTATTTGATTTCCTGGGGGCTTAAAGGGAAATGCAAGGGAAGTAGTTTATCGTTATATTTTTAAGCTTATTTATTAAGCCTCGTAATATTTATAGAAAAAGACACTTTAAGTTATAACAATTAATTAGAAGGGGGACTTTCTATTATTAACACGACTTTATGATAAATTGTATTCATAAAGATAAAATAGAAATAAGGAAGTCACTTTATAAATTAAAAATCACTTTCAGTCCCACATTGAGCACCCAACTTGGAAAAAGGCAAGGAAAGGTTATAACATGAGGTTTGGGCATTCATTTGAGGGGATATGTTTTCCAATCTATTTTCTATCATTGCATGTTAAGCTATTTGTTTGCATCAAATCTTCTAAGGATGAAAACCCTTAAGGAGAAGGAGCTTTGGGGACGAAAAACTTCCAAGGTTTGACGGTTGGGGAACAAAAAATCCTCAACTTTGTGAGTTGAATCCACTCAGGGTTTACCATTGGGCTACACTTCATATTTGTAGTTTTTTTGAAGAATATAGTTCAGATCTAGAGCATTTTTTGGGTTGTTTTCACCTTTTTCTCAGTTTCTCTTCAAAATAGATTTGAATTTGTAAGTTTTTGAGGTTTGGGTCAACCAAAACTTGATCATTTTCAAGTCAATTTGCATTTGGAACAGATATGGGCACTTTTGGGCCAAAAGCAACTACCTAGGGAGATTTGCAACCTCTTTTGGAGGGGTATCTCATTGCTGATTGGGTTTGTGGAAGACTGGAGGGTATTTTGCATCACTAAAGGCAATTTTTACATCATTTTCCAACCCTTTATTGGTACCCTTCAGATAATAATCAATGTTGTTATTTTCTACAATGTTCCAACCCTTGATTTATTTTTAATAAATTCATATAAGTGTAGAAAAATTCTGATTGCACTTATAAGTTGTTCTTTGACCCAAAATCACCATTTTTGGCCTTGTGGGTATCTTGAAAAGTGATTATTTACAAATAAAATTATTTTCAATATGTTGTTGATTATTGTTTGTATGGGCACTTTGATACCATTTAGGAATTCAATTTTTGTGGAGTTTTCAGTTTATATCATTCAGATTTAGAAAGAGGGATATTACATATTGTCAAATCCAAAAAGAGACCTTCACTATCCAAACTCATTGTATTAAGGAAATCTATAAGAGAGGACATTGTTGAATTAGGTTGATAAATAATTTTTAAAACATAAGCCTTCAATAAATCAGGGGATACATTTTTCATATTCAAAGAATAATCATTTCACATTAGAATTCATAAATGTCATCAAACACCTCTTGAATACCATAACCTCTTGATAAAATCGTTGTGGATGAACTAGTTATTTTGATGCTTGTCAATATTTCTATTCAATGGGATGCAATATTGCTTCTCTTGAATAAACAATTGGTGTTGTTATAGAGCTATAGTCGACTTTTTCAAGGATGGAGATGTCAAATTCTTCATTAGTGGTGGCCAACATACCATCGAGGCTTAGAAAAAAATCTTAGCAAATGAAAGTGTTGCTAGAGTTCATGTTAGAATCAAATAAAGATATGCTCATATTCTATAAGACATGACCACACCAAATTAATAATCAAAGTATGTACATAGAAAAATATGGCCATGGGTTTGTACAAAGCTTACTGACATGCTATTTAATGCAAGGATGACTTGATCATGACAATGAGATTGTAATTCCCTCATAATAGCCACAAAAAGATAGATCTCTATAATGTATTTGAACTATATATATTTCATTTAAACGAAAAAAAATCATTTACATTTTTATGTATGCCTACTCAAAAAAAACATATGCATGTTTTTCTTACATGTCTTTGAAAGAAAATCCTAAATGTATTTGAATTAAAGATATTCAAATACTTAAATAATAGGCTAGCATTTCTTCTTCTTCCCAATGACATATGAGAGAATTGGGTAGTATGTTTTGACCTGTACACAAATAATAGGCCTTCATATTGCTTTAACAAATTCTCGAGGAAGATTTCAAGCCAAATTCATTAGATAGTTTGAAAGTTAATATTTTCAGTGGTGTAGGAGGCATGACTCCAAATGCGTTGTTTGTACTTGCAGGTAAAATCAGGGTAAGTGCACCAAGTTGGGGGGCCAAAAGGGGGTCTTAAGTGGATGCATTTTTATGAAAAATAAAAACTTCAACTTGTATGAGTTTTTCGAAATAGTTACACTCAAAATTGGAAGATGTTGTAGAAATATGAATCGTAGAATTTTGAGTCTAGTTTCTAAGCTACTAAATTTTATTGAAAACAGATAAGTTTAAGTGGGTCAAACAACTAAAATACCAAACATGTGCTCCTGTTTTTGTTAAAAAACATAATAGAGTGACTTTCGTGCCCCCCACCATTTTTTGAGCACCATTGAGTATTTTTGAAAACCCTTTGGTAGAAAGATAGCTAAGAGCATCTAGTTTGTGTTAGAATTTTTTTTAGATTTTTTTAACGAGTATTTTTTTATTTATGATTTTTCTAGTACAGAAATTTTATGTTTTGAAAAATAACGGAGCTCCGACCGTGCCCCCCTAACTACCTCAAAAAATATCAAAAATATAGATTTTTATTATATATATATATATATATATATATTGAATATGTATAGAATTATGCCTAGTTTGTGCTAGTATAATGTTTTTTCAAATTTGATGACCAAAAAAAAGATACATGATGAAAGATAAACATATTTAAACTTCAAAAAATAGCTATAAAAAGGCATATTTAGAAAATAAATAATATGGAAACCTTATATTAGTTAGAAAATTTGAAAAATTATATTTTTAGAAAGAAGAAACTCTGCTCTATGTCGTGGTATAATTTTTTTAAAATGGATCGATTGTTTTATTTTGATTTATCATAGAGGAAGTGGCATTTTTACATTTTCCTGCAAAAACACGTTGTTTGTTGTGTTTGTGCAGGTCCATGCCTCAGGGTTGGGGATCCAAACCGGATCCCAAGCCTTGAGGCATGGCTTGGAAAAAGAGAAAACACAAAACACATATGCGTTATAATGCGCACGCACTAAAATGCATACGTGTTATAACGCGTACGCTCTATAATGCGTACGTGCTATAATGCATACGTGTTCTGTATAGTATGAACATTGTATATGCTTTTGACATGTTTCTATTTACAAAAATAAATGTATAAGTTTTTCATTTATTATTATTTATATTTTATTATTTCTTATACTTTAAATTTATTTATGTAAATATAAGAAATTAGGGTCACTCTGCACCTTATGGAACTAGTCTCACAGCTCCATTAGTCACAGTTTAGGAGATAGTTTTTTATAGTATAATCTGGTCAGTACATAGGTAATTTTCAGGATTTTCAGCATTTAGCCTAAATCTTTTAGCATTTAAATTCTACAATCGAAACCCTAAATCCTAAACCTTAAACCCTAAAATCAAGGCCCTAAACCTAAAACCTAAACCCTAAACCATGATCCTTAAACCCTAAAACCTAAACCATAAACCTTAAACCCTAAATCTTAAGCCCTAAACCCTAATCCTTAAATGTTTAGCCTTACCCATGAGCCCTGAACCCTAAACCTTGAGCCCTAAGCCCTAAACCCTAAACCATGAGCGTTAAATGTTAAACCATAAACCCTGAAAATTAAATCCTAAACCCTAAACCCTAACCCATAAACCCTAAACCCTAAACATTGAATCCTAAACCCTAAAGCGTGAGCCCTAAACCCTAAACCATAAGCCCTAAATCCTAAACACTAAACCCTAAACCATAAACTCTGTGACCTAAACCCTTAACCCTCAACCATGAGACCTAAACCTTAAACTATAAACCCTAAACCCTAAAACCTAAAACCTAAACCCTTAACACTAAACCCTAAACCCTTAACCCTAGACCCTAAACCCTAAGCCCTAAGCCCTAAATATTAAATCAAAAGCCCCAAGCTCTAACCCCTAAACCTTAAACTACTAACTCTGAACCCCGAACCTTAAGCCATAAACCATGAACCATGAACCATGAACCATAAACCCTAATCCCTAAACCATAAACCCTAAACCTTAAGCCTTGAACCCTACACCCTAATCCTTGAGCCCTAAACCTTAAACCTTAAACCCTAAGCCCTAAACCCTAAATCTAGAGCCCCGAGCTCTAACCCCTAAACCTTAAACCCGTAACTAACCCCTAAACCTTAAACCTGTAATTCTAAATCTTGAACCCTAAGTCGTAAACCCTAAACCATGCACCCTAACCCCTAAACCCTAAACCCTGAGACCTGAGCCCTAAACTATAAACCCTAAACCTTAAGCCCTAAATGTTAAATCCTAAAGGTCCCTAAACCCTAAACCCTAAAAACTAAATCATAAACCCTAAACCCCTAAACCCTAAAATCTAAACCCTAAACACTAAACCCTAAACCATAAACCCTAAACCCTAAACCCTAAACCCTAAGCCCTAAACACTAAACCCTAAACCCTGAACTCTGCAACCTAAACCCTAAACCCTCAACCCTTAACCCTGAGACCTAAAACCTAAATTATAAACCCTAAACCCTAAAATAAAAATAATAAACCTTAAACTCTGAACACTAAAACATATACCCTAAACCCTAAATCCTTAACCCTTAACCCTAAACCCTAAACCTTGAACCCTAAGCCCTGAGCCCTAAGCCGTAAACCCTAAACACTAAATCCAGAACCCTAAGCTATAACCCCTAAACCTCATATATTTCTAGTAGGTCTCATGAGTGAGTTCATTTTTTGAATATCTTAGGAACATATTTCCTAGTCTTGTGCCTAGAACCATCATTAAGTCTGCTTTTACAACTACCTTGTTTATGAGAGGTGGGAATTTCCCTCCTTCAAAATATCAATAGATGAAAGACATCAAATTTTGATGAATCTCTTTGAATTTTGTTCCTACGAAGTCGATGAACCCTTTTTCAGTTGAATACTCTCTGTCAATACTAATAAGAATGGGTAAGACACAAAACATTATAGTGAGTGAAATAGTTCGCATGCAATGGGAATTTCCCTCCTTTAAAATATCAGTAGATGAAAGGCATAAAATTGTGATGAATCCCTTGAATGTTCTTCCTACGAAGTAGATGAACCCTTTTTAGTTGAATACTCTTTGTCAATAGTTATAAGAATGGGTAAGACATAGAACATTACTGTGACTGAATGGGTGAGCCTAATCCATGAGCCTTAAATCCTGAACCCTAAACCCTAAACCCTAACCCCAATACCTTAAACATTGAGCCTTATACCCTAAACCTTGAACCCTTTTCCCTAAACCCTGAACCCTGACCTTTAAACCTTAAACCCTAACTCCTAAACCCTAAACCCTAAACCCTAAATCCTCAACCCTAAACCTTAAACCTTGAGCCCTAAACCCTAAACCCTAAACCATAAACCATAAAATCTAAGCCCTAAATCCTAAACTCTAAACCTAAATCCTAAACCCTAAACCCTAAACTCCATAAACCCTAAAACCTAAACCCTAAGCCCCAAACCCTAGGCCCTAAGCCATAAGTCCAGGCCAAAACCCAAAACCCTGAACCCTCAAACCTAAACCCTAAAAACTAAACCTTGAGCCCTAAACCCTGAACCCTTAACTCTCAAACCTAAACCCTAAACCCTCAACCCTGATCCCTAAACCCTCAACCTTGACCCCTAAACCTAAACTTGAGCCTAAACCCTAAACCCTAACCCTTAACCCTAAACTCTAAACTCTAAACCCTAAACCATAAACCCTAAACCATGAACCCTAAGCCCTGAGCCCTAAACCCTAAACCCTAAAATTTGAACTATGAGCCTTAAACACTAAACCTTAAACCCTAAACTCTAAACCTTGAGTCCTAAACCCTGAGCCCTAAACCCTAAGCCCTAAACCCTAAACCCTAAATCATAAACCCTCACCCAAAGGAAATTCCTAAAAATATCATTCAACGTGTTTCAGTGTGTAGGGAATAGTGTTTAAGGTGATCAATCGACTCATTTAGTTTTGATGAGAGACTACTTCCTTTGAAGGCCTAAAAAGGCATTTTTGGCAATTTTGTAGTTAATTGAACACCCTTTAGAACAAGCTAAAATGAGCTAGTCATGTCACCCAGCTATCAAGGACCATTATTTGTGAAGTATTAAGGCATCGTTTGTCTCCATAAGAGACATATGAGCAAAAACATGTATGAGAATCATGAATTTGATTCCATGAAAGGATGCTTTTAGAGCTAGGAAAGGTGAGGGGATGATCTTTATATGGAGCACCATGTTTCTAAGAATGAGTAATCATCTGAGTTCACTTGATGTAATTCACTTGGTACTATTTGTAACAACTCATTCAACACCTAGTAGTTGTTATCCAAAATTCACCCCCCAGGGTTAATTTGATAACATGCATCAGAATTCTCAAGTCCCAGGCAGATAATTGATTCAAAGCAAAAATCATGTTTCTAGGGTCCCTTCAGAAATTTTTCTAACTTCCTTGTCCATGTCGAAAAGAACGAGCTCTAAGAAAATGTGAAAAAGGTTGCAGAAGGCAAGAAGATTGATCTAGGAAAAATCGTGAAAATTGGTTAAGTCCTGCTCAAGGTCGCCTTTGGGACAATTGGAACGAATGTACGCGATGGACCCGAACCGATCGGTTCGGCCGGAAAGGGGAATTGTAGCACCGGAACATTCGGACCGCGAGTTTGCGAACCGCCCAGATCGGCCGAAAAGGAGAACTTTCGCACCAAACAGTTTGGGACATTCGGGCCGTAAGGATGCGAATCGGCAGAATCGGGCGAACCGGAAGAATTTGTCCCGCGAAGCACTGGGACATTTGGGACAAATGGACGCGAACCGGCCGGTTCGGCTGAAACAAGAAACTTCAGCACAAGGAAAAGTGGGACAGTTGGGACAAAGGGATGCGTGGGATGCGGATAGCCAAAAAAGCCGAGAGCCAATCAGATTGCGCCACGTGTCATCGGCGGATAAGGGACAAGGAAGCCCATTTCAGGTGGATCGGAGGTATTTGTCCCAAAAGGCACAGGGACATCTGGGACAAAAAGACGCGGTGGATGCGAAATAGCCGGCAGACCCATGGACCAACCAGGAGATGACACGTGTCACAAGGGAAAAGTCCAAGGGTCAAAGGGGCAAGGTTTGAAGCGCTGGCCCGAGCCAATAGGAATTGGACACGTGTCCAATGGAGTAGGGAAGTGCAGAGTTCGGGGGGGGGAACTTAGAAATTTTACAAAAAGTCTTGGGCCCAAAGTTTAAAAGACAAGGTTGACCCCGTGCCCTGTCCTCCAACCAAATCATGCCACGTGTCATCCAGGTGGCAGAGCGCGGGAAAGATTTCAAAACACGTTTTCGCCTGTTTTGTGCCCTAAAACTTCATACCTCCATAACTTTCGATCCAGAGCTCAGATTTGCACGTTCTTTATATCAACGGAAAGCTTATGAAATTCTCTACATGATTCTGGGATCAATCTCAAATTTTGGTGCAGTCTAGAGAGAGAAAATTGAGAAATGGCTCTAACACGTGGTAATGCCAGAAGCGACGTTTCAACAACCAGTTTTAATGCACATGGGTCGCATTCTTCTTCAACATGGCCAGAAGTGATGTCTCAACCACCGATTTTAATAAAGAATGTGTTTTGGTCAATGGTTGGGCTGCTTACACATTTTCCTATGTTTTCTGTCTCTTGGGCTCGACCCATGCATTGTATAAAGCCAGATTTGGCTCATTTTAAAAATATATGATAAGAAGTTGTTCATCTTTTCTGCTCTGCCCTCCCTTCTTTTCTTCTCTAGGGTTGAAAATGGAGTTCGAACCTCCTCCCTTGCTCTGTAATGGTGTTTTTGCCTTTTACTATTGAAATGATGTTCTGTGCAAACTTTTGGAGCAACAAAACGTGTTTTGTGATGCATCTGTCCATCCTTGCTCATTTTTGCTTGTTTCTCTTCTTGCCTCTCTTCATTGCAGGTATTTGTGCATGTTTGAATGTTCATTGCAGGTTTGGAGCTGTGTTCATGGAGTTTTGGGACATTTTCTGTGTGAAATCTATCCTTGGGCCTGTGATGCATCTGTCCATCCTTCCCATTGCTCACCTCTCTTTGTCCCATGGCAGTTTTGATAGATGTCCAACATTCTCCTTCTCTGGTGTATCACCATTTTAGTGTAGGCTTTTGTTCTTTTCCTTTCTCTCTCTCTCTCTCTGTCTCCTTGGCATTGTTAGATTAGGATTAGATTAGCTTGCCTGCACTGAAATAGCTTGTGGCAGGTAGTTTAGGAGCAGGAACCAGCCTTCTCTGGAGATTCCTCTCTCAGTTTCACAAGTCCCACGCTTGGAGAGAGGTTTCCATGTTGTGCAATCACACTGGATGCCTGAGTGATCAACCTAGAAGCCTGATCTGCATCCAGGGGTGCTGTGATTTTGCACTAACAGTAGTTTTATCACACCTTAAGGATGAGGCACATTACAATCATCTCATTTTTACCATAAGACAGGAATCCCATTCTAGGAACAATTCTCTATCTACAAAGTGAGGATCTCTTTTTAGTAAGAAGTAGACGGGCATCATAGAGTTGATTCAAGGTTACTAAAGTGAATTATGGACCAAAGTTAAAAATTAGTACCAATTCAAGTAGTGGTATGGCCAAAATCCATTTTAGAAGGTCAAAAAACCTAAAAAATGACTATATGCTTTCCCAAAACAAAGATTGACTACAATATATATGCCTTGAAAGTTTTAGGTTGTTGAAATCCTAAAAATGAGCAAGTACTAACCATATTAGATTTTGAAAAACTATCTTCTATATTATAACTATTGGAGCTACGAGACCACTTCCATCAGGTGCAGAGTGACCCTAATTTATCATATTTACTAAAATAAATTTAAACATTTCTTATACTTAAACATTTATTTTTGTAAGTGTTAGACACCCAAAAACATATATATGGTCCATACTATTCAAAACGTGTATGTGTTTTACTTTCTATAAAATGCGTACGTGTTTTGACTTCTATAAAACACGTGCGCATTTTTCCTTCTTTAAAATGTGTACGCATTTTTCCTTCCTTATAACACGTATGTGTTATAGGTTCAGTAATTACCAAGCCAAAAAAATTAAAACACGAGCGCGTTTCGTTTGTTTTCAGGTTTTTGT
Source organism: Taxus chinensis (assembly GCA_019776745.2). Taxonomy (NCBI): domain Eukaryota; kingdom Viridiplantae; phylum Streptophyta; class Pinopsida; order Cupressales; family Taxaceae; genus Taxus; species Taxus chinensis. Next base: position 229,786,221 of record CM034151.1, on the reverse strand, counting down.
CCACTTTTTGGCCCCCCAGCTTCGTGCACTTACCCATCATAGATGAAAAAGTTTGGCTAACAACAAAAATGAACATGGGGTTATAGCAAAAAAATTTAAAAGATATTGAAATCAATTTTTTTTAAAAATAGAATCACAGTCTAAAATTATGGAATATTTCAAATCAAGAATGCTAGAAGAACATGTTGCAAAATAATGTACTACATCCAACATTGTTGAGACACATAATATTCATGAAACAAACTTTCACCAAATTTGTGAGGAATTCAGAGAAGAAAGGGAAATGAAATGAAACGATGTTAATATGGTGAAAGTGGACAAGAGCACTGCATAAGAAAGTGGACAAGAGCACTGCATAAAAACACATATCAATGTCAAAGGAAGCAAGGGAACAACTTGAAATTTATATATCATCATTCACAAATAGAACACATGCAAGGATACAAACACTTAAAATTTTACCTATCTATGTTCGTTTCTATTTGATTCAAATAGAATGTGGACATGAGGAATCCAAGAATATCATAAACCCATTAGTCCAGAGGTTGTCATTGTTGGTTTTTGAAATCTTGTAAAGAGCATTGACCAGGAAGAAATAATTGAATCATTATCATGCATTGGATATGATACAATGAATTTTACTTACACCTTTATTTTCTAGTCGTGGAGGTATTTATGTTTTACAAAATAATTAGGACCTACATGGAGCATGTGAAAAATTGTGATAAAAGTATTTATGAAGGATGTTATTGGCTTATAAATGACGATGGAGCATTTCATGGCATATTTATACTTTTTGCCACATATAGTGTTCATAGTTTGCAAAACATGATAGACAAGGAAGACAACATAAATATTGATTGGTCACATGCACAACCTTCAATGTTATGAGGCCAATGGATATTGAGTTACAATTACTAGAACACCCTTTCAAGTTTGAAATATCTATATATTTCTAGGAATATATGATTTTGAGATGTACTAAAAAAAACATCAATACTTCTTATAGTTTATAGTGGTAAAAATGCACTTTAGGGAGTTGTATGCTTGATTAAATTTTCATTAATATTCACAATTGAGAACAAAAAGAAGAAGATGCTGTAGAAAGATTACTACAAATTTATTACAAGCAATGTAGAGGAGTATATGGTTCATATTTTTATGAATGTTATATGTGTTTTCATTGGTTCTGAAAGTGGGTGGAGGCCCCATCATAGTATTGTTTGAAAATAATATTGTTTTACTTTTTATGTCTATTATATGTTTTTCCACAATTTCAAAAGTGGACAGATGTTCCTTTGAAAAAGGATAAGCATAAATACTCAATATATTGTGTTATTTCATAAATACGTTTATTACTAGAATGCATACCACCATTATAATCAAGGGTACCTTAAGACAATGTATTTCCCTCTATCGATCAAGTCGCAGATATGTCTAGAAACCATGATAGATAGGTGCCTCTGCATCTATTGACTAGAGATGCATGCCTTCAACCTAAGAAGACACCATTACTTAATGTTGGGTAAGTGCATGGAAATGGCTGGCCAAAAGGGGGTAAAAAAGGGACACATTTTTCCTGAAATTGGCAAAACCTGAACTTCATTGAATAATTTGGCATGCATATGCCCAAAATTTTACAAAGTGATAAGAATAAGTACCGTAGAGCTCGGAATCTAGTTTTTAAACTACTATTTTTTTTTTAAAATGGTGGATATTAAAAGGGTTAAATATGGTGCGCACACAAAGTATGTTGATTTTTGTGTCAAAAAGATAAAAACTTATTGTGTGTGCACCTGCCCACCCGCCCTCTTTTGAGTTTTAAATTATTTTTCAAATCCCTTTGGTAGAAAGTTAGGTAATTCTATGTATGAAGTCCCATTAATTTTACATAATTTTTTGATCAATATATATATATATAATTTTCAAAGTGCACACATCTTGAAAAATGATATATTGGTGTGTACACCCCCGTAACTTTGAGAAAAAAGACGTTTTTTCTTTTTTTTTTAATGCGTGTAGAATGAAGTTTTGAAGAGGAATTGTTTTTTGAAACTCAGATGAGAAAATCATAAATTGTGCACCAAAACGTATGCATAAGTTTTCGCAAGAAAAGAAGGCATTAGTAAAACAAATTATGGATGAAAGCCTTAAACTAATTAGATTTTAGAAAGAAGCATATTGTCACCAAAGTAAAACCGAGCTTGACGTTGTAGGATAATTTTTTTGGAATATTATGTTATAACACATTTTTTATCGAGGTGTACACCTGACATTTTGTTGTTTTTTTGTAAATCACATACTTATTCATGGATTACACAGTCCAAGCTATAGGGTAGGAAATCTAAGGCAAATCCAAGCCTATGGATTCAAATTCCCAAACCCATAGAAGGCAAAATGTGAGCGCACTATAATGCGAGCTCGTTATAACGTGAACACATTATAATGTGCTCGTGTTCCTATGTGTTAAGTGTTATATGTGCTTGTGGCATGCTTCTATTCAAAAAAATAAATGTTTAAGTTTTATTTTATTATTATTTATATTTTAATTATTATTTTAATTATATTATTATTCATATTTTATTATTTCTTATACTTATACTTTAAATTTATTTTAATAAATATTAGATGTTAGGGTCACTATGCACCTTAAGGAACTAGTCTCACAGCTCCATCTGTCACGGTTTAGAAGATATTTTTTCAAATTCTAATCTGGTCAGTACACATGTATTTTTCACGATTTCAACATTCAACCTTCAAGCTTTTAGGGTTTAAATTATACAATCGATATATGTTTTGTGAAAGAATATATGCATTGCTTAGGTTTTGGGGCCTTTTGGATTGGTTATTGACATTTGTAGGAGTGTTTAAGAAGATTTAGGAAATGTTTACTCATTCAAGGATAATCTTCTTAATAACGGGTTTTCTAGAGTAAGGAACAAACACTCTAATGGTGAAATTTGACTTCTTTAGATGATTTTGGGAGCTCCGTAAGGAGTTAGGAGGAACACAAATAGGCACTAGAAAGATATGTGAATCCTATACATGTTGGTAACATCCATTTTTCTATAAGACTTGAAGGTTTCATGAAGAATTTCAAGATAGTGTAGCTACCCCTTTTGGTTCCAGAGAAAAATGGCCCTAAATTTGTAAGCACTAGAGATATGATCACCACATGGTGATATGTTAATATTTGTAAGCATTGATAAATACCTCTGGGAATGGGTACTATCATAAATAGACTATTGTTTACCACGGGTAAGGATCTCATGAGGATGGGACCAAATTTTGTGAGTTGAAAACACCTTCCTAACACCCTAGGTTATGTCTTTGAGTGAAAAAACTTCTAACATGAAATTCAAATCCTAAACCCTAAACTCTAAGCCATAAACCATAAACCATAAACTTAAACCATAAACCATAAAACGTAAACCTAAACCCTAAACCCTAAACCCTTAACCTAGAGCCCTAAACCCTAAACCATCAACCCTTGATCTTGAGCCCTAAACCCTAAACCCTAAACCCTAAACCTCGAGCCCTAAACCCTAAACCATGAACACTAAACCTTAAACCTTGACTTGTTAACCCTAAACCCTAAACCCTAAACCTTAAACATTCAACACATATCCCTAAGCACTAAACCCTAAACCATGGGCCCTAAATGCTAAACCATAAACCCTAAATCCTCAATAATGATTCCTAAATCCTAAAACCTAAATCCTGAACACTAAACCCGAAACCATAATCCTTTAACCGTAAGTCGTAAACCCTAAACCTTGAAACCCAAACCCTAAACCCAAAATCCTAAGTCCTAATCCATGAAACCTAAACCCTAAAACCCTAAAACATTAAACATTAAACAATAAACCCTAACCCTTGAACCCCAAGCCCTATACCTTAAACCCTAAACCCTGAACCTTGAGGCCTAAGCCCTAAGCCCTAAACCCTCAACCCTAAGCCATCAAACCTAAACATTGAACCCTAAACTATGAATTCTAAACTCTAAACAAATTTCTAGGTATTTCTGGGTATGACAGATTAGGATACCAAGCAAATTTGATAATTTTTCATGCTCTTTTGAATAATTATTTCACTTACAAGGTATCAGAAACGAAGATTTCATTCGAAGAACAAAGCTTGATATGTTTAGTGCCTGTGTAAGCTAGAAATTTGAGAGGATTTATGAGGTTCAATTTTATTTTCCAAGATGCATTACTCCCATGTTTGAAAATGTTTCTCCATATACAATGGCATTCTGATTTAGACCCCTGTTGATTTTTGTATGTCCAATCCTACCATAGACCCCAATAGTCCTTCATCCTTGGATATAAGGAGGCACCATTAGTGAGACAAACCAGGCACTTTCAAGGAAGAAGAGGTTCTTGCAGATATGAACATGTATCGAAGTGAATCATGAATGTGAATATAAGCATGTGGTTATTGTTTCTAGATTCCAATGGGTCATCCAGGCTTGCATAATACCATTCATGCAAATATGAGAAATGTGAAATTTGTTTCAGATTGTGAAGAAATTGACCTTCAAGAGAGCAAGTATATGTGGGGAGAAACATGTTTGGCATAGATGTGTAATATGCATTGCAAGGCACAAGGAAGGTGCTATATCTATTTAGTTACTTGTCCCACCCCTCATAAACAAGGTAGTTGTACAAGCAGACTCTATTGATAGTCGTATAAGCAGACTCAAGGTAGATGCCATTTTTGCATATTTGAGCCTATAGAGCTTGTTGGAAAGACTTCTAAAAACAAGATACTAATGAGAATGATTGAAATTAGCACAAAAATTTTGAAGGAGGGAAATGCCATATATCCAAGAAAAATTTGGTAAAACACTTTTCTAAGCAACCCCTTCCCTGCAGGAAGCTTGCACAAAAAAATGTTACCCAATACAACTATATTCTTTTCCCTAAAGAGATTTGGGTTGAATTGACATTCTAAACCTTTGAAAGTGTGAAGAAAATGGAAAGTTCATTTCCCCCAACCTTTCTTGAACCGAATTTAAACAAAATTAAATTTGGAATTTGGAGGTTGCACGCTGTAGACATTGATTGTCCTAACACCGATTTACTTATTGATGATTAATTGTTATTAGTTGGATTTATTTTCCATTATTATGTTGATTATGTTTTTGAGATTTCTGAATCACTGTTAGGTTTATTCATGAGAATACAATTATTATTGTGGCACGATGGATGCAACTCCTTAAAGCCTCCCATAATTACGAATACCTCTCCTACAGAACCTCATACAAGGGGATATATGCTAACCAAACTTGTCATACCTCTTTGAGATTGAGAAGGGTGTTTAGGGATGCTTTTAGCTTGCATGAAGAGTTTACATAGTAGACAAACCAAGAAGTGACCAGTGAACCTTGCTCTTGTGTAATGTAAGGGAAATTTTGGTAAAGGCAAGTGAGAAGAGTCCTTGGATGAATGCTGAGAAACTAGATGAGTGAAATAGGTGGTTTAGTTGTCTGTGAACATGATGGAATGATAAGACTATCTCAGAAGAACGGAATAGATTGAAATGTGCCTAGATTTGAAGCTTATTAGTTGAGGAAACAAACCCAATTGAACTAGTCATGGCAGAGTGAGACCAAAACATAGCACTAGAGAAAATTCTCGGGATAGGGATAATACTGAGAGAATGAAGCATTGAGGAAGACCTCATGATTTTTCTAATTGCACCCATTGTCCTCATGATGTTTTAGATCCTTCGCAGACCTCATGATGACCATTCCCTTGATTATTTGAATTGATAAAAACTTGCATGTGTTTTGATTATTATATGTTATAAGGAATTACATGAGTCCATATATTTGAGAAATTGTTGCTACCTTTGGGATTTGTGAGGGTTAAAATATATAGTTTTGACACATTTAACACTCCTACAAATGTCAATAACCAATCCAAAAGGCCCCAAAACCTAAACAATGCCTATTTTCTTACTGAAATCCTGAAAAATACCTATGTACTGACCAGATTAGAATCTAAAAAACTATCTTCTAAACCGTGACAAATGGAGTTGTGAGACTAGTTCCATTAGGTGCAAAGTGACCACATCTTATATTTACTAAAATAAATTTAAAGTATAAATTAAACATTTATTTTTGTAAATAGAAGCATGCCACAAGCACATATACCACATAACACACAGGAATGCGAGCATGTTATAACGTGAGCGTGTTATGGCTCAGATTTACCGAACTATAATGTGGTCACGTTATAGCGCAACCGATCCGTAACATGAGCACGTTATGGCAAAAATGGCCACAAAATGGATTTGTGTCCGCTTTTTGGCCCCCAATCTTTATGCACTTACTCAGTTATTGAATCAGAAACAATATTAAAGTTTTAAATTTATGAGACCTCCATAGTTAGACATTGATGACATATATTGGAGAGGACTGTGTTTAAAATTATTTTGATCTTTTAATACTAAAGTTTCCATAATTAACAATTACAAGCGAAGAGTTTGATCTTTAAAAACCTTATTTTCTTAAACACATAAATTGCTAGAATATGTGATCTCATAACATTAAAAAGAGAAAGAAAAAGCCTAGACCACAAAGGTTGATGGAGGTGATTAATTTATCGAATAAGAGAAAGAAAAAGCCTAGACCACAGAGGTTGATGGAGGTGATTAATTTATCGAATTAACAACCACCAACTTCAATATTAATTATTTACTTTAAAAATTTAACATTGTGTAATGGTCATAAATTGCTTAAATATGTAACGCCGTAACAGGAGAAACAAACAAACAATAAGAGAATGAAGTAGAGGCTACAAAACTTGTTATGAGTGATTAGATTTTAAATTTCTGGCCATTAGTTTTAATATTAACTAAGAATTCTACAAAATAGTTTTGTATAACCACTTTTTGAGTTTCATTTGTCTAGATTTTAATGAAGGTGAAGTGCAAATTGGTAGAGGATTTACAAGAATAAAAACAAAAGAATAACTTCAATGGGTGAAGGAGAAATTCTAAATATTATAGATAAATCGTCACCTTACATTTTACTATTACTTCAAAAATAAATATATTATTATCTAATTTTGTTTATTATTACTTTCTGCAATGCATCCAAAAAAACTTGTTTGTACTTGGTTTGGATGGATTGCTAGCTCACAAACTAAACAAAATAAAAAACAATTGTTCCAAACGAACAACAATCATACTGAAACCAAAGGCCAAAGCAATCATTTTTTTAGCGTATGCATTAAAAAAAATCCAATTCGCAGTCTAATCTTCGTGTGATATAGATACCAATGTAGATGAACTGACAAAAAAAACTACTTCTACAAGCCAAAGTTAAAGAATGTCGTTATTTTCTTGTGGCACTAAACATTGTAAAAAATAAGGAAAAACTATACTAGGAATGATATTTCTCTCTTATAATATTTCAAGTCTTATTGTTGCTCACCTGGTCAGAAAATGCGTTCTAATAGAACACTTTAATATATCTTTGAAAGTGTGTTCTAAAGATTTCAAAGGGGACAAATAGGTCATGGTAGCATTGTTTAATAACCTATCATTAACTGGAGGTGAAGAAGACATAATGGGAATTTTGAAATGATCTAGTCTCTTTGAGGAAGATCATGCTCCATCAAAGGTTGATTAGGGCTTAAGGACTAATTTACAATAAAAATAACTAGCAATCGTATGTGAAGTGTACGATGGAACCACCGAAGGGGATGAAGTGAAGAATTGAAAATTGAGGAAGCAAAAAAGAGGGAGAGGATGAGGGACGATTGAAAAGGGGTTTGAGGGAGGGGAAGGGCAACGTGCTCCATTATATTGTCTATGTCTTGAGCGCATAATTTATGTGAGTGCGAATTATAGTTAAAGGGGACAAACCAAAAAATGGGGACCCAACCACAAAGTGAAAATTAAATACCTGCATGTTCCGCACCTTTTATATGGCTTAAATTGTAAGACCCAAATAAAATATGTTATCTATGTTACACTTTATAAAATCATGACTGTAATTTGTTCTTAAAGGTCCCAAAATAAAAAATGGAAAAACTCAATAGGTTCCATGTTCGAAGCCGATTCAAAATTCTTGCTTCTTGGAGCACTTTGTACTTCCACTTTACAATTCAAAGCTCGAGTAGACGCAAGGAAATAGGAAAAATTTAAACAATCATTGGTAAGTGTCCTTTATTTGTGTTCCACTTTATCATCACTTTGTATTCCCCCTTTACATATCTAAGCTTGAGCACCTGTAGAGGATTAGGCTAGGTGCATGGTAATAGGTGATGTGTAAAAAGTCATCGATAATTATCCGTTATGTGTTTTCCACTTTATTGTATTGATCCTAATCACACTATTCACATGAGTTCAATTTGCGTTGAAAGAGGCCAAAATAAAAAAAATGGGGAAAACCAATAGGTTTAAAGGTCAAGACCAAACCACAAATGATGTCAAGGTTTTTAATTTGATAGTACTTGATTTGTAATAAAAGATGAATACATCAATGGAAATTTGGAAATAAAAAAGTGAGAATTAAATACCAGCATGTACCACACAATTTACACAAGTCAAAGTGTAACACCCAAGTAATATCCACTATTTATGTTCCACTTTTTCGACTTGATCTCACTTGTATTTTGTGAGTGTAATTTCCCCTTAAAAAGGACGTTAAACTATATATTAAAACTCTATTATATATTATATAATATAAACTATATATTATAAACTATATATTAAAATCCTATTTTACGAAGAGCTTAATTCCATTGTTTGATTTATTGCGAATATTAATTTCTTTTTAAAGGAGTATAACCAACCATGAGAGGGGCATGGAAAGTCTAGGCTCACTCTAACATTTATACAACCAAATTTCTCATGTGATTCTCAATTCCGATCAAGGGAACATAACTTTCATGTAGCTTTAACGCTCCGCACAAGACCGACCTCGATTAACCGGAGGGCGTTGATAGCTTGGGCTATATATTAGATGGCCGAGATCACTACATGTTCATATAAGTGTCAGAGGTTGTAATGCCTTGTCAGATGTTCCCCCTCTTCCTGGCATGACGACCTTGTTTTTTTTAAGCCTGGGAGACTGTGTGTGTGTGCTCTCGTTGACCGTTGTTGACCTTGTCCAGGTCGTAGTGAAGATTTTTCACCTTCCCTCTCCTTCTTTCCCTTCGGGTCGTTGTTGAAACCCCAAGCTGTGGACCCCGTAGCGTCATGGACGGTTATACGGTTAAAGGAAAATTTGGTTCTCGGCTCTTCGAGTTCGTTGGGTCATCGACATTAATAGGATTAATAATTATTATCATTTTTTAAAGCCGTAAAATCATAATAATAATGTTTGCAATAATATTATAATTTATATTGTCGATCTGTGCGTATTAATTGTATTACTCCTCGTTGTCGGGCGATCATTAGTAATACGGTTGATAAAATGGTGTTATTATTATTATTATTACTATTAATAAATTCGTGTTATTATTATTAATAATATGGCGACCATTACTGTGTGTTTATTATCTTTTTTTTTCCTTCGTTTTAGGCTTGTCTGTGTTTTTTTTATCTAGTTAAAACAAACAAGCAAAAATAAAATAAAATAATAATAATAATAATAACTAAGAAAGCATGTGATTCTCTGTGGGGGCGGATTAGGGCAAAACTCTTCACACGTTTTGAAAATGCAGCTAGGGTTTTATCATTTTGGCTTTTAGAATGAGTTCATTTTGGGCATGGGGCGGCTGGCTTGGGGGGCGTAGGGATCTGCTCAGAAGGAATTTATTGAAGAGGCCATGGAAGCTTTCAAGCAAATGCATTTGTTTCGGGTAAAACCAGACTCCACAGCCGTTTCCAGCTTCCTCCCCGGCCGCGCCACATACCTGTGTGGGAGAATAAAGCAAAATGGAGGGAGTTTGTGTCTGTTGGATTTGTAAACTTTGCCAGCGTCCTCCCAGACGCGCCCAGACCTGCGTGGGCTTCCTGCAAAAAAAAAGAGGAACTTTGCCAGTATCCTCCCAGCCTGCGCCCAAAAAAAAAACTCGTTTTAAAACTTGCATGGGCCCATTGGACAGCGCATAAAAGAATATAGGCGTTTTTGTCAGATGTTGCAGTTGCAAATGCAGGTTTGGTCATCTGTGTAAGCATAATGGAGATTTGTTTTTTTTTATTACCAATTTTTGTTGTTTTTTTCCCCCTCCCAAGCTGCGCCAAAATGGGGATGTTACCATTTTCTTAGTTGTTTTGCACAAAATGGATTTGATGAGAAGGCGCTTAAACTGTGTGATAGAATGCCTCAAAGAAATGTTATTTCATGGAATGCCATGATGGCAGCGTATGCACAAAATGGATTTGTTAAAAAGGTGGTTGGATTGATTGACAAAATGCCTGCAAAAAAAAAAAATGTGGCTGTGTGGATATGTTTGCTTGGTGTTTGATGAGCACATGAGAATGTGCAAAATGTGGAAGCATGCAAACGATTCGACAATGCCTAAAAGGAATGTGGTTTATGGGCAGCAATGTTTGCAGGAGGTGTAAAAATAAAAATAAAAATGAGTTGGTTAAAAAGGCCTTGGAAACCTTCAAGCAAATGCAATGGGTATGTGCAAAGCCATATTCCTCAACCTCTGTAAACATCCTCCCCGCATGTGCAAAAATAAGAGCTTTATAATTGAGCATGGAAAACCATCAAGGCATAGAAAACAAGATGTTTTTGTTTGCAATGCAACTTCCCTAGTAAACATGTATGTAAAATGGTGGAGCTGAGGATGCTCGTGGACTGGTTGACGAAGTTCCCAAGCAAGAGACTGAACCCAAGCTTGCGGCTTCGACCGACTTCGTTCTCCAGGCATGGTTCTTCTTCCCTTACCTCTCATAATTCTTATGTTTTAGTTATCTTTTGCAACTAAATAGAATTTTAAATTATTAGGATTTTTAATACAGTTAAATGTCCCTTCAACTCGTTGCAAAACAATAAATTGTCATGTCGTAACTCACAACGTCATTATTAACTCGTCTACTTTAAACCATGAACTATTATCCCTCACTTCGAGATGATTTAGAAAACTCTTACCCTTCTTGATCACTCCAATATCGTTTTATCAACCAGATGAATTTGACTCCCATTGATAAAGTTGACGTTCTCCCTGTTTTAAATAATTAAAATGTTGCATATTTCAGAGACTCACCAAGTACCCTTCGTAACTCTAGAAACGAGATGTGAAGTTTCATTCGTGTACCTTGGTATACGAGGAGTCACCTTGACCTTTGGTTTGATCTGAAACAAACATATGACATCCTTTTGATGCTCTTATAGAAGCCCTGTTACACTGGTTTACAACAGTAGAAAGTTGTTAAAACTAGAAAGTTGGCTTTCATTTTGGACCGCCATTTGAAACCTGGAAAGAGAAATCACGTCCCGCCTTCTCAAACCTCTAGCGTTTATACTAGAAAAATGCATGGAACATTCAGTATAGGAAAGAGCACTTTTCGGGATAGTTTGGTGAAGCCATTTTGTAGGCCTCCAGTCGCAGTTTGACGAGGTCAAACTGGACCAATTTTGTCTTGTCGCTCCAGAAAACTTCTCGCTATTTGAAAATGGTTTTCCAGTTCTCAGCCCCGTCAACTCTGATGAATTATCCTTATATAGGGGAACTAGTAGGAAGTGTCTCATTGTGTGTGCATCCATCAAACATGTTAGTTTTGGGTGCATGGTTTTCTAGAGCCCTCGAGCCAACTTTTGTCGTTTTACAACTGGGTCAACTACGATCAGTGGCCCCGGAAAACTAGCCACCAAACGCAAACCGTGCGTTTTTTTCAATTCTGTCAGTTGCTATGAACTCTTGGTATATCTAGGGACACATAGAAATTTGATTGTGGAGGGAATTCTCATTGGAAAATAACTTTTGGAAGCAGTTTCTTAGCCTCCAAGCACATTTTGTACATTTTTTTAGTTAGTAAGAAAATATAAAAATAGAAAGCTACGGACCCTCGTAGGGTTGCCAAACCACCCTGGAAACTTTTAACACATGCAAATAACTGTTTAAAACCCTTTTAGTGCATCTTGTTGTGTGAAATAGAACTTTTGACAAAATGGTTTTTTCTCTCTCTTCCCTTCTCTTTCTCTCTCATGGGTTACTAAATGAAGAAAAATGAAATGTAATGAATACATGTTTCTAGACCTTTTTATTTCGATTACAAATCGTAATTATTGTCATATGTAAATGGAAAACTGAAAAAAAGATACTTATGATAGGTTAGGGTGGATGCCATGCCAACTAATTATCGTTGATATCATGCTCACGTGGGTTTTGCAAGATGGAAGAATGAGCGATGAAAAAAGGTGATGTGTAATTTTAATTATTATAATTGTAATTTTTATAGGTCATTGTAAAATGAATAACTGTCTAATGTAGTCTCTTGTTACAGAAAAGTTATAATTGAATTTTGTTACATATGCATGAGATGTTAGTTTTAGGGATATCTTAGGAAATTTGCATCTAATTCACCGGATTCAATTTGTTTCTTAGTTGTGTATGGCAAAAAAAAGGGTTTGATTTATACAGAGTAAATTGAAATTGAAGTTAATATATTGTAGTACTTTCTCAGTATTCCATAAACGATTAAATTAAGTTACTAGGTTATCTTCTTACCTTGTAAACATAATAAAGAGTTTTAATGGGAACACTCAACCTTCATAAAATATTCGTGCATAACTTGCCTGCATGTGTGATTCCTATTTACCATATAAGAAATTTTAAAACCGTAGAATGACCTTAAACTTTGCACTCGATGAGACCTCCTAGGTTAGGTAAATAAAACCCCTAGTTGGAGTTACCATCATAGTCATTAGGTTTAACGACATTGTCGTGAACCCATATTTTAGGAATGACATGGTCCAACTTTATCCTTGAGTATGTGGTTTCCTTCTAGTTTTGGTAATCGCGAGAAGAATGTACTCTCTTCAGGTCCGACACCAGGCTGAGTGGTGAAGACCACCTTGGAAGTCACCTTATGAGTCCTTATTAGAAGGAATGACTAAGCAGTGTAACCTTCCCATCTGTGGAGTAGGTAGAGATATTACTCCCTTGTATCCTATTGGATTTTCGGGCCTTACAAAATTAGATCTAGAAATTAACTTCATCAGTGAATGAAATCCATGTTGGATCCAAACGACCTAAATGAAGATCGCGATATAGTTGTTCTATGTCTTGCATTCTCGTTAGTGAACCCTTTTGTCCCTCATAGATAAATGTCTTGTCTTGGGCTTGTGTAAATTTAGTGCCTTGATCTTTCATGAAAGGATTATAGGGTAAATACATTTTAACCTTAATCACGCCATAATAGAGATTGAAGCCCTGGGTGAAACTGGAATTTAGCCTAACCATGTGCTTCTTTAAATTTTCAGACAAGTACTTTTGTAACTATTATGTTTAAACGATGGTAATAATGAGACCCTAGTGCGACGCAAAAGTAAATCATATGAGAGTAAAACCAAAAATTTGAGGTTAGGAATAATTTCACTGGGAGTCCTTATGACTTATTTAAACATTTTCATACATCACAAAGAATATAAATTGCCTTGGTGTGACCAAAATTCAAAAAAACAAAAGATATATAAATATAAATGGAAGTCCATAAGTTATTGAACTGTAACAACTATGGTAGCAAAATAACTATTCCGTGATCGATGGATGTTCTGGGGAAAAAGCTATCTCGAATCTATGTCTTCCTTAAACCCAAGATTTCACCTTGACATCACGTTAGGTTCACTTGTGTAGCCAGGTTAAAATTCTAAACATTGAATAAGCGTTTTGGGAAGCATAATCTTAACATAAGAATGAGAGAGTTAGAATTTTGTATGAAATTTGAAATATGGAAAATACTTATGTAAGTTATGAAGATTGGCATAAGGGTAAAGAGAAAAAATTAAATGGTTGAACAATAAGTGAGATGTGAAATGAATTTCCAGAACATGTAGGTGGAAAAAGGGAGAAAATTATGCTCACATAACAATGTTCTTGGGATGCTAATCGTAACTAAAATACATTTAAAGTAATGATGTGTTGTGGGTTCACCGTTCCTGAAGTCATGTTTCTTGTGATTGGGTCATTGCTGGTATTCGTTCATTGAGAGAAGTGTGGCATCGACATGCCTATGTTGTTTTCTGGAGTCTATGTGAGTCGATGACTTATGTGATTGTCATTATGAGTCGAGTTTCTGTACTTGGAGCCCTTGTTGTGTTGTGTGTAGCGTGCATGGTAAGTCAAAAAAAAAATCCTGGTATTTTACTGTTGACATTGTGTGTGTAAAATGTGGGCATTACAAAAGCCAAGGGAAGAGAATCAACGTACTTGGATCTCCAGGCATGCAAGTAGGGTCAGTAGCTATTGTAGCTGTTGTTGGTGGCTACAGCGCCTCCCCAAAGCCATAGGTGAGATGTTGTCTCATCACGAACTCATCGTCTCCCCTACCATCTCAAGGAGGTGATCCCTCTAAGACCAAGGTCTCTCTCTGCAATCACCTACTCCCATGCCACTATCAACATATCCTGAGTGTCATGCCACACATGATTTCTCTCCTCCTGCTCTATGTGGGTTGCCCCACCAGCCTCACCACCTAACCCCTCACCCTTCATCTCCTCTCCAACTAAATCCTCCTCGGTCCCATATATTGTGTGCTCCTCAGAGTCGGAGTCTACATCAATAGGCTCATCCTCTTCTCTATTGTGAGTGGGAGTGGACACAATCTGGAATAAAGGTGCTCGAGGAGCGCCATCTACCTGTTAAGCATGGACCACACACCTAATTGCAATGGGCACACCTGGGGTAACCACTTTCCACCTAGGATCTTCTCTAGGGCCCTTCCAGGCCTCCTAAATGTTCATGTATACTGGCATCATTGGAGGAAGCATGTAAACATAAGGGAGGAAAAACTGCTGAGGAACCTGGTCGAATGGATGAATCTCAACTCTCCCTACCCTGTTAACTAACTATTATATGGTAGAGAAAGCTACCACTATGATCACTGCCTACCCCCATAACCCTACCATGTCTTAGTAGGGTGTGGCAACCATGTTTGTCGTAGTTAAAGAGGCCATTGGCTGATGTAGTGTCTAAAGAACCAAAATCCCTATTCATGTCGCTACCTAAATATCCCCTTGATCCAACACTGGTATTCTCCTTCCATAAGGGGTGATGCGCTCATAGACCCAGCTCATGACCAGCATGGGATGGCTCAATAACTATCCCTATAGCCTGACTACCCTGTATAGGTCATGATAGGTAGTCCCTAGGATGTCTTCTCCCTAGGTGTATATGTCATCATGTCCCTCAATCTGTGCAATAAAAGGAACCCAACAGTAAAGGAGAATGCCACCTCCCTTATCTTTGATCAATCAAGAGGAAAAGATGCCCATGATAGCTCTGTGGATGATAAGAATAGGAGCAGTGGCAATGGATCGGACCTTTATTCCCTTCTTCAAGCCAAATGAAACAACTACATCCTCTATGTATGTGGCCCACTAAGTGATCTCAAACTTTGATCCTAATTGTCTCCAGATTCAATCTCCTCCCTAGTATCGGGAGTCCAAGAATACGGTATACATCCTCCAAGGTGATGGTCCACTCACCCCTAGCACTTGGCAACCGAGAAAGTGTTCCGGTCTGCATCCCAGTAAGAAAACAAATCACACAATATGTGACTGGAAGGAGTGACATGGGGCACCCGTGTAATTCTCCAAATACCTGCCCTCTGTAGAGTTTCCATCTCAACCTGAGTCAACTAATCCAAAATCCCTGGGAGCCAATCACACTCCCACTCACGGCTCCAACGGATGTACTCCTCCTTCTTCTACATTCACCAAAACACAGAAAAAGAGCAAGTTAGTAATGAACATCAAAGGATAAGCTCACCAAAAACATGATTAAATGTCAAAAATCTATTAAAAAAAAAATCAAGTTAAACACATTTTGGTCATTCTGTCCAGAACTACCGCTCAGTGCATGACAGCGGTTCCAGGACCCCCGCCCTGCTTAGGGTGGTGGTCCTGGACTAATTTTCCAAATACGTCTTTATTGACCCTAGAAAATGCTTAAAAACATGAAAAAGGACCATTTTCAGTAAAATAAAAGACTGCCCTATAGGTACCCCCCCCCCCCTTAGAGACTCATTTAAGACAATAATTTTTAAAATGATCCCCCTAGATGAACTTTTTAACATTTTTACATTTTAGGTTTGAAAACATAAAAGTGAAAAAAAAAAAACCAACCTTAGAACGCGTTGGTTATTCTCCAGCTCGTGGAGGCATGATCACAAACTCGTAATGGTTGTTTCAGCTATACTCTCATTGAAAATGGTCACCGTACGTCCAGAGCTCCAAAATCACCAAATTGAATAAGCACAAATGAATTGGAAAATGAATTTATTTCAATATATATATATGTTGTTTTCACCTCGTTTTGAGTGTATGTCTTCACAGGGCTGGAGCGTTGGCGAAGGTATATCTCTATATCCCCACACAAATGGTAAGTCCTCTTTTCATTTTGATTTAGTGTTTATTTTTAGATATTTTTTCTATCTACACTCGAGTCTTCTCTCTCTTTTGTAAGTAGCCAGAGCTTAGATGGCTACATTTCGACACACAAGAGTGTCAATTATAGCTTCTAACCCCCCATTTCGGGAATGCCATACTCGGACTCTACGTTTTATGCATTTTTCATGGATAAGACGCTCCTCCGAGGGGGCAATATGTACGCACCCAAAATTGCATGTGCTAAATTTTTGAAAAATGGTTACAAGAGTCCCTAATGATGATTCACGTCCTTTCAGAAGATGTTCGAGTTCCTAAACCCATTTCTAGTGTATATTTGTATCCTAGAAGTCCTTACTTAGCTTTTCCATTCTTTTTCCAGCTTCCCCATCCATTCTGTGCATGTTTTGTCCTTTAGTGCCAGGACTTCCACCCTGCCTGGGTGACGGTTCTGAAACCGCTGCCCAGGCAGGGCGGCGGTCCTGAGTGATTTTTCAAAAAAATTTCATGTGTGTTTTTAACATGCGATGACTCACCTAACTTCACTTTTAGGATGTGTTTGTTAACCGATTTGTCTAAAAATAGTTTTGATTGCTTGGTTATCCTTCCCTCTTCTACTTTTCCATGTGCTTTAGTGAGTTAGAATTACCTCTTCTTTCCTTGTGCATGAAGGCACATCCCAGCCCTAATTTTTTATATATTCCATGCTTGTGTTTTCTTCATCAAAAATCCAAAAAAGGAAAGAAATGTTGTTTTTATGCCAGTCGCAATTTTTAAGGCTGCCTTTCGCGTCCAATTTCCACGCTGCCCTAAGTGACGAATTCTCACACAATTTTAAAGGCAGAAGTCACAATCCAAGTCACACTTTTGGAAAAGAGCTATCTTTCATGCAAGTCACATTTTTTTTTAAGGAAGACTTTAAGTTGCCAGTGGGAATTTTGGCAGTGACAGGGAGACGAGAATTTCTTACCTGCCTAGCAGGGTAATTTTTACCATGAAGTCAAAGTCACTTAAGCTGCAATGAGAATATTAGAGGTGGCAGGTAGGGGAGGATTTCTTACCTGCCTTGTAGGATAAAAAATCTCATTATAAAAGAAAAAACACTTAAAACACTGACGTGAATTTTCTACCTGCCTGGCAAGGTAAAAATTCTCATTATGAAAGTCAAATCATTTAAGTGGAAGAAGAGATTTTTAGAGCTGCAGTGCAGAGTGAAAATTCCCATCAGAAGTTGACTTCTTATTTTTAGAATTCACCCTTGGCAAAAAGTGCGACCCACCTTGGGTGAATAATAATGCATTTAATAATATTTATTAATGTTTATTCACCCAATTTTGGCACCATAAATAGAAGGAAAGTCAATGCATGAAAACAAGCCAAAGAGAACTGAAGGTAGCATGCTAAAAATAAAATAAATTTATTTATTTAATGGCAGCCATGAGCATGCAAATTTGGGCGCCCAAGTTGGAGGGATAAACATGTTTGTTTATTAATTAATTGCTAGGAATATGAGAGACAATTATTAATTATAGAATGCTAAAGGTTATATAAGCATGCGCTGCCATAATTGAAGGTGTAATTAATTCTTTTTGCAAAGGATTGCAACCCAGACAATTTTTGCGCCCAATGAAGGAGAATTTTTGCATTGAAGTTTATTTTCCACTGCTGGGAAGTTTTAAAGTTTGGCACCTACGGTTGGATGAGCTTGATTTAAGCCTTGTTAATTATCTACATGTTGGTATGAGTGCCCAGGTGAAGTTAAAAATATTTATGCTTGCTATGCATGCAAGCAAAATCTCAAA
Organism: Taxus chinensis; assembly: GCA_019776745.2. Lineage (NCBI taxonomy): Eukaryota > Viridiplantae > Streptophyta > Pinopsida > Cupressales > Taxaceae > Taxus > Taxus chinensis. The sequence continues at coordinate 229,767,897 of CM034151.1, read as the reverse complement.
TTTTAGGGCAGCGGGCTTAATACGCAGATTTTTGTGATAAAAATCAAGTGTTAATACTTTGGAATCCGTCTTTGTTTGAATTAATTGCAGGTATTCATTACAGGGGCTCATATAAGTGAAAGAGAGTGCAAATCAATGTCAGGTACATTGAATATGTCCTCCAAATTTGAAGTAATTGCCAGATCTGCATCAATTGTAAAGAATTCTAGCATAATTAAAAGAAAAAGAGTTGCTCAGTCAAAGATTGCTAAGCGGGATGAATGAAGAATTGTGCATAGCTTCTCGATTTGTTAAAATCAATGATACAAACATAGGCTTTGAACCTATCATCGATTTAATTGTCAGATCTACACAAGTCAATCCAATTGCAAAGGCTTCCGATAAAAATTCATCCTTTTGTTTCTAACGCAGCTCGTGTAGAAGTTATTGCATGGAGAATTCCTTTCAAGATCTTGTGCATGTGCTCCCAATCTTCCAATTTTGAAGCCTTCATTGAATTTGCATTCCCCTGGAGTGCTTTCTAGAATTTTTAATTGCTCATATGTAATTAAAAATAAAAATGATTAGTTATTTACGGCAAACATTGCACTGATGCATGTACTGGAGAAGAACTACAAAAGTTTCAAGGATAAGAAGGAAGACAGGTCAAAGGCAATATCTGCAAGCAAATTATAGTCACTTGCTTCTAGATCCAACCGCTTCCAGATCTGGGTTGGTGAGAATCAAAGGCAAAAGAATTAACTGCATGCAGAATATGAAAAAAGAACAAGACTGCAACTTTCCTCTTTCTTTTTCTTTCTCTTATTTTATTCGACAAAGTAATTGAACGATCAATTAAATTATAAAACTTAAGTGATTGGTTTAAAAGTTATTACTTGAAGAAGTCAACTACTTGGAAATAGGTGGCAGACATGCAAAATAGAAGGTTTTATCTTCAGTTGTAAATCATGCATGTCATGCAAATATGAATTCCAGGAGGGAGATTACCAGTTGTTTCCTTTACAACTTTCACATGTGTCAATTCACTAAAAACTTCATATTTATAATTTCCCCTCTACATGCTATAAGTAGAAGAAGAATCTACGAGTAAATGAGAAGAATTTGTAAGCAACATTTTTGTTTCCCAGACTTTGTGCTGAAACCCATTATAGCTATTGGAAGCAATGGAATAGAAAAGTGCAGATTTCCAGAGAACTTTGTGTCGACAATGCATTTTGTTTCTAACTTTTTGTTTTATATCTACTTATAAACTTTGTGTTATTCTAGATCTAGATCTGAAAGTTGCATTTGCTTATAATTCTGTGTGTTAATATCTATTGGTTTTGCCTATGTGCATGCAATCAACTCTGTAATCTATTGATTGGGTTGCACATTTTCCCTCTTTCTTTCTTGTTTTTATTATTTCCTTTTTCATCAGATATTTCTTTTTTTTAACAACTGTTTACTTATTGCAAAACTATACAACTATGGTTAATGAGCTGCATGTTTAAAGTAATACCCCCAAATAGATAATAGCATATTTAATTGACAAATCTTACACGGGAGCCTCACCGGTAAATGAGGAAAATTTATCTCATGATTGCCTAGGTTTTCAGCTATGTAGAAAATATAGCCAACAATTAGAATTATAATTATTGTCAACTTTTAACTAACATCCAAACTAATTTTTAAGTGACATTCAAAGTACCAACTATAAGTAACAATTATCCTATATATTTATCTATGCCAAGAAAATATATATATAAAAAAAAAAACGATTTATTAAAAGTAAATATAAAGAATGTATTTTCAATTTTCGGTTCAAGTTTTATTTTACTTTTTAAAACAACATATAAACTCATTCAATATTCACTTAATATCTATTTAATTCACAAAATGATATTTATCTAATCTAAAAAATTATATATTTATGTTTATTCAATTATTTGTTCATTCCCATTTTATTTTGCATTGAAAAACATATTTAATCTTTCATTCAAATACTAATCATTTGTATTTATAAAAATCCTCTAAGAAACCAATTTTCAAAACTAAAAACAAGTCAAATACTAATCCAAAATACTATACATATTTCCATTAAATTTATCATGCACAAGAGATTAAATTCTAAAAACTCAATAAATGGAATCCATTAATGACAATATTTGAATTTTAAATTCCAAAAAACTCAAAAATAAAAATCCAGAAATGACACATACTAGAATCCCTAAATAGACAATGAATTCCAATATTTAATCAATGATTTCAGGTTTGTGCATATTAGAATTTGTCCAAATTTAAAGAAATTATAGTTTAATAAGATGTGCGTCATGAATGTAACCAAACATTAGTGCATGTAACATGTTTTGGTATGCCTTTGCAATTTCAGTCATGTGCATTGTATATGATGATGCAAGAGGTATTTTACAAAAGTGGAAGCTTCAAAAATTAAAAATGACCCAAATCATTAGGCATCCATAACTCCAAGTACTTGTACTTTGCAATAGTTATACATTATATACCATTACAAACAGCGTACACTAGCAAAGTGTACAATTTTTCCATTGTATCCTGACTATCAACCATGTTTGCTTTATAAGGTTGCATGTTTGTTGGCGTTGGTGTAAGCTTTGATTTTCAATTCAACTACAAAACTTACATTAGTAGCAAGAAGATGAGAAGGCCCTATAATATTATGTAATCCAGAGTAATTATTATTAGCAAAACTCACTCCATCTGGCCCAACTTCTTTCACCACACTAATTGTCATGTACAAGCCCGGGGCCCTTGAAAGAAAAGGACCATGCACATCTTCATCAAAGAGAACGATCTTACCTGTCACCATGTTGGATTGGAGAGTGTTTGCATGGTACTGCATGGATCTCTCATTGTGAGATAGATACACCAAAGGCAATTTTCCATTTCCAACTACTCCAGCAACATTCACTTTATAAAGAAAATAGGTGCCTTTGTAGATCATTAGGTTGTCATGTATGACAATGGCCTAGGATTGTTTATCTATATTGTTGGCACCTATAGTGGTTATCCTAAAGCTCCCCAAAATGCTTTATATATTATTAGGTCTAGAAACAAAAGCATAAATATTTCACATTTTGTAGAGGTATTCTTCAGATCAACCGAGCCAAACATTATTCATAAGGTAGCGAGTCAACGTTTCAACTGCGATGCAAATGAAAAACAGGAAGAGCTCTCTCACAGAGAACACCTCCAATAAAAAATATATCTTTTCAAAAATTTGGAAATTTGTTTATGGAATATTGGTTATCAAATATAAAAAACAAATGCACAAACTTTAGATTAGTAGAAAAAATTCCATGTGAGCAATAATGTAAGCTTAGTGCCCAATCTTGAGCTTAAATATAGACCTTTTGTGTATTATAATCTACATCGTCCATGCCTTTACCATATATCAATAGGAAGCCTACAATTTTATTAAAAATTTGATGCTCTTCCAATGAACTTCACACACCACTTAGTCATATCACATGAAACAATTACAGATAAATCTCGATGCATTATGCCAAAGACATTGATTCATAAAAAAAATAGTATGAATGTTGTTTACAGAATGTTGGTTATCACACATCAAAATTAATAACAAGCAATTTTTGGATCATTAGAAAAAGATCCATGTGAGCAATAACATAAACTTAGTGTTCAATCTCATGCTTGAACATAGATCTTTTGTGGGTAACATTTGTGTTGCCCATGCCTTAAGTATAATTTCAAATGTAAACCTACTTTTCTATTAAAATTTTGATGCTTTTTGAGTGAATTTCACCCATTTCTAATGTCATATCACACAAAAACAAATATAGATAAGTCTTGTGCTTGTGAATGCATTATGCCAACGACATTCATGAAAAGCTCAGTCATATAAAATCTCTCTTTTCTATTACTCTTTGAATCTTAAAATATAAAGCCACATTTGGAGCAAGAACCTCCTATCAAGAATGTCATTACTCAATAAATGGAAATACGCTTCAAAAACCTGTGTTGAAATTTAAACACAACTTTGATCTTACACCCTTCCTATAGACTATTATCAATTTCATTCAGTCTTTCAAATTTTAGGCTTAAGCTAAATTAGAATTGTAGACGCTCCATAAACTTATCTTTACTGCTATCTATTTCCATTACAAGTTATGTCACTACTGACCATTAATGAATTTCTTCTTTCAGTTTTTTATCACTGTAGCAGTCTTGAGTGGTTGCACCATAAATCCAATAACAGTATTAACATGCCGTGAGTCAATTTCAACAATAATATCATCTACTAAGTGCTTGACAACTCAAACAACGTGCTTGTAATTTTTGACATAAGACTTACCTTCTATAATCCTAGAACATAGAGCTGCTGGTTTTACTTTTTTAGGCAAGTATAAATTCAAAATCAATAAAAGAAACCATCCAAACTCAATTCAAATGGAATCTTGAAATCCACTTGGATTTGACTTGGTGAAACACGTGATGAATTTGAAAACATTGGGAACCTCCTTACTATGAAACTACTTTTTTTAAACAAACCTAGCTCATGTGAACCAGCTAGTGAGTTAATTGATGTCATTGTTTATTTTGAGAACTTGAATGGATAATTTAGTAAGTGGAATAAGGTCCAGGCAAAATTTACGACCTTTGCTTTTTGCAATAGTGATGGGTTGGATTGATGAAGCACAACTCGAAAAGGAAAAACTGTTTGAAACTTGATCATGTATAGAACCAATGGATATGATAGAATCTAGAGATGCAAGTCTCCCATGAAAAAGTCATTAAGATAATTGAATGGCCACTAAAGATAAATCATAATCAGTGTGAGATGGATGATAACATATAAAATCTCACAGAAAAAAGCGTGTTTTAAAGATCTTAAGATTGGTTTGATGTGGAAATTCCTTATGTCCTATGGATGGTAGGTGCTTAAATCAAAATGTATCTACTCACTATTGATATATAAAAATATTCTAAATTATTGTCATAAATTTTAACCATAATAACAAACACAATCATTTTAATAAACGGATTCACCATAAATCTCTTTTATTTCTAAACTCAATGATTGTGTGCAAGCAAAATAAATGTGAATGGACTGGTTAAAATTTTCTATCACACCCTATTTATATTTTAAAGATCACAATTTTGAAGAGATTCAGCAGTTCACATGGCTGACTCTTTGAATTTCCCAATGAATTCAAGAATGAGTTGAGAAATTTCATGTGGTTTCTCTTGCTGGATGAAGTGATGGCCACCTTCAATAACAATTACTTCCTCGAGTAAGGGTACTTTTTTCTTGAACTCTCCTCCATGGACATATTTTTTGGTACCAGGGGTAGTGTATACCATGTCTTTATCTCCAACTATATACTTGGTTGGAACTGTGATGTTTGCCCCAGTCCAGGGGGCTAGAAGCTCCCAATTTCTGTACCAAAATAACACATTTAGTCAGAGTAAAACATCCCATGCCCTAAAAAAGCTTCTGCAAACATATAGTACTTTAAAAAACATCACCATGTTTCAGCAAGGTGGAAGGGCCTTTTCTTTCATGGAGAATTGTCTGCTGGAATTCCAGAGTGTAAATGTTTCAAGAAAAAGTCTGGAAAAAGTATCTATTATTTATGATTGAAGGTATAACTTCTCCCAATTTGCTCTCATAAAATATTAAAACAAAACAATTGGTAAGATACTTTCAACTAGAGATGCAAAGCAAACCAATAAAATTGATCACATAATTCATCATCCAAATTTTTGGACTGGTTTATAAAAGGAGGATTTGGTGCCATTGGCATAGTTTCTGCTTTGCCAAGCCACCTAATCTTTGGTTTTGAATGAGTAAAAGAAACAATGAAATAGAATGACATACAAACAATTTACAAAATTAATGACTTACTTTTAATGAAAAAGCAAAGTATTTAAATTTAAATCTAAAAAGTGTTGCAATATGACATCAACTTGTGTGATTCACTAGTATCTGCCTTGGCAAGACATCATTCTGCACTCCAAAAACAGATTCACATAAAAAAAGATCGACAAAGAATTGAAATAATGAAAACTAACTAATCATGGAAAAAACAATCTGTACAACCCTCTCATAGAAATGATGAGGACCTTTATATATAAATAAAAAATCACAAAGGTATATGCATGAAAAAAATCATGTACAAGAGCAGCATGCGAGATGTAGATGGAAAAAACAGTGTTATCAAGAGATGCATCTCTGGGGACATAGTACTGATTTATCTTCCAATACCAGGAAACTTTGTTTTTAGTCTTCCTACATCCCTTGTGTAGTCTCTGAACTTGAGCTGTAGTCTCCTATTCAAAAATAGAAAGGAAAATGAATAAATGATAAAAAAAATAGGCCTATGTCCTAAAACCCTAATTGACAAGTCACAAATTCACTAAATCATGTCCTAATCTCATGTATGTGCTTTAAATTTTTTATTCTTTTATCAATCAACTTTTTAAAGTTGTTCATGCATGGTATAAACTACTATTTTTTAAAAAATATTACAAATATATGTAGAGTCTTTGGCACCTCCCTGTAAATGTCTCCTATTTTAATGAGAGAATGGCTTCTTGATAACCGTCCCCTTCTCTCATACCAATGTCTATACCCATCTCATGGCAACTCTAGAAAAAACTAACTAAAGCTAAGCAACCCATAATGGTATGATTTTATCTAGTGTATTCTCAAGAAGATTAAGATAATTATGAGAATCATCTTGTTTTATAATTTAATAATGCACAATTAATTAACAAATTAAGGGTGCATGACTTAGAAACAATAATCTACCCTGAATTGACAAAAGAGGTGTGTTTACATACCCCAACAAAAACGAGTTGCAAAATGAAATAGACCAATCTAATACAAAATATTGACCAAACCAACATTTTCAAATACAACTTTTTTGTACAATTTATCGTAATTTTGAGAGCTCTAATTTAGAATATGTACAATTTATCATATAGACATCACTGAAATTACAAACATACATCACTGAAATCACAAACATACATTTCGCTGATTTCCTCAATACTTCTAAAGATGCTACTTTTGGCATTACAAATTTGAGGAAACTTGTCCGATGACTTTGAGCACTTCCCTCAAAGAAGACATTGGAGAACAGGATGTCATTAGTGAGGGAACTTCAAAGAGGGTTCTTCTATTTTGAATCACTTTGAGAAGTGGATTACATGGGTTCAGCACGAGCCCAAGTGGATGGGATGGTCTGTCCGGCACATGGTTTGTAGATTGAAACACTCCAATTTGTTGCTTTTGCTTGTACGCAACTACAACTTTCAGCCTTTGTTGTCTCTTTGTAACATACTGAAGTTCAATGTTCTCATACATGGCTTCCGAAAGATCCCAAACCCCATTTTGCCTGAATACTTTTTTTTTATATATTGCTCTGGCTCAAAGCTGAATTGATAACATCAAAAGAATCCATAGAACACCATACTAAAACTGCATAGATAAATTAAATAAAACAAACCCCGCAAACCGGATGAATAAAGAAAAGGCGCCTAAGGTTTAACAGGCAGATTTCTTCATAAACAATTCAGCCGTGTATTTAATAATGATTTTTGATGCTAAATATTACGGCAATACAATTATAAATCTGCAGATAGATTAATAATAAAGATTGTCCAAAAACCCACTGTAAATGATTCAAACCAAGTCGATTTGATATATATATATCTGATGCTAGAAATTACAATAATTATCTATCATGAAAAATACCTCAGTTACGGCATAAAACAACTGTAGAAGAAGTTGCCCCACTCTAGAAGAAGTCTGTGTGCCCATTGCTGCAATTTATTTCTCTTTCTAACTGCTAAATAATAAAAACTTGTGAATACATGAAGATCCCTGAATGGAAACTTCTCTCACTGCTCCTGGGGTTTCCGTCCGCAAAAGGAATAATCCAAAGGGTTTCCGTCCTTGGATTTTGTTTGCAAAAGCTCAGAGCTAACTGCCGGGAGAAAATAATAATAATCTTAATGCCCTTTCCCCAAATCACATTTTTCCCTTATAGCCAAAAAAACTTCCAAAGGAACAAGTCGCACTTATTTCCAAATCCTCATAATTAATTTTAAATTAATTATTTCCTTTTTCCAACCAAGTCACATTTTTGGCTTATTTTACCCTTCACCAAGGCAAGTCACATTTTTTGCCTAGGAAGGCACATTAAATAATGTATTAATTTATTTAAATGCACTTTCCTAAGTCAAAGTCACTTAAATAGTCTATTAATTCATTATATGTGCTTTAATGATATTTTACTTTATTTTGAGCATAATATAATAAAATTAATAAACCGAAGTCACCCTTGAAAACACCCTTTGGCCGTCGGGTAGACAAAACAGGCCAAAGGTCTTCGACCGAACTATTCAAAAAAGAGAGACATTATAGTCCTCCCTTCCCGAGATTGCTTGTCCCCAAGCAACTGTAGAGCTGGATGCTGTAATATAGACTCGCCCTCCCATGTAGCATCCTCCACTGGTAAATCTTTCCACCTCACCAGGAACTCCCGAATAACTCTATTCCTCAATCTCCTCTCTCGGCTATCTAAAATCTCCTCTAACACTAAATCCAATCTCCCTTCCTCATCTAAGGGTGGTAACTCTGTAGAAGAAATAATGTGCTGCCCCAAGTCCTTTTTCAAGCAAGATACATGAAAGACATTGTGTATCTTACTCTCAGAAGGCAACTCTAGCTCATATGCCACTTCACCAACTCTCCTTAACACCCTGTATGGACCATAGAATTGTGGCTTGAGATTTTCAGCCCCACTCTTCTTGAGAGTACTTTGTCTGTAAGGCTAAAGACGTAGGAAAACCATGTCTCCTACCTCAAATGATCTCTCCACTCTGTGCCTATCTGCATACATTTTCTATTGATTTTGGGCCTGCTGAATATTTTCCTTCAGTACCTTAACGATGTCCTGACTATCCTGTAAACTCTCCTGAGCCTTGGGAGCTTTACTATCCCCAAACGCCAAATCAACAAAAGATCTCGCATCATACCCATACAATGCTCGGAATGGAGTCATACCGATAGACATATGGTAAGTGGTGTTATAGCATATACTCACATAAATATAACAACTTTACCCATGCCTTCTGTTGTCCCGCAACATAGTTACGAAGATAAACCTCTATCCATTTGTTCACAATCTCCATCTACCCATCCGTCTGAGGGTGATAACTAGTGCTAGGAGTCAACTCAGTGTGAACCAAACGGAAAAGCTCCTGCCAAAATATGCTCATAAACTTGCTATCCCGGTCACTAACTATGTTCTTCGGAAGTCCATGCAACTTGAATATCTGACAGAAGAACAAATCAGCCACATGAGGTGCCTTAAAGCTGGTAGGGACAGTGAAAAAGTGTGCATATTTTGTCACTTGATCAACTACTGCATAAATGCGATCATTCCCTTGCACCAAGGGAAGACCTATAATAAAATCCATCGAAATACTTTCCCACTTCTACTCCGGAATTGGCAATGGCTGTAGCAAACCTACTAGGAAAGTATGCTCTAACTTGTTCTGCTGACAAGTCATACACTCACGAACATGGCGCAAGACATCATCCTTGAGACCCTTCCAGGAGAATCTCTCTCTAATTTGCCTGTATATTTTAAAATACCCCGGATGGCCTGCAAGTGGTGCATCATGGAAAGCATGCATAATCTTCTCCTTAAGCTCAGATTCAGGAACTAGGTAAATTCTGCCCTTATACAAAATCAAATCAGCTATTACCTTATACCGTCCATCGTGAATTTTTCCATCCATAATATCACATGTCCAAGTGTTTTTGGAATACTCAACTAACAGTTGAGACTTCCAATTTGCTGAAATCTCGCTCAACAAACATAGGGCAGCGAGATTGGGTTTCTTGGAAAGTGCATCAGCGACTACATTCTTCGTTCCCTTGACATACTCAATGTTAAAATCTTATGCCTGGATTCTGCTAACCCATTTTTGTTGCCTCTCATTGAGTTCCTTTTGTTTCAGGAAATATTTCAAGCTATTGTGGTCGGTTCTCACCACAAATTTTGCACCCACCAAATACTGTCTGAACTTTGCCAAAGCATGCATAATGGCAAGCATCTCCTTATCATAGGTGGGATACAATCTCTCATTATCTCTCAACTTCCGGCTCTCGAAGGCAATAGGATGGCAATCCTGCATAAGAACTACACCAATCCCCAATCCTGAAGCATCACACTCTAAAATGAAGGGCCATGAGAAATCTGGAAGAGCCAAAACTAGACGAGTGCTCATAATTACCTTGAGCCTCTAAAATACTACCTGTGCCTCATCTGACCAACTAAATGCACCCTTCCCTGTAAGATCTGTCAATGGAGCTACCAGCTGAGAATAATCCTTCACAAACCTCCTATAGTAACCACATAACCCCAAGAATCCTCGCAAGTCAGAGATATTCCTGGGTGGTGGCCAATCCTGCATTGCTTGTATCTTCTCCTGATGGACCTTAACCCCATTGGCCCGAATGACATGCCCAAGATACAATATCTCTGTAAGTCCAAATTCACACTTGGACATCTTAGCAAATAAAGACTAAGTCTCCATTATTCTAAGTACCTCATCAAGATGCCTCAAATGATAATCCCATGTCCTACTATAAATCAGAATATCATTAAAAAATATCAACACAAACTGCCTCAACTGCCTGTTAAAGAGATGGTTCATACATGACTGAAATGTAGCAGGGGCATTAGTGAGTCCAAATGGCATCACCAAGAACTCATAGTGCCAGTAGTGACACCTGAAGGCTGTCTTGGGAATATTCTCATCCCGAACTCGAGGTAGCCCGATCGAAGATCAATCTTCAAAAAGTCAATAGATCCATACAACTCATCAATGCGAGGAATAGGATACTTGTTCTTGATGGTTTTCTTGTTTAGTGTACGGTAGTCAATGCACATCCTCATGGTTCCATCCTTCTTCTTCACCAAAACAACTAAAGAAGCAAAGGGACTAGAACTAAGACGGATGTGTCCCATCTCCAAGAGCTCTCTAATGGCCTTCTCTATCTCATCCTTATGTCTTAGGATGGCGATAAGGCATAGTTATCATGGGTTTAACACCCTCCTCAAGCTCTATATCATGCTCAAACCCTCTATCTGGTGGTCTACCCGAAGGAATGTCACCAAACATTGGGCCGTGCTTATCTAGTATGGACTGGATGTCAATATGAAAAGGTTGTTGACTATCTGAAGAAGATTTGGATGAAATGAAACACGAGGCTGCCTATGCAACCTCTCCATGTCTGACTATAGACTCCATCCTGCGTGCTGAAACAACTCTAGGCCCACCGTCAGGAAGAGCCCGAAGCACAATCTTCTTCTTATCCACCATAAACTCCAACTCAATCCTCCGGAAATCTTCCACATATCTGCCAAGGGACTGTAACCACTGAATACCCAATATTGTATCAATCTCACCAAGTCCAATAACATAGAAGTCATCGGTCAATGTGTAGTCCCCCATCTAAATACTAAGCCGTGGAATCCTCTTAGTGCAACTAATAGCAAATCCATTTGCTACCCGTACACTAAACCCCTCAAATTCCTCAACTTGTAATCCTCGCTTCGCAGCCAACCCCTCATCAATGAAGTTGTGCGTAGCTCCACTGTCAACCAAACAAACAATCTATTGTCCCTTAAGCACCCCCTTCAGCTGAAAGGGATGGTACCTAAGAACTCCTGAGAGTGTAGCAATAGTGACATTGGATGAATCCAATGCCTCACTCTTGCCAAGCTCTATTTGGGGCTGCTCCCCCCGTGTATCATGGTCACCGCCCTCATCCTTTGCATCTGTATCTGGCGAGTAATCATCCTCCCCGTCTAAAATCACCTCAATGAGATGCACCTTGCCTTTACCAAGGTAACGATGTCCAGACTCCCAATGATATTTGCAATGAAAGCAAAGCTTCCTCCTCCTTAACTCATTACGAGTCTCCTGATCTACCTTATAAGGTGGTGCACTCTTCTGCGGAGCGGTCGAGTGCTGAAATGGCCTGGAGCTCATGGGAAACTTCTTATTGGGCTGATAAGAAGTGGGCTGATAGGAAGTGGGGGATGTGTCCAAGTTCAATGTCATCAGGATGGCATCATGCAATGTCCTAGGCTTAAGAGCCTTGACCAATCCTCTCATCCTGTCATGAAGGCCCTCTATAAATAACATCACCACCCTCTTCTCAGGCATCTCTGGAACCATAACTGCTATACACTGAAATTCGTTGATGTATGAATCAATGTGTCCACTCTGTCGGAGCTGTGCCAAGTCCTTGTAATACAACTCCACATCCTTGCGATCAAATCTCGCAATCAACCTCTCGCTGAAATCCCTGTATGAACGTCGAAGCTCATGACCCTGTGTAACTAACCCATGGTGCCACCAATCATAAGCCACCCCCTCAAGGTGTAGTGTAGCGAACTGTATGGCCTCCTGCTCCCTCATGGGTTTGAGGGTGAGATAGGTGTCGAGCATGTGAATCCAAGCCCTAGCACTGATCTTTCCACTACCATCAAAAGTGGAGAGGGTTACCTTATTGGTAACCTACTGCAAATCCCTGTTCTGCTGCGCTCTAGGCCTCCTGTCCTATCCGACCCTCATGCTATCTCTCCTCTGAGCACAATACTGTGGGAGGGGAAATACATCCCTCACATGCTGCGGCAAACTCCTCCACTCATCACTGACTGCCATAATAGTATTCGGAACAGCTACTTCTTCCGGTCGTCCCTCAATCTCTGGTGGGTCATCTCTAGGCAGGAAGTTAGGTTACATAGGCCTATCTGTAGTCTGCGTAGGTCTCCTCTCCTCTGTATGAGTGTGTCTCCGCTCATCTGTATGAGTGTGCCTTTGCTCACGGCATGGCAATCCCCTAACACTCCTAAGCTCTGAAGGTGATCTGCTATGATCCCTGTAACCACTGGCAACTGATGTGGATCTATCCCTCCTGCCGTGCCTGTCCCGCGGCCTATCTAGTGCCAACCTATCCAAGGTAGTGCCCATGCGCTCCATGGTCTGTAACATTTGCCTCTGCGTGGCTGCCATATCCCAAATGAAATCCCTATCTAGATCTACATGTTCCTCTCGAGAAGCCTCAAGTCTCTCACCCAAATATTTCATTCTGTCACCTCCTGCAATACCAGCTTCGAGTCGTGCTCGTCTGCGGGTGTAGTATCTGTGTGGACCGTCCTCTTTGTGCTGCATTCAAAACTGATTTCTGTTTTAATACACTCTCTGCTTCCTTCCCACATAGGCTGGGAGGATACACTGCTCTGATACCATTGAAAGATGCCAAACCCCTTTTTGCCTGAATACTTTTTTTTTTAATATATTGCTCTGGCTCAAAGCTGAATTGATAACATCAAAAGAATCCATAGAACACCATACTAAAATTGCATAGATAAATTAAATAAAACAAACCCCGCAAACCGAGTGAATACAGAAAAGGCGCCTAGGGTTTAACAGGCATATTTCTGCATAAACAATTCAGCCGTGTATTTAATAATGATTTCTGATGCTAAATATTACGGCAATACAATTATAAATCTGCACATAGATTAATAATAAAGATTGTCCAAAAACCCATTGTAAATGATTCAAACCAAGTCGATTTGATATATATCTGATGCTGGAAATTACAATAATTATCTATCATGAAAAATACCTCAGTTACGGCATAAAACAACTGTAGAAGAAGTTGCCCTACTCTAGAGAAGTCTGTGTGCCCACTGCTGCAATTTATTTCTCTTTCTAACTGCTGAAATAATAAAAACCTGTGAATACCATGAAGATCCCTGAATGGAAACTTCTCTCACTGCTCCTGGGGTTTCCATCTGCAAGAGGAATAATCCAGAGGGTTTTCGTCCTTGGATTTTGTCTGCAAAAGCTCAGAGCTAACTGCCAGGAGAAAATAATAATAATTTGAATGCCCTTTTCCCCAAGTCGCATTTTTCCCTTATAGCCAAAAAACCTTCCAAAGGAACAAGTCGCACTTTTTTCCAAATCCTCATAATTAATTATTTCCTTTTTCCAGCCAAGTCACATTTTTGGCTTATTTTACCCTTCACCAAGGCAATTCGCATTTTTTGCCTAGGAAGGCACATTAAATAATGTATTAATTTATTTAAATGCACTTTCCTTAGACAAAGTCACTTAAATAGGCTATTCATTAATTAGATGTGCTTTAATGATATTTTACTTTATTTTGAGCACAATATAACAAAATTAATAAACTGAAGTCACCCTTGAAAACACCCTTTGGCCGTCGGGTAGACAAAACGGGCCAAAGGTCTTCGACCGAACTATTCGAGAAAGAGGGACATTATAGCTTCAACAACCAGGATTTTAATTGGACCATACATTAGGCTATTTTCAAGGTACTGCAACATACATTTCCAGTGATTACAAATTTCCATCAATTGTGCGATGCAATTATATTATCCTACCATGTAATTGGTCAATTTTGAGATGCATTCTCCCAAAACAGGAATCTCAGCATCATAATAGCCAAATTTCTTGCCCAACTGATTGATGCTTCCCACTAGGCTGTTGATAGCTCTCACCATGGCAAAATAAACCAGAATCAAATCAGGCTGGAAAAGGGAGGAGAGACCGCTACAACGTAAATCAGCAGTTGGACGAAGGTTACACATTGGATGAACTCTCTCTTTAGGGGTCTGACTACTGCCATGATCCTTTTATGTGACAAATCCCCATGTAATAATTTGGTAGAAGATAAATAATTAAAGATCCTTGTTAAAAGTGAGTGTGATAAAGTTGGCCCTTATTAAAGGGAGTACTAAGTTATGACCTAAGTCACAAGGTTCGAGTTCACGTTCGAATTCGACGACAATAAAATTCGATTAAAGTTCGCCAATGAAAAATGTTCGGGAAAAAATTTGCCATTAAGTTCGACTGATAATTTTTATTTATTATCATTACAATATTAAACAATACATTATAAATAAAACTAAATATAAAATATAACTATATATTAAAATAAAACTTTAAAAATATTTTTAAAAAACTATACAGAAAACTTTAAAAGCTAATGGAATTAAAATAAAATAAAAAAGAATTGAAAATGAAAACAATTAAAAACAAATAAAATAAAATAGAAAAGTTAAAACATAACTAAATCAAACATTATTGTTTTAATAGCTCCAAAGCTTTTAATAGCTCTTGAAGTAATTGCAAACATAAGCGAAAATGAAAACCCTAATCGTGTTGGATGCGATCAGCGCCTCCACTGCCTCATTCGAGCCATTGCAAACTTGCAATCATATAACTAATGTTGGCTGTCACTGTCACGATTGAAAGCAATGTGCTGCCGATCTAGAGATTGAATCTCGTTTTTTCAAATCCACGCACTTTTCAGACGACCTATCAGTGTTGCCGAGGTTTGTTCATTGCCAGCACAAGGGTGTCTTTGTTACGTCTTCTAAACAAATTCACCGAACTTAACCGAACATTTCTATCATTTGAAAAATGCGGCGAATTTCGATTTCCAAGCCAAAAATTCGGCAAACCTTGTGACATAGGTTATGACCCTTATTAAAAGGGAGTGAAATATTTAATAGACCCAATTAAATGGGAGTGTAATAACTATGTACTTATAAGTGGGTGCATCGGTTGTCAATTACATGAAAGAGACCTAGATAAAAGGTTGACCAATGATTTGTGGAAAGGCATTAAAAAAACATTGAGAACTCTCTGGTAATACATTTAAAGACGTCTCATGTGTAGAAAGGTGAAGGCGAGTGTTGGGCTTTTGGAGAAGGGGGCATACAGAGTGTGCCATAACTGGGAGTGCTAAGTATAACCTTGGATGGTTCTTGGTCAGGGTAAAGTATGAACTTATTGAATATTTTATTCTTCCATGGATAAGTGGCCATAGCTCAAGGTGTTTGATCCCGTACACTCAAGAGACAACTGGAGTTTGATTGATTTAGAGCAAAAGATATGTACTCTACACTTTTTTAAAGAATAATTTGATCCCTATAAAATGATAGTTTCTGTATTGATATGGATACATATTCAATCAATTATAACTCTCACCGTTATTTGTGTTTAAAAACTCGAAATTATGACTCTGATTTATATATAAATGAAAAGAATAACTAAAAATACTCTATTCGATTATACTCTCTGTTTGAAATTCCATTACGATTGTCTTTGAACTTGAAGTAGTTTACCATAACTATTAATGTTGTGGGTAAATCTCTTTGTTAGTTGAAAATATCATTAATGCTTTGTGTTTTCTAACCGAAGTTATACAACCACTTCTAATTGCTTAAATGAGAATGCACAACCTATTTTGGTTTACCCAAGTGTCATCCATCTATATAAATCTCTCCTTAGACATCATCAAATAGACTCTTGAATTAGTTTCCGATGATAATGAGGTGTAACGACGCGTGTCATTTCAGACGTTCCACATTCCATTAACTCTAATGCCAAGTGGCAAAATTTCAGATTCTCACGTAGAGAGGCAAGACCGACCTCAATTTCCCCCATAGCTAGAGTTCCCAAAATACTAACAAGTGGCAATACTCCAGATGATCTCACCTTCGAAAGTCGTTCCTACGACCTGAGCTCACATTCACTTTCTAACATCACAATCACATGAAAATATGACACATCTCTTCACTATCCACATTGTGTTACACAAGATCACGACACATGTCCACATCCCGACTAATATTTCAGCTCAACCCCAACAAAAATTCAATGTGAGATCCTGATAATACGACATTGTGCCACATGTCTCATGTTTAACAATCATTATTGCTAAAACTAACATGTAGCTAAGCCATGACCACCTTCTCCACCTCTCTATCCACACTCTAAATGGGAACCTCCTGATATATAAATATTATGTCTGCGTAAATCCTAGTCAGTGTGGGACTAAACCCCTGAATGGTTATAAGCCTTATCCACTATCGAGCTCCTTTTGCTCTCCAAATTGTAAATTCAACCTGCTCATATATGTTTAACTCATTCCATTAATGTTTCACATACAATGCTAAAGTCCTCACTATGATTATTATTGACCCAAAAACTTTGAACCTAATATTAAGGGGGAAAGTGATGTAACAATGTCTATTCCAATATCACATTGGATGAACTCTCTCTTTAGGGGGCTGACTACTACCATGCTCCCTATTCCAATATCCGTAATAGTGAAAACAAAACCACTCTGATTGAAAGAGTTGAGCCTAGTGATTACAGGAGTAGTACTATGGAAATGCACATTAGTGGTAATCAAGCCTAACATACGATAGACTCTGGTATGTTGCTGAGGAGAAGGGGGAGGGTGATTTGGCCAATAAGAAAAGCATTATAAGAATGTGGATATGGAATGCTATAAACAAGACAATGTGTTTACAAGGGCAACGAGAAGTCAGACCAATGTGCCTTTATACATCTCCAAGTGAAGGATTAACATAGGAAGGTATGGAAGGTTCGTGGAAATATCATGTGGTGTCTAAGATACTATGTTGGATAAATTAGATAGATAACTTTGGCTTTGGATTGAAGCAAAGACTATTTATAAGGGTTGCTATGGGAGGAAATGGATGCAAGAAAAAAGGCATATTTTTTATTCTTTTTAAATCAATGAAGTGATTAGCATGAGATATGGATAACACCACATTACTGTGGAGTGTAAATGTGCTAAGGTTGCAAACAGGGAGACTTAGGCAAGAGTGGAGTGAGGGAACAAATTACAAGATGCGAGGATTCCAATATTGATGTCCAAATAGGCTGGTTAAAGAATCTGAACTATTTATTTTTTCCACTTCCAATTGCCACCTATGCTGATCTGGATTGGTGAAATGGCACAGAATCCTGAGGGGACTTGTAGAAGTGAATACCCATTATGCAATCCTTTGGTTTGGCATGAAAGGAAGATTGCTATGGAATTTAATGCTTTCCATTGACCTCGACCTTTCTCTCTGATGGGAACCATTTGGATTGAGTCATATCCTACTTGGACATCCACATCCAATCAAATTTTGCTTATATTCATTTCAACTGTTGTTATTTAGTGGTTTCTCTAAGTCCAGGTGATGCCCTGATTTATTCTAAAAGTTGATCTTTGTACTCGAACACTTTGAGCTGATTATCCGAGATCATGTGGTAGTGTATTGGGTTGAGTTTCCTTTATACTTCTGATCGTTAATATATTTTTGATGTCCAGATAGGCTGGATAAGGAATCGGAACTGTTTAGTTTTATCACTTCCAATTGTCACATATGCTGATCTGGATCAGTGAAATGGCACATAATGCTGGGGTTGTGGGAGGTGGGGAGTGAGGGGGCTTGTAGAAGCAAATACCCAATATCGCGATCCTGTTGGCATGAAAGGAAAATTGCTATGGAATTTAATGCTTTCCATTGACCTTTACCTTTCTCTCTGATGGGAGCCATCTGGATCAAGTCATATCCTACTTGGACATTTACATCCAATTGAATTTTGTTTATATTCATGTCAACTATTGTTAATTGTTGGTTTCTCTAAATCCAGCTGATGTCCCGATTTATCCTGAAAGTTGATGTTTGCACCAGAAAATTTTGAGCTGATCATCCTAGTTCATGTGGTAATGTATGAGTTGAGTTCCCTTTATACTTCTGATTGTTATTACAGCATGCTCTAATATTGGCTCCATTTTTGGGTTGAGGACTTTTTTTGTAAGTGGCTCCATTACCGTTGGCTTGCTGGTTGCATTGAGTGATCTGTTTTTGAATGAGACTGATAACCAATTTTGAGTCTCGACATAGTTTGCAACCTTTCAATTCTTTCCTGATTTGCTAAATGAACCCCAGGAAAAGAGCCAAAAGCTCTGCTAAGTTATTTGATCATATCCCAATCATCACAGTATAGCATATAATTAAAGCGAATTATTCCTCCAAGACCTTCATTCTCCGGGTTCTGTTTGATAATTCATCAAAATTGAGCTTGTAAGTTGTAATGATGGTGGAGGGTTCTATTTGAAAGTCGGGCCCACAAGGAGCTAGTCGGCTTTATAATGAAAACAAATATTCCAATTCTTTGCCAATCTTGAATCTATCATACTTGTTGAGTCAATGTATCCTATTGAGGTTGAGTGATAAACCAATGTTGTACTTACAAATTGAGATTTAATTTGTTTGATTGTTTGTCCCACAGTTTGCATTGTACTCTCAAATATTTGTCCATTTCTGTCTTTCCGCAAAAGCCAGAGTATATATCTATGGGCCAATTTGTGCATATTTTGTAACAAATTCAACTCAATCTGTAAGCCCTTCCACTTTTGAATTGTGGCAGCCAGATATTCAGGACATGGCGACTTGTGACAAAAAAAATTTGCTATCCCCATCCACATTGATTTGGCATAGGAATAGTTGAAGAAAAGCTAACTGATGGTCAATAATTTTTCTTACAAATTGGGCATGTATTGGGCCCAATCCATCCCATTTTTTTAGAGGTCCTCAATTATTAACAGCTTACCATGCATAAGCAACCATTGAAAATTCAGAGTTTAGGCCAAATTTTACATGGCCACAAGCCTGTCCACTTATGTTCCTTGATTTGAATGGTTGTGCTCAGGCTGTGATTTGCTGAAGCCACTGAAGAGTTGTTTGGTCATATCAATCAGTCTTTTTTTAAGAAATATGGGACGAGTGATCAGACACTTTTCTGCTAAGAGGGAGGTCTGTTCTCTATGACGAATTCCCACCCTCTGAATGGCTTCCATGTTTCATTGGGGGGACTGATTTTCTTCAGCTCTGCAATAGTGCGTCAGATTCAGATAGCTCCAGATTTGAAGAGATTTTTGGAGGTCTTCCAATTTGAGTCTATTAAGCAGAGAATTAGCATTCATTTGTCCTTCCAAAAGTAGATCCTTTTGTATTTCCCAACCTTACATGTGAGTTGTTCCTTGAGCAAGTCAGTTCCCATATTGATGAGTTGTGAGATGCCTTAAACAGGCTATCTCATTGTGGCAGCAACACTACAACACCAAATGAGAATTCTAATGTTGATCTAGTACCTTCAAGACTACACTTCATTGACGTCCACAGACCAGAATGTCAAAAATTCGACATCAGTCTTGACCTTTTCACTGTGGTGTTCCCTCAATCTGTTGGCTTTACAAAATATCGAAATTTTGACATATGTAATTGTAAACAATGTTCAAATAACATTGAAATTTCAACCTTCTAGACAACTTATAATAATAAAAAAAGGATGACTTGGGTATCCCTCATCTTGAAAATGATTGCAGGCCTCATGACAACAGAGAGAATGAGGAAAAAACATCACAACAGGGAATAGTATGACAGAGACCAGATTACACCTCGTCAACAGGTCACACTTCAACACCCCTGCCCCATTTTTGCCTGCTAACCCTAGGAACTACTTTGTAAAAATATTTGGTAAACCCCTAAACACTGATGAGGAAAGCTAATTAAGGCATGGGATCAGATTTCATATGTTGTAATTGTATGCTAAATGTAGAGACATACATAGTGGATGCCATGATAGCATTGTATGCCAAATGTGGAAATATATGTTGTCTGATTTTGTCAGATTGTAGAATCGCAAATGCCCCAAAGCCTAACATTAACAACATTGGTTTTTACCTGCTTCACAAATGTCTTGAAAATATATGGCACAGGTGACCAAAAACACCTGAGATAAATATCACGAGGATGTCCAAAAACACCCGGAGATGCCTTGAAAAACCTTGAAATGGCAAGGATGTGAATTGTTTAACTGTAACAAGAAACCTCATAAAAAATGTGTCTTTTGGACAGGTGATTGTAACATATGCACAAAATGGGGTTTTCAGTTATATATTTATGAACTAGAGTTCGCCTTTGATGGAAATGTATATTGCAACATGTGGAAGAAGACACAAGGCATGCAAACTCTTTGAAAAAATGCCTCAACAAATGTGGGCTAATGGAAATTTCTTGTAACACGGAGCTCCGCTCTATCCTAATTTCTAGAGGCCTTTCTTACCACTAGATAGCTAGCAAGAAGTTACTTTGTCTAGGAGGGCATTGAGTACACAATACTTTGTATGTGTCTTTACTATGCATGTCTGGTTTTCCCAAGTATCTTTGATTTGTCATGATACTCACCCTACATTGGATCACTGAAATGGTGACAAGCCCAGTATTAGGTTGTCAATCCTGAAATTATGTATGGGCGTGGTTTACATTGAACATGAAGATTAACTAGGTCTAAGAAACTTATACATAAGTTGTGATTTGTGACAAATTCATAGACTATCTTAAGAGGATGCATTCCCCTATTCATTGTAAATCTTTACTTCAGCCTTTGGCTAGGAGATAAAACAAGTTAACAACACAAATTTGGAAATAAGCAAGCGCAGATAGGGTAAAATATTAGGGTATTTAGGTTTTTTTAAAAAGGGATTTCAAATAACTCTCAGGGTTTGTCTAAAATTAGGGTTTTGAGTAGCCTCCTGCCCTTGATGTTAGAGATTGAGGTTTGTTTAGTCAGTCTAGTATGGTAATCTTGTATTAATTCTTCCTCACAAGCATTTGGTTAAATCATACCTTATTCTTTTTTTATGTACACAAGGTATCTGCATATTTGATGTGCTTTTTTAGGAATTAGTCTTTGGAAGTGTATCTTATTTTACAATAATATAAATAATAATAATGTTATGACGAGATAAGATGGGACACCAATATTTTTTGAGTGCTCCTAACTCAAATTCACAAAGTATTTGAGTTAGAGGAGTAATCGCAATATAATTACTTGTATATGTATATATCAGTGTTACCTAAGACTCTTGGACGATGGCACGGGGGAATGGGACAACAAAAAAATCTAAATTTTGAGGACAACTGATTAAAAATATATATAAATATTTAAAATATAAAAATATAGTGACTAAACTATATAAATAAGCTGAAATAAAACCATTTGAGATTTAAATAAGCTGAAATCATAAATATCAAATACATTTAAATTATTAATTAATAATTATACATAATTTAATAAAACCATTTCGATTTGAGACTTAAATTAAATAAACTGAAATAAATTATAAAACCATTGTGATTGATCAAGTGATGATAGTTGATATTCCTATCATTAATCTCAAATTCAAATACACCAACAATTGTCAATATTACAAAAAGAAGAGGACAAGATTTAGCCTAAAAATCAGAATCAACATCCATGAACTCCTCGCTATCCTCAAAGGAGATCCAAATCAATCCCCGTTGCATAGTATCGTCCTCTTCTACCTACCTCATCTCCTCGAGATATTCATCCCACCGTAATGCTAGGCTCTGCTTTTACTCAGTTGTCTTCTGATCCATAAGACACAAAGCGCAGTGTACAACTACAAGCTTCTTCGCTCTCGTAGAGGTAAGCCTATTCCTCTTAACAGAGTGGATCCAGCCATATATAGACCAATTCTCAAACACAAAGGAGCTACAAAACTTAGGAAAAGAGACGAATTGCAAGTGTTCACAATATTCTTGGACGCCCATACAGTTGCCACCAACTCATCGGTATTTCATGTGCCAATGTTGCCCTATCCATCTTTGTTTAAGTTTTGTATCCATCAAGTTCAGTGAAGTCAAGCCATTTCAACCTAATATGTGAAGCCTCCTGTGGACTATACATTTTTTTTAAAGGCCTTTCTAAGGCCCTCCTTCACCTCATCATCATCCAAATGGATAACTCTACTTGGCCTCTCCACATACCATTTGAGATTCAATGCTTATGTAGCCATATGAAGTGGGGTGTTCAACTTCTCCCATCTATGTTGAATGGTGGGTTGAATATGTTCATGGTAGAACTCCAAATTGGAGTCCCTCACCCGAATAGTTGCCTTCATTTGTCCAAACATGCTATTAGTGCACTCACATATCTCACTAAGCTTGGGGCTATTAGAATCCCCATATTTGATGACGCTAAAAACTAGAGTTATAATTGATGTGATGTATTTCACATCATCCCAAAATGTTTCCCTCGCCACCACTTCCTTCACTCTCTTCCCTTGCTTTGTCTTTGACTCACACCACCTAGTCCAATCCTGTGTCATAATCACAACTTGCAGGGGCTCCTACAACTCGAGCATCCTATCCAACAAAATAAAATAGGATGCAAAGTAGGTGTCAACTAGTTTGAGGAATTCCTTCTTTGAAAAGCTTCGAAAGAGTACCAATGATGTGTGGTGATTACATATGAACTTTTGCACGTCCTTGGCCTCATTCACTATCTTGTTGACTGATTGAATCTTCCCTGTGTCTTTCAATGCATTGTTCATGGCATGCACACAACACAAGGTCCAATAAATACGATTGTAGGCACGCACCACTAGCTTGCCTGCTACTCTGCACACATAAGTTGCATCTGTGATGTCCTGTACAACTTTTGAAGGTCCAACCTCATCAATGGCATTGTTCAAAATCTAAAATTAGAACTCAACATCTTTTCGCTTCCGAGAACAATCAATTGCTCTTAAGAAATACGGTCCATCTTTGCAAGAGACTGATATTGATGAGTGGACATTGTCTAATATCCGTCCACCCATCCATGATAATGTTACATCCATGTGACCTTCATCTCCTCCATCAAAAAATTAACCTTGGAATAGTTTCTATCCAAGATTGTTACCCTCAGTTTGGTGTCTCTAGGAGACACATAACTAGTAACTACCTTTTCTACCTTGGCCATAGCCTCCTAGCAGCATAGAAAAAGTTCCCCATAGCATCATCCACCTCTTCCTTTGCCTTTGAATCAAACATGTCTACAACTAGATTGGGGGCTACCCCCATGGCCTTTTTCTTCGCTCTACTTTCCAGTCATCTCATTCAAAAACTAGAACTAGCCAAAGAATTCTTGCTAGTTCTAAGAGAGCTTAAAGGAGTGCTAGCCTCACTACTAGTACCACAAACTTCTGGAATGTTGTCTATGGTATTTCCATTAAAAAGTCTCACCATCACTGCTCTATGATCTTTAATTCTTGCTAGTCCTAAGAGAGCTCAAAGGAGTGTTAGCCTCACTGTCAGTACCATGAAGTTTTGAAATGTCATCCGTGGTATTTCCATTAAAA
Organism: Taxus chinensis; assembly: GCA_019776745.2. Classification (NCBI taxonomy): domain Eukaryota; kingdom Viridiplantae; phylum Streptophyta; class Pinopsida; order Cupressales; family Taxaceae; genus Taxus; species Taxus chinensis. Next base: position 229,743,773 of record CM034151.1, on the reverse strand, counting down.
GTCTCATCATCTTTGTTATTTGATCTAGCGAAAGAGCCTTACAAAGACCAACCCCCCTTCTTGCAAGGTGCAATACGTGTGCATTGGTCCGAGTGATGTTGTCATGCCAAGTTAGCGCATATATGTTGTTTTTCCATAGTTTACTCCTCCCTCCAAACTTGGGGTTCATAAGTATATCGGTAAATTGTTGCAATGGCTTTATTTTATCAAATAGTCCAATGGCAAATATGGACAACATTTGAGAGGGGCAATTAGTAACACTTCCAGTTGAACTACCAGTTGTCGTTGGCACTACATTGTCTCACTTCTCCACCTCCCCCCAATTATGTCATCACCAACACTTCCACTTATCTCAAGTTCAACCCTCTCCTCTTATTCATAACCATACTTAGAAGAACTCATGATGATGATTGTTGGGGCCGCAATTAATTTAAAAACAACCATAACTATATGTAATGAATTAAAAAAACGATAAATATAGGCAATGATTATAATTTTAATTTATAAACAAGCAAAACAACCATAACTATGTGTATTATGTAATGAATATAATAAATATTATGCAATGAATAAAATATATGTATATATATAGTTTATGCAATGATTAAGGAAAAGTAAAACATTCATAACCATATGCATTGTGCAATGAATTAAAAAACAGCCATGAGTTATACTTATAACTACATGTAAATTGCAATCACAATGGTTATAAAAAAAGAACCATAGACTATTAGGCCCATAACTACATGCAAATATATATATATATATATATATATATATATATATATATATATATATATATATTAAAAAACAAAACATAAAAACTAAAACATCAAACGTAGCTGTAAGAGTATCAAGTTTTTCATTTTTGTATCTACATTCATGTCTATCAACGTTTTGGTATTCCTAATGTTATTGTTTCTAGGAATGTGTATCATACTATCATGGTAAAGTTAAACCAAGCTAAACCTACTCAATGAATCATTGAATCAACAATCAAGAGTTTTATGTTTTAAGATCTAATTTTTTTATAAAAAAAACCTAACCAACAACCAAACCTTATGCAGTATGCACTTTGTAAACTCCTACAAACTATAAGCATAATTATACTGTGAATGTAGATACAAAAACTTGAAAAAAACCTAAAAAATGCCAATAGAATCTAAAATTAAAAACTAGAGACTATTATCTAGCATTGTAAGCAAATAAAATTATTAATACCTCTTGTCTACTCTTGCTCTTGCCCTTGCCCTTCTTCTTCCTCTTGCTCTTTCTTCTTCTCTTTCCTCAAGTGTGACTATTGAATGTGATATGGGATGAGGCCAAAGAGTCATTTTATAACCTAGAATGTCATTTTTTGGGTTAGGGTCATATTATTATGTTTGTTTTATATTTATTAGTTTCTAATTTAGAAAAAAAGTCAAAAAAGTGGTTTTTTAAAGAAAATCTTTTAAGAACTTTGTTGTGACGTTAGGGACGTCTGAACGTCCCTCAACCATCCTAGGGACGTCCAAACATCCCCGACATCCCCCATAAGTCTTGGGCGTCCCCTATCTTTTCTGGACATCCCAAGGACGTTTCCTTTCTTCTTTGGAATGTTGGAATTGCCAAGGGGACGTTTCCCTTCTTTTTTGGAGTGTTCTTTGGATTTCCTATGATGTAATGTCCATTTTTCCCACTTGAGAGCTATTATTTGGTCTTCTTTCCATTCCTTCTTTGTGGCAAAGAAGAGAAGATAGAGGAGAACATTGAGCTTCCATTTGATATGTTTTTACTAATTTTAATATTTTCTTTTAGTGTTTTGTCCTTCATGACAAGTCGGCTAGGTTTTTAATGAATTAAAGGAAGCTAATGAAAGAAAATAACCTCTTTAAGGGGTCGGCCTTGCTTTTTATAGTTTGGCGCCAATAGAAGAATATAAAAGATCTAAGAGTTCATTTGAAAGGAGTCTTGGTGCATTTTATTATACTTGGGCAAAGAGAGCTAGTTGCTCCTTAGTCATCCACTTGAGGACGAAAACCCTCTTGTGAGGTCTCATTGAAGGACAAAAGCCCTTCATTTGGCTTGGGTGAAAGACGAAAACCCTTCATCATTATTGAATCTTGAAGAGAAGAGTTGATTTGAAGATCTATTTGTAATTTTCAACTGATATTTGAATTTTCTAGGGTGGAACGACCTACCTTGGGTAGGGTTTGAAGACATTGGTGAAGAATTTGAGTAATTTGGTTTTGTAATTTGATTTGCCATATTTTTGAAGGCCGGAATCTTAAGTTATATAAATTTAAAGGGTTTCTAGACCCATATTTCATATTTATTTTGTGACTATAATTTCTAGTGCATATTTAATTTCCAGCAGTTATTTTTGAGGTGTTTCTTTGTTATTTTGGCTTTTAAAAATCCATAAAATATATATAATAGTGGCGAATTGATTGATGGAGTTTTTGGTGATTTTGGAAATTTTTGATTCAAGTACAAGTCGCTGATTTTTATATTTCAGTCTGCTGCAATTTCATTTTCAGATCTGCATTTAAAATATTTGATTAAACCCCTCAAAAGGTTTATTATAGCGATATCAAAGCACTGATCTTCAAAATGCCTAGGGTTTCGAGTTTGAAGAATTGATGGCACGGAAGGGTAAGATCTTTATTTTTGATGACACTAACAAACTTTCAGTGAGATCATGGTTGTCAGAATTGGAGACATACTTGCAGTCAAACCCTGTGTGTGGAAGATGCCTTGGAATTCATCCCTTGTCATTTGGAAGGGATAGCAAGGGTTTGGTGGTACCATGTGATAGAGACCCAACGAGAAGATGCGGTTTGCTTCTTCAATGATTTCAATGAAAAGATCATAGGAAGGTTCGATGTGCAAGCTTTCAAGGATAAGTCCCAAGGTAATAATTCATTAGCATTTAATGATATTCCTTTGGTTTTTAATGATTGTATGGGGCAATGTGTTGAATAAAATTAAGATTTGCAAAAGGATGAGGTTGGGAACTCAAGCACAAGCCATGAGGATGGTACATGCATGTGTGTATAAAGTACAGATGATTGCATGGCAAAGGTAGCTCCAATTGTTCAAGATATGTGGCTTCAAGGGGGGACAACATCAAAGGGAGCAACACATTGGATAGTGTGACATGGACGGATAGCCCACGATTTGGCATGTACACTTCCAGATTATTGTTTCCATCTTTGCATTTATTGGGACAAATCTTGAGTAATGATAAGAGGATACTAAAGGAAATGATAAGCTTGCAAGATCCTAATAGCATGCACATGAAGGAATGGGATACGGGTGATCCTAAAGGAGAATTGGTGAAGAGCTCCCCCCTCCCAAAGGTTATGGTATGTTTGAAAAGATAATCAATTCCTTCTTTCATTTGACTCATATGTCAATTATTATACATGTGCCTAGAGAGGAATTTTGGGATCATAATGATGAATGTATTATAGATCACTCACCCAATTTGATATGGTCAAGGAGAGAGGAAGAATTTCTCCATAAAAGTCCGAGGATCACAAAAGGAAGGGACATTTGAGGGAAATTTCAGCCCTATGAAAGCTCAAAGACATGGGAGTATTGTCAAGCAAGCATCGACCAAAGAAGGAGGTAAAAAACTTTGGGTTGTTCTTGATATTCCTTTGTTTTTTGATGATTGCATGTGGAAAATTACTAAAGAATCTTGGAGGCATAAGCAAAATGATGGACACCATGAACAAAGAGGAAGAAAGGAGAACTATGTGCTCTTTCTTACATGGCTACAATGTTCTCACCTCCACCATCTACAAGACCAATTTGTTTTGCAAAGGAGCCTCAAGAGAGACGACCGGAAAGCAGAAATTCATGGAGGTAAAGTATTTTTCAAATATTTTCTAAGTGCTGGTTCTAACTCAGAAATTCTGAGTTTAAGGAAGGTTAAGGGTAGCTCATTACTCAAGGGGGTTTCAAATTCATTACTCCCCAACATGTCAAAACAGTTCGCATTTTTAGAAAGGTATGTTGACTATATTTTATGGCTCTACTCTATGCTCTTGTTGGGCATTTATTCTAATAATCAGCCTATGCCAAGAAGAAGGAAGATAGAAAGTAAAGGGGGTAGCCAAAGATGCAAAGTATGTGATGATTTCTATGTGAAGGCTGATTTGGGTGTGGTGTTTGGAGTTCAAGGGTGGCATTCGTTGGGAGAACACACTCTCAACTATCAAAGCATGAAGATAAGCCACATAGACAAAGGTAAGAAAGTCTCTATGCAAGGTATGCTTCCGGAAACACTTGAAATTTGTTATTTGGTGGAAGATACCATTTCAAGTGAGCCATATTTCTGTCCGTTTATCAAAAATTACAGCGGATTGGAAAGCATTAATTTCAGCTGAGTATGCAAAGCGTAAGTTTGCTAGTGATGTCTTTGAAGGAGAAATAAGAGATGAGAAGTACAAGATGACAAGCAAGATGGATAAGGTTTGTAACATAAGTATGAAAAACATTATTTTTAGATCTCCTTTCGTCATACTTGTTGATTGGCACAAGGAAGCAACCATAATGAAAGATAAGTTTCAGATTTTCAAAGCATTATGGGTCACCATTGAAGCACTTTCAACTATGGTCACTTCAATTGAGAGTGATATGCAGATTGAGCAATTCAAGGGGGTTGGGTGCAGCAATTGATGGGTAGCAGGGAAATCAAGTTTGGGTGTTCCAAATACCCCACTTGAGGCAACCAAAAGATCTTTGTAATGTCCCCTTTTTGGGACATTTTCCACATTGAAGATTTGAAGACCCTCAACCCAATGGGTTCGAGGAATGAACTCGAAACTTGTCATAAGATGTCTATTATCTATTTTGTAACCCCTTGGAGGGCCCTTTAGTTAGTTAATGTGCATATAGGCTAGTTGCTTTTATAATTTATTTAAAATAATAAAGTGCACATGGTAGTAGTCATTAAATATTTTATTTTAATGTGAAAACAATAAATGGTCGGTCATTAGAGATTGCACCTCTTAATTCTATAAAAAAAAAGGTTGCATTTCCTTCAGAGGGTTATGTTGATTGAACTTTTGAAATTACTCCATGCTTGGAGAAATGGGATGTATGCCCTAGCTTTGAAGCCTTCTTGCAATCATTGTTGATGAATCTATGCATTGTTCCTCCATTCTAAGTATTGACGACTTGGTTTAGAGTGTTGGTGCATTTATTTGAGAGTAAATTTACATTGTATGTGAAGGGTTTGAAGTGCTTTTGTGATTGTTATTGCTGTTGCAATTTATTTTACCAAATCGACTTGGATTGGAGCTTGTTTCATTATATTTTGATGCCATATGAACTTGATCTAAAATCTGTTGTGTTATTAACTATTTCAGTGCAAGGGTGGATATTTTGGGTGTGTTGGATGGTTAGAAAGAGCTCGAATTATTTTATATAATTTTATTTAACCCTAACGACTTGAAATCAGTTTTCTGGAGCTGTTTTGGCAGGGTTTTAATGCTCATAAAATTCAGATTCTTAATGCAGTGGAAAATCCCTAAATTTCTAGTTTATTTTGCATCTTGTTTCATGGAAAAACACTAAGTATTGAAGGAGTTATGAATTTTAGAAGATTTCAGTTGTCTGCCAGCTATTTGGTTGCTAACAATTAATATTAATTTTAGATCTGCAGTTTGGGGTCAGTTTAATATTGGATTTGGTTGTAGAAATTAGGAGAAATAAGGAGAGAGTGATTTTATAATTTTTGGAGCTAATTGGATGCCCTAAATGTGCTGGGTGACCTAATTTTTAGGAAAAAATTAGAGTTTTATGTTGGCTGTGCAAAAACTGATTTTCGGACATTGTTCTTCATATTTTTGTGGCCCAAATCTAAAGTTTAAAGATTTTTGCTTGGATGGTTAAGCGGGAAATAATTTTGGAAGATTGCAGCAGTTGGGGTGTAATTATTAATTATTTTTCAGCTATTAAAAATTTGATTGGAATTCCAATTATTTTTTTCCAATCTATCTCGCCACCTTGACTAGTTCCAACCCCATTTGGGTTTGAAATAGCTGACATTGGAATATTTTAGGTTGAAGCAAAAGGGTTTATCCGTTCTTTGCCTAGAGTTGACAAATATTCCTTCATTTTCTAATTTGTCCCAAAAGGGGACATTACAATCTTCTATAACAAGGTAATCTTTCCGGTTCATTAATTTTGAGACACACTTGTTTGTTGCTTCCTCATTTGTGTGATTTTTGTGGAAGAATGGAAAATAATATGGTGTGCATTTCAGAGTATCATAGGACAGCCCATTTGCATGATATAGGAGTGTCTCAAATGCACATTGTTTGGTTGCTTGGGGTCGTGATTTGGGTTCTAAAGACCCAACAAAATCATTGGAGAAGTTTGGGAAAATGTCCCACTTTGCATTGGAGTAATAAGCATATGTTCAGGGCAGCCATTAGAGATGGTAATTTTTAGATTTTCTAAACTTTTCTAATCACCCTTGATGAATGTCCATTTGTTTTCACTTCATTGGATTATAGGATGCACATTTTCAGTCATGAGTTGGACGAATTGTGGGAATTATGGACAGCGGTAAGCATGCAACCCGGAATACTTATTTTGGTATTCCAATTATTTATTTTTGGGGCAAGGAGTGCAAGAAGGTTGTGTTCGCTGATTTCAATCATGAGCTTGTTGATTTTCATTCTCCAACCCATGTAAGACAATTTTTAGTATTCACAAATTTGGTTTTTCCTATGAAATTTCAGTTTGGTAGTTATGTTATGGCTATTGGGCTGAGTTTGCAAAAATCAGATTTGGGGCTGCCATTTCCAGTCATGAACAGCAGTATGTTTTCATTTTTTGAAAGCAATCTATCATGGAAAAATGAGGAAGGAGGATTTCCGTTGAATAAAGGAAAGAAACCAGGTTGTGATAAGTTATTTTCAAATTTGAGGATTCTGATTTTTGAGTGGAAAATGCGTGACTTCAACAGAGTTTGGGGCAACATGATGGTATTTTGGGATAGCCAATGTATGGATGAGAGTTGTGCAGGTACAAATAAGGATAAGTAGATGAAACTTGTTTGGGATCCGGGCATTGGCAATTTCTTGAGAACAAGCAATTTTGGGAAGGGAGGACCGTAATGTCCTTTTTTCCCACTTGAGAGCTATTATTTGGTCTTCTTGACATTCCTTCTCTGTGGCAAAGAAGAGAAGACGATAGAGGAGAACATTGAGCTTCCATTTGATATGTTTTTACTAATTTAATATATTTTTTTAGTGTTTTGTCCTTCATGACAAGTCGGCTAGGTTTTTAATGAATTAAAGGAAACTAATGAAATAAAATAACTTCTTTAAGGGGTCGGCCTTGCTTTTTACATTTTGGCGCCAATAGAAGAATATAAAAGAAGATCTAAGAGCTCATTTGAAAGGAGTCTTGGCGCATTTTATTATACTTGGGCAAAGAGAGCTAGTTGCTCCTTGGTCAACCACTTGAGGACGAAAACCCTCTTGTGAGGCCTCATTGAAGGGTGAAAAACCCTTCATTTGGCTTGGGTGAAGGACGAAAACCCTTCATCATTGTTAAGTCTTGAAGAGGAGTTGATTTAAAGATCTATTTGTAATTTTCAGCTGATATTTGAATTTTCTAAGGTGGAGCGACCTACCTTGGATAGGGTTTGAAGACATTGGTGAAAAATTTAAGTAATCTGGTTTTGTAACCTAATTTGCCATATTTTCAAAAGCTGGAATTTGAAGTTATATGAATTTAGAGGGTTTCTAGACCCATATTTCATATTTATTTTGTGGCTACAATTTCCAGTGCATATTTAATTTCCAGCAGTTATTTCTGAAGTGTTTCTTTGTTATTTTGGCTTCTAAAAATCCATAAAATATATATAAAATAGTGGCGAATTAATTGGTGGAGTTTTGTGGTGATTTCGGCAATTTTTTGTGCAAGTACAAGTCGCTGATTTTTATATTTCAGTCTGCTGCAATTTCATTTTCAGATTTGCATTTAGAATATTTGATTAAAAACCTCAAAAGGGTTATTACATATGATCACAAGCGTAAAAGAAATCCGAAGGCTTCGAACAATTCTTACAACTCTATATTATATGCAAAACACATTTATTGACTTTAATCACCCAACATAATGCATTTAGGAGGGATTATGGGGTCTAAGGGCGATTTTGTCACTCCATATAAAAGGTACATATCTGTTTGCAACTACCATATCTCTAATTTAATAAATAGGGCATTCTTATTTGCAAGGTTTTCTAGGACAATGTCAACTAGGAAATACAAAATGCTTAGATGACTTGATGAAGACTAAAATTGACCGAATTTTAATAAAAACATCAACACAAGCACTCAAAGAATTCTAGGTAAGTTGACACGGGACTGAGTTTTACTTGAAGACAACTCCAAACAATGTTAGGTGATTTGACGAAGACACACGTTACCCAAAATATTGGAGTAAAAATTTTGTGCTTACTCGAAATTTTAAGTACAACAATTCCCAAGGCCAATACTGAATCAGTAAAGACTGCGTTGCTTCCAATAGAAAAAACAACATTGTGGCATCGAAGGAATGGCTATATTGGCGAGAGAGGTCTGCACACACTGTAGATAAAAGGTATGGAAAAAGACATCTTTGATTGCCCTCTATATATTAACTTTTGCGAGCACTTTGTGTGTGGTAAGAAGAGTCAAGTGAAATTTTCCTCAAGTACTGCAAGAGAAAATGGAATGTTATCGGTGATACATAGTGATGTGTTTGGACTGGTAAAGGTTCCATCACTAGGCAGGTCTTTGTTCTATGTCTTTCATAGTTGGCATCTCCAAAAAGGCCTGAATATATTTTCTCCATAGGAAATACAAGGTATTCAAGAAATTCAAGGAGTTTAAGGCCGTTGTCAAGAATTACAAGGAGAAAAGGATAAACGCCTGCACACGAGACAATGGGAGAAAGTATTGCTCGAATGAGTTTGGGTAATTCTGCAAGCAGTGCGGAATTGAGAAGTAAAAGACAACTCCTTACACATTGCAGCATAATGGAGTTGCAGAGGGGATGAACAAGATTAAGATGGACAAGGCCCATAGTATGTTGATTGGTACACACTTGGTGTGGAAGTATTGAGCGGAAGCAATTATGACTGCATGCTATTTGGTGAAGTAGATCGCCTACATCAGCCCTTGTTTATGAGACACCATAGGAAGCTTGGACTTGTAAGAAACCATCCTTGAGACACCTGAGAAATTTTGGTTGTGAAGCAGATGTCCACATTTCAAAAAAAAAAAAAAACTAATTGACTATGAGTTTGTGAAGTGCATCTTTATTGGATATGGCAATGGCATCAAAGGCTACAGGTTGTGGAATCTAGAAACCAAGAAGGTAGTCTATAGCAAGAATTTTGTGTAATATGAGTGCTTGTAATGTCCCCATTTCTGAAGACCCTTAGCCTATACTTCCCCGTGGGCTTCGGGATGTTGAAGGGGAACATCTTTATTAAATAATTAAATATTATTGCCTAGAGCAATAATTATTTAATTATTTAATTATGAAGATTATTTAATTTAATTCCCAAAATATAAAAATTAAATGGGGAATTAATTAAATAAACATTTAGGTGGCTTTTATTGATAAAATCACCCTTTGAAAAGGGGACGCCACACCTAAGGAAAACAAACTACTTTTATTTAATAATTTCCCTCTCATTGGGATTTCGAATTTTGTGCCTCCTTGCTTATAAAAGGAGTGCTAGGATCATTATTATTATTATGTTATGATGAAGTTATTTTGATACTCCATGCTTGGAGTTGGTATGCATGCCCATTGATATTTTCTCTCTCTCATGCTTGGAAGATCTTTGTAGCTGGTTATTGAGAATCAATTTGAAGAAGTTATTTGTGCAATCTCAAGTGAGATCCATGTCCTTGGCTTTAGCTAATTTTTAGACGAAGTTTGCCATTGAAATCTGCATGTTTTACTGTAGCGATTCACTGTAGCAGCTGGTTTGCGATCAAAAACAAGAGTTTTTGGGAGTACTTTTGGCAAATCGACTTTGGTGTATTGGTTTCTACTGTTTATATGCATTTTTGAGTGTGGTACAGTCAGCCTTTTGCATGCTTTCATTGCAGCGACCCATGTCTGAGTAGTTGTGGACTGTTTGTGAATGATAATTAACCAGATCTCTGTATGCTCATGTGCAGCGACAATCTGGGCAATGTTTGCGATCTCTTTCAGGGAAAATCTATGATGGTATTTGGTATGGTTGTGATCTGGTTTGGGTATGAATGAAGCTGCTGTGTTATTCCTTGGATCAGCGACTCCATTGAGGAAGGTATTGGATGTTTTAATGTATGCTTTGAACCTCCAAAGATCAGCGAACTGTATGGCACTATCTATTTGATCTTAGCTTTTATTTACATGATGTTTGAGCCATTCAAGGCAGCGATCTGAATATGTTTGTTTGGGTAAGATATTGAATGCCTGAGAAGGGGAGAATGCATGTTCCCTTGTCTTAATGATTCTCTAAATGATCATACCTGGCAACGATATGTGTAAAGGTATTTAGGAGTAATTTCAAGTGTTTCATGGTAGCTGGGTTATGCTTGCTTAATGCTCAATAACAGTGGTTTGCAATTGATGAAATAAGTTCAGATTTAATTCTTACTCTAAGAGCAATTACAGTGACTGAAAGGTGGAGTTTAGATCTGAATTTGTCTACCCTTCTTACATGCTTAGTTGGTCAGTGTTTGAAGACTTATTTGCAGCATTCTGAGTTAGGAATAGAATCTGATTTCTGAGGCCATTAGTTCAGCTAAGAATTAATTATTTTAACTCATTTGATAAAGGCCATTAAACCTTTACCTTCGGGTTTATTGAGTCATCTATTTGGCTGGTTCAAGTGGTTTGTGGTTGTGTTTTTGCAAATTTCAGTGGATTAGAGTATTGAAGTTGTTGATTAGCATATTTTCTATTGATCCCAGAAGTGGGATATTACAGTGCTTTTCTGCAGTTCCTGAAATAGATGGGTGCTTGTATGTTCTTACTGCTCCATTGGCTCCTGTGGGTGAGGCTGAGTAGGTTGCTCCTGGATTTCTGGGGTGTGCAAACCATGGCAAGATGTCCATGCTTATTATATATCCGGCATTTGGATAGGATGCTATCGTGATCAATGGGCTGCTTTCTTTTAAATCCTACTATTTCTAGTACAAGTCAATCTAGCAATTGCTTCTCCAGATCCAGATTCATGCATATTCGTGCATAGTTTAAGACTCTTGGATTTCTTGTGATGCAGCTATATATTCTCCTATTGCAACCTCAATTTTCATTAGAAAAGACTCCTAGTATTCCCTAGGTAGCAACGAGAGTCTTACCCAAATAGGAACCATGCATTGTACATCCTATGTCTGATTAAAAGTTGGAGACCAATGCTTCATAGAGAGTCATGCTTATTTCACAAAGCACGGCCTTGGAACTCTTTTGGAGGTATGGAAAGTGGTTTTAGATACACAAATGCACTAAACTAACCACACCTATAATCAATTAGGCCTAATCAGATAGACGTCAATAATACATACCTGATTACAAAAATAAGGGTCTAGTCTACATCATAGGAAAAGCTAGAACAGTAGAAATTTAATATTCTAAAAATACGAGTTTGGAGAACTTACAAGTCAAGCACTCGATAATAATTCAAACCCCCAGTAAAACCTGTTTTCTCAAACTGTTTTGCAAAATATTGGATTTCTTCCTCGGTAATCCAAGAAGGCAAGGTTGATGGAGCCTTGAGAACATCTAATATTCCTTGGTCTGAGGATGCAGCAAACAAATCTGCCTTCATCCCCAATAGAAACTTTTTCATAAGTTCTGTGCTATCATAACTTGCAAATTCTTCTTCTACTCTTCCAGGTTCCTGTGTGCCATTTCAAAGACCTTTTTGTAGTCAGTTCAGGGAAAAAACACAAGGATAGCCTTTGATAAAGTTTGAATACATATCAAGGATGTCCACAAGACACTAAACCTATACCCACCAAAAAATATATATAATGCAAACACCATTAATACATTCTGGAGGTCTTCTGCACCAACATAATTGCTCCACTCTAAAAGAAATTTGGGAACCCAGACTATTTTATGCAAGGGCTGACCAAGATGATATTTTGGACCAATAAAATAAACTTGGTAAAATGACCACTTGTTATGTGCTTTAGAGAGCCACTTATAGAAGATCACCTTTGAAAAGCACAAAGAAACTTTGCAAGTAACAATGGAAGAAACAAATGTTGAAGTATTGAAAAGAATTACAACCAAAATTACCAACACAAAAGTACATATTCATCAGTAAGAACAATGGCTGTTTAAAACCTCTAAACATTTGATTTTAAGGTTATGTGCCAAAATAACATTATCCATATAACACAATATATAAATGGGATCCATTCCCAATTTCAAAGCAAACATATAAGAAAACTCGACATCTAAGATAACAAAGCTCCCAACAAGAATTTTGGTAATGCTAAATAATCCCATAGCAGAAGTTTTACCTCGAGTACATGATCTCAAACAATTACAATCATGAGACTCATTATCCACCCTTCACACATAATATTCATTTTGTTTCTTAACTTCAACATTAAAACTACAAAGAAAGTACAGATATTCATATTATTGAGTTGACGAAAGAGTGCAAATGTACAATTACAATTATTTATGATAATAACTACTTACCAACATGAAACTGTAAATATATCAATTAAAGAACTACACAGAAAGCACACAAGATTTGCTCATTCATTAGCGTCGTGTTTAAAAGTATAACTTATAGGCTCCTAAAAGAATCTCGTCTCATATTCTCATACCTCTTGTCTACACTATAACCTTTATATATACTTCTTTCAAATGCATTTTGCATCATGTTCTTCTCATTGTGCTTTCTTTAAATGATGCTCAGTTGGGTATATACAACATGTTGGAAACAAAGCTTTACCATACCTCTAGCAGAGTGGTGAAAAGTAAGAAGCTGCTTAGGCAGCAACACCCTGGTTGCATAAATAGAATCGAGCATGTGACCAGAGTATGTTCCTAGTGCAAAGGTAAACATTGCACGAAGTGTCGGTTGTGGAGAAAAAATTTATGTTGCTGATGCAGTTAGCTGGAGAAAGATTTATGGCGACATTTATCAATTCAAAGGTGTCTCCTTCATCCACAATACAACCCCTCGATTGAGCTTTGCCTTGTATCAGCCTTTTGAAGCCAAGGTTCATATAAATAGAGGGATAGGGTCCTTGTGTTAGTACTAGTTGATGAACAAGGGGTTATGGTGCTCAAATGTAACAATTGTGTTATCTAGATGTGTATACAATAAATTGGTGCATTATATCTAAATATGTTTCATCTTATATGATGAATGTTGTGTTCCTTCACTTTTTATTGAATATGTATTAACGATTATGGATGTATTGTAGAATGTTTGTGTGTTTATTTTCAGTTGAATTATGGATGTAACGTAGAATAGTATTGTGTTCATTTTCAGTTGAATTTGGTGTTAAAAAGATACTGACAGTTTCCACAATTTCTTAGTTAACTTGGAGGCTTCCGATCACTCATAGCCCATCTCGGGCAAGTGCCATATTTGGTGATATTTGGTGAGCAAGTTCAAGTGATTTTATTTTTTTAGGTCTACACATGCATCATTAGATAATGGCCAACATTTTTTGTTTTTAATATTGAAATCTCCATAGAGATTTATTAGAGTTGCAGGTATAGGAGATGGCATGTTACAAAGGTTGTAATTAAAAAGAAGGTTTGAGAAACAATAAATGAAATATAGAATCACAAAAAAATAATTTCAATTCAAAAAGATCTATTTGATAGTATGTCTATCAGGATCTCTTTTATTTTTTATGGAGTTCCTCGTTCTACTACATGAGTGGTTGGCGGAATAGGCCACATCCATCATGAAAACCCTCAATCAATGGTGCGGATGGAGAAAAGGGTTAAATAACTACCTACTTTGGAAATCCCTAGAATGTTTTTTATGGATATTTGTGGCTGAGATAAGATCAATGGCTAAATGTAGTTTGCAGTAGGAACATGCTCTTTGGTGGACGAGGTAGATGCTCAATTTCTAAGGTTCAATAGGATCCCTTACTCAAAGTTGGCATTGTTGACCAAAATGCTAGTTTTGAAAAAGGGAGTTGAGGATGTTGAGATGCAGGAATATCCTTAGATGTGGGAGTTTCTGTGATTGACAAGTCGAAACGTGTGAGGTGCTAGTGGTATCATTGAGAGAAGGAAACTTATCCCTACTTTTGGTGGAGCTGGTCATGTACCACCCGATGAGGATGTTGAGATGGAGGAATTACTTAGATGTGGGAGTTTCTGTGATTGACTCATCGAAACGCGTGAGGTGCTAGTGGTATCATTGAGAGAAGGAAACTTATCCCTACTTTTGGTGGAGCTGGTCATGTACCACCCGACACATCTACAACAAAATATAGAATCAAATTACTTAAAGGAAAATTATAGCACATCGACTAGTGAACTACCCTACCTAAAACAATCTATCACATGCAATTCAGCAATAATGAAGAAGCCCTTGTGTTTATTTTCAAGCAAGCTGCCCTACTTTTGGTGGAGCTGGTCATGTACCACCCGACACATCTACAACAAAATATAGAATCAAATTACTTAAAGGAAAATGATAGCACATCGACTAGTGATCCACCCTACAACTTGTGAAACAATCCAGACAAGCATACCCAATTGTGGAGAGAAACTAAGTTTGGTGGAGCGTGCGGACATCTAGCATGCCTTCAATAAGTCTTAGAATTGAGTGTTTGTGAGGATCATATGGTCCAAGCATGCCACCACCAAGCAAAAATAACCCTCTAAGTGGAAATGCGCCAGCACCCTGTGGCAATATTCTCCCTTGAAATGAAACCCTCCATTGTTAGGTGGGAACTATACACCCTATAGCAGTAATCCACCTTGTCCGTAGACACCACCTCCAATGGTGAAAATGGTGTGTGGCCTACATTATGCATTTCTATGATATGACAGGATCGAGAATAATAAGAAACACCTCTTGGCTTGTGCAGAAATTTGAATAAGTTGTGTCAACATTAGAAGTTTGTGCGCTGAAATGGTTTCACAAATATGAGTGTGATAACATGTGGAAAAATGTAATTTATCATCAGATAGGGCCAAAAGCTCAAGATATCCAATTCTTGTATGAAATGGTTGAAAAATAAGCTCCATTCATCGTTAACAATACCTAGACTATGCTTACCAATGCCTTAACCTTTATCATCAGATAGGGCCAAAAGTTCAAGATATCCGATTCCTGTATGAAATGGTTGAACAATAAGCTCCATTCATCGTTAACAATACCTAGACTATGCTTACCAATGCCTTAACCTTTATAGTCCATTTTGTTCAAAGCTTTCAAACGTAACTCCTCAGTAGTGGATGAAATAAGTAAATTTGTATTAGATGAGGTAAAAGTCTCAAGATAAATGATGTATGCAGCAAATCTTTGGAAGAATAGGCTCCATAGGATTCAGAATACATTGACCATACTTACCAATACCTCCACCAATAGTCAATAGGATTAAGAAAAAGGCTAATGGCTCACCAATAGTCAAACTTCGAAAATTGGATGTCCAAGGCGGAATCAATGAACTTGAGAGTCGTGGATTGATAGTTTGGTTTCTTGGATTCTGTCCCTCTATTGCTTACAAAGACTGGACTAAAAATTTTTGGCGTACTAAAGGTGCGTATTCGATTTCATCCTAATGAGTATTTTTGGATGTTATTTACATCCGCGATTGATAGAGAGTTTACCTTTCAAGGAGGGCCAAGGTTTTTTGGGCGAGCGGGCCTTTTTATGAAACCTTGGCACCCGATGTTTAAAGCAGAAGAAGAATTTCCTTCTGTAGCTCCTATATGGGTATGGTTGTTTGGGCTTCCTGCTGAATATTGGAATAATAATGTATTCGCTGTGATTGGTAACACTCTTGGGTCCTATATGATGACAGTTGATTCTTCAATGCAGCTGGAACAAATGATCTATGCTCACATATGTGTGTTGATGGATCTCAACAAACCCTTGCCAAACTAAAATTTCTCTATGTAATATCCCAAACATGGGATCAATGGAAAATATGCAAACTAACAACTCTTCAATGCATCCCTCAACTGAAAACAGTGAACTACTTATACCAGTTGAGTAAATGACTCAATAAACCCGAGGGTAAGGGTTTAATGGCCTTAACTCATCCACTAAAAAATTCTACAATCTCATGGATGTATACGGCCACAATTAAAATCTGATCACTGTATTCTCCTAAATACAAATAGAGACAAACTACTGCATCTATGAAAGTTACTGAAACACTTATACATTCTGATCACGTGTTTATGCCTGGACTGATGCAAGATAGGTGATAAAGAATGCATACAGATCAGATTAGCCTCCTTACATGGTTTGTTGTTATCGGATCTTCAAGTCATGCAAAATAAAGAAAATGACAAAACAGGGTAAGTTGCTGTTCATTGAGCTTCAATTCATCCTTAACTCATACATACAAACCCAGTCGCCAACCTCAGATATAAACAGCTCTATATGAGACTCAATTTATATTAAATCGTTACCCAATATGGTATCTCAGCACCTTTACCCAGATCGCTGTTCATGGAACCCAAAATACATCAAAATATTAGTTAGAAGCAAGCTTTATTATCAACCATTGACAGTCCCCCAGATCGCTGATTTTAGGAGAACCAAAAACAAGCATTAAACACTCACAATCACTCCCAAATGGAATCGCTGTTCAGGAAAGGAGATAGATCTATTAATTAATAAATATGAATCTCTAGGTGAGATCGCTGGCAAGGAAAGAACAACAATCAAATTAGATAAGATCCAGACTTCTAAGCACATGAATCTAATACCAAATTAGTCCAATCAATTCGTTGTAATTAGAAGATAGAATCACACATTCAGCCAGTCGACTTATACTGAAAAATGTATTTAATTCAGCCCCCTAAACCTCACCAGGCTAGTCGCTAAAGCTGGAAGGAACTCCATATAACAGTCACACCAAAACATGCATAGATCTTAGTCAATTTCCTTCATAGAACAATCTATATCCAAGCTGGTCGACTTCATACAATATATGGTATACAAACAGCGCACAATCATCAATGATAAGTCGCCAAAGCTTAGAGAAGGAGAACACCAACAAATCGACTTGCAAAAGTATCAAACTCTTCGATTAATTATCAAAACCAGCTCAATAGAACCTCCCACGCAAGAGAGAGAGAGAGTAAATAATATCAATGGGCATGCATCCCAACTCCAAGCATGGAGTATCAAAATAACTTCATCATAACATAATAATAATAATGATCCTAGCACTCCTTTTATAAGCAAGGAGGCACAAAATTCAAAATCCCTAGGAGAGGGAAATTATTAAATAAAAGCAATTTGTTTTCCCTAGGTGTGGCGTCCCCTTTTTAAAGGGTGATTTTATCAATAAAAGCCACCTAAAATTTTATTTGATTAATTCTCCATTTAATTTTTTATATTTTGGGAATTAAATTAAATAATTATTGCTCTAAGCAATAATATTTAATTATTTAATAAAATGTTCCCCTTGCAACATCCTGAAGCCCACGGGGAAGTATAGGCTAAGGGTCTTCAGAAATGGGGACATTACAGTCCTCCCTTCCCAAGATTGTTGGTCCTCAAGCAATGCCAACGTGTGCATCCAAATGCAATGAAGTAGTTCTCCCACGGCCTTGCTCCCGTACCAATCAAGTGAAGAAGTCTTTGTATCAACTTGTGTTGCTGCTTCTTATGGGAACTCTGCAGTGTCTCTGGTTGCACTTTCTTTTTTAAGCCTGCACATGGAACAAACATGTTAGGAAAACAAGTGTTAAAAAACACCTTTTCAGCTTCCTCTCCATATCCCCAAGGCATGGATAAAGCACCACCCCCTTCCATACATGGGTTGTTCCCAAATGGCTTTAGAAGACTTCTCTTTTTCTCACAAATATAACCTGTAATGTCCGTCTTTTTTATAAAAAATTAAAAAGAAGGTAAAATCGATTTGCACATGTAATTTTAAAATGAAATTTTATAAATTGTGCAAATCAAAATAAAAGGGGAAGTTCGTCTTCACCTTGAGATAATAAAAACATGTTTTTAAAGGTAAATCAAGTGACTAGGCAAGTCGCATTTTCCTGAAAGCATTTAATAATTAATATTGGAGATAAAGTGATTATTCCTAAGCATGGGTCGACCCATATGAGCATCTTTTTAATATCCCTATGCATTTAATATTTGTTGTTGGTGAATTTCAGGCACATTTTTAAATGAGATTTCCTCCTAGATGATGGCGCCAAAGATAGAGAAGAACTTTGGAGGATGTGCAAACAAAAACTATAAAAGATGTGATTACTTTTTTTTTGGCATGTTGACGGTTTATGAAACTTATCTTCATGCTTGAAGAAGGGATGTATGCTCACTTATAATCAAAATAAAAGGTATTTATTAATACCACCATTTGTGAAATGTGTGCCCATAAAAGCTTAAAGTAATAAGTTTTTTGCAATCATTTCTCTCTATGTATGTAAGGTGCCATTTTTGGGAGAAGATATAAGCTTGCTTTGAGGGTTTGAAGTGTGATTTATGATGAATATCTTTTATTAAATGCTGTTGGTTTTTTCCTAATGAAGTCGACTTGTTTGGGCATATGCTAAGAGTGGTTTGAAGTGATTTTAAAGTATTTATAAATTTGTTGTTTAGATTTATTAATTGCAGATTTGGAACTGCATTTATTGACTCTTAAAGTGAAGGGAAAAGTGCTAGAATTGTGTTGCAAATTTTACCCTAACCCTGGCGACTGGGTTTTGGATTTTGGGGGTTGTTTTGAGGGGTTTCTAATACATGAAAAGATCTAGTTTTTATTATGGATAGAAACTCATAATTTTCCCTTTCTGTTGCACTTGGTTTCAATTCAAAAGAGTTAATATTTTCGAAGTTATGAATTTTCAAAGTTTTAGTTGATTTTCAGCAGTTTTATTTATTATTTTACTTCTGCAAAAGTATATTGGAAAAAAGAGTATAAATACCGACTGGATTGCCCATCTAAACCCTCACCTTGGCTCACTTCAACCCCATTTGGGTTGTATTGTAGCTGACACTAGGGTTAGTTGAGGTAAACCTAGAAGGGTTTATCTTCTAAGTTGTTTGTTTTTGTAAGTAATTAATAATATATTATTAATATCCCACAAGGGGATATTACAGTGGTATCAGAGTTTTCTTTCCTCTTTTCGTGTGGGTGTTTTGTGTATGCAGGGTGATAAGCAGTTGTTTTATAAGAGGAGAAATAAGGGAAAATATGGACGAAGGGCCTTTCACACCGGATCAAGTCAAATTTCTACAAGAGCTAATGCAAGGATGTGGTTTGGAACTTCAAAAAACCATGAGTGATCAAATGACCAAACTGATCACGGAAGTTGTGGGCAATGGCATGACGCCAAACTCCAATGGCGAAGGAAGTTCACATAGTGGGGAGAAGAATTCAACACAACCCAATCCTAAGTTCTTTAAAGGCACTTTCCTTCCTAAGGAGAATCATAGAGCTTTTGAGGAACCTTCAATAGTGGAAATCATTGAGGCATGCAACAAGGAATACAACACTTTGCATCCGGCCATAAGGGCCATACTTACTTTTGATGACTTTTGTGCCTTAAAGATGGGAAGCAAGACCAAAACAGCCCATAGGCAACCCCATGCGGATATCCAACAAAGGTTGGGAAAAGTCTCTCTACCAAGCTTCGATGGAACCAACAAAATCACGGTAAGAGCTTTGTTACAAAAGATGGAGACCAATTTCTCCCTCAACCCCATGCAAGAAGAAGCCCTCAAGTTTGTTACTCTTCACTTAGAAGGCATGGCACATGAGTGGTGGTTTCATGGTATGCACACCCAAGGACACGACTTGATCCACACAATGGAAGGATTTAGTCACAGGATCATGGAGAGATTTGATAGAAAAGATCCGGAGCTTCATTTTAGGGAGTTGGCCCAATTGAAACAAATAGTGTTGAAGAATATGTAGCGGATTTTCAAAAGGTTGCAGTGATGGTACCGGATGTCAGTGAGAGAAAGTTGATAGTTCTCTTTACAGAAAACTTGATAGAGCCATTGAAAGGTTTGTTAAGAGCTTTTAACCCATGTACCTTGCAAGAATGTATTACTAAATCTCTAGATTTAGAATGTCTAGATTTGGGCCAAAAGGAATGTGTCCAGCTTATAGCCCCCTAAAGGGGATTATGGGCCAAAAGGACAGCATGTCTAGAAACCAATAACTCTCAAAGAGGTCATAATTGCTAAAGGACAAATCCAGAGGTGGATTTAAAGGACATTGGCCAAGGTATCTGATCTACAAACAAAAGGTAATCAGCCCCCCCCCCCCCAGGGTAAATTTCGATGCAAGGAGAAAGACAATCCAGGAAAAATCCCTTTGGATCATCAAAAGAGGCCCCTCCAAAGTGCCAAATGGGACCCAACCAGCCCTATGTTCCACCACATAGAAACCAATCCCAAAAAAAGCCGAAAGCCAATGGTATGCAAAAAGATGATCAGAGAGATGAGCTAAGAAGGAAAGGATCTGGGACAAATGTTTTGATTCCTCATAAGGCTCCGAGTGGGTAAGAGGTCATAATTGCAAAGGCAGAGGAGAGAGAATAAAGGAAAAATTTATTTCATTGAAGTCCAGATAGATTCAGATTTTGATTTGATTTCAGTTTGGATTCTAATGATACTAATGAAGTGGTGAATGAGGGGGATGATGAGTTATGTACAAGAAGAAGATGAGGAAGAAATTGAAGGAGCATTGGCATTGCAATGTATTTGAATCAATCCTTTGAGCAATATATATGTCTGTGATTGAATTTAAATCCTCTCTGTATTCATTGTTGTCATCTGATCTCCCATTGCATTTCGGTTACCTGTGTATGATGTGGTATTGCATCTATATGGTCTGTGTTTATGTTGCAAAGCTTATGTTCTTCATTCCTCGGTGCATCACCTCCATAGTTTAGGTTTTATTGTACGCATTTCTCTCTCCCTGTCTCCTTGGTAGTTAGGTTAGTTTTTGGGTGAACCTCTGCGTTTTAGGTATGCTATGCAAACAAAAGGTAATCATCCTCATTGATCAACCTAGTGGGGCCACTCATAATTTTATTAGTGAGAGATTGGTAACAAGGCTTGGCTATGTAATGAAGTTTTTCAAGGTTTCAATGTTACCATAGCTGATGGATATATTTTAACATGCTCTAGACGGATTTCCAAACTTTCTATCACCATAGAAGATTATGAACTTATTGATGATTTTTACATGATTAATATGGATGACATGGATCTTGTGTTAGGAGTACAATGGTTGCATTCTTTGGGGGATTTCACCCTCAATTATAAAGACCTAATGCTCAAATTCATGATTGGGGAAAAAAACATCATTTTCCAAGGTATGACAAGACACTTTTCTCTTTGCAAATATCCACCAAGGGAAGTAGAAATATGCTCTGTATCTTTTATATCAGCTGATTGGAAAGACTTAATCACCCTTGAGTATGTAAAAAATCAGTTTTCTAATGATATGGTTGAAGGGTTGATTGTGGATGAAAGGCACAAGGTGATAGATGGTCTTATTCTTTACAAGGGAAGGGTGTATTTAACACCAAAATCAGAAGTTAAACATCTGATTTAAAAATCAGCACATGATGCCCCCACAAGTGGACATCAAGGATACTTCAAGACCTGCAAGTTGGTATGGGAAAGATTTACTTGGAAAGGTATAAAAGGAGATGTTCTTAAGTATGTTAGAGAATGTGTTGTATGCCAAAGAAATAAGAATGAACATACTTTTCCAGCTGATCTTTTGCAGCCCCTACCTATTCCCTCTCAAAAGTGGGAGAGTGTGTCCATGGATTTTGTTACTAGACTGCCCAATGTTAATGGTAAGACTTGCATGTATGTAGTAGTGGATAGACTCACTAAGTATGCTCACTTTTTTCCACTCCCTACTAAATTTGATGGTCTTATGATTGCTGATTTGTATTTCAGAGAAGTTTTTAAATTGCATGGTGTGCCTAAGAACATTGTGAGTGATAGGGACAGCAGATTTATGAGTCTTTTTTGGCAAGAATTATTCCGGTTAGTTGGAACGGAACTCACTTCAAGTACTAGTTATCACCCACAAATGGACGGACAAACTGAAATAGTAAATAAATGGGCAGAGGAGTACTTAAGATATTATGTTTCAAGGCAGCAGTTAACTTGGGTAAAATGGTTGCATCTACCTGAATTTTGCTATAATACTACACATCACATGTCCATTGGAATGTCCCCTTTTAAGGCTTTATATGGTTATGATGCTAACTCTTTCATGGATATAATGATGACAGATAGTAGAGTGCCTAGTGCACAAGAGTTAGTGCAACAGAGTATCGACATTGTGAAATCTCTCAACGAAAATTTGCACCATGCCCAAAATAGGCAAAAAGTGTATGCAGATAAGCACCGGAGTGAGAGGACTTTCGACGTGGATGATTGGGTATTTCTTAGATTGCAGCACTATAGGCAATCTAGTCTCAAGCAAAGTGGCAAGGAAAAGTTGAAGCCACGTTTCTATGTGCCCTACAACTTGTAAAAGAATCGGTGAGGTGGCTTATGAATTGAAGCTACCCGGAGATGGTAAGATTCATAATGTTTTTCATGTTTCTTGCATTAAAAAGGCACTTGGGCAAAATGTTGTTCCTTCTTTGGAGTTACCCCCTTTAGATGAAGAAAGTAAATTGATCTTAATTCTGGAACCTATTATGGAAACAAGAGAAAGAAATTTAAGAAAACGTGTCATCAAAGAATACTTGGTCAAATGGAAGGACCTTCCATTAGAGGATGCTACATGGGAAAATGCTTCAATTTTAGATCATCCAAGTTTACAATTGCTTGAGGGAAAGCAATTTTGGGAAGGGAGGACTGTAATGTCCCTTTTTTTATAAAAAATTAAAAAGAAGGTAAAATCGATTTCCACATGTAATTTTAAAATGAAATTTTATAAATTGTGCAAATCAAAATAAAGGGGAAGTTCGACTTCACCTTGAGATAATAAAAACATGTTTTTAAAGGTAAATCAAGTGACTAGGCAAGTTGCATTTTCCTGGAAGCATTTAATAATTAATATTGGAGATAAAGTGATTATTCCTGAGCATGGGTCGACCCATATGAGCATTTTTTTAATATCTCTATGCATTTAATATTTGTTGGTGACTTTCAGGCACATTTTTAAATGAGATTTCCTCCTAGATGATGGCGCCAAAGATGGAGAAGAACTTTGGAGGATGTGCAAGCAAAAGCTATAAAAGATGTGGTTACTCCTTTTTTAGCATGTTGACGATTTATGAAACTTATCTTCATGCTTGAAAAAGGGATGTATACCCACTTATGATCAAAATAAAAGGTGTTTATTAACACCACCATTTGTGAAGTGTGTGTGCCCATAGAAGCTTGAAGTAATAAGTTTTTTGCAATCATTTCTCTCTAAGGCGTCATTTTTGGGAGAAGATATAAGTTTGCTTTGAGGGTTTGAAGTGTGATTTATGATGAATATCTTTTATTACATGCTACTAGTTTTTTCCTAATGAAGTCGAATTGTTTGGGCATATGCTAAGTGTTTTGGAATGATTTTGAAGTATTTATAAATCTGCTGTTTAGATTTATTAATTGCAGATTTGGAACTGCATTTATTGACTCTTCAAGTGAAGGGAAAAGTGTTTGAATTGTGTTGCAGATTTTACCTTAACCCTAGCGACTAGGTTTAGAATTTTGGGGGCTGTTTTGAAGGGTTTCTAATACATGAAAAGATTTGGTTTTTATTATGGATAGAAGCTCATAATTTTCCCTTTCTGTTGCACTTGGTTTTGATTCAAAAGAGTTAATATTTTGGAAGTTATGGATTTTCAAAGTTTTAGTTGATTTTCAACAGTTTTATTTATTATTTTACTTCTGCAAAAGTATATTGGAAAAATGAGTATAAATACTGACTGGATTGCCCATTTAAACCCTCACCTTGTCTCACTCCAACCCCATTTGGGTTGTATTGTAGTTGACACTAAGGTTAGTTGAGGTAAACCTAGAAGGGTTTATCTTCTAAGTTGTTTGTTTTTGCAAGTAATTAATAATATATTATTAATATTCCACAAGGGGATATTACATAACCATTGTCATTTGCCCTTACTTTCCATGCAAAATCAGAATTAGGAGAGTAAAACATCCATGCATAATTCCATATAAAATTCCGTTGGGAGTATAAGAGCATGTAAATCATATGAGGGTTTGAGTGGAGAACTTGATTACTCTTCTTATGATGTGGCCGATAATCATAAGGAATGTCGAATGCAACTAATGCCAACAACCATGAACCATTCTTTTCATTACCATAAAATGTGCATGTAACAGAACCAGCTGGGTGGCTGTCATAAAAGAGTGCAGCAACAGCTATATTCATTGAAAATATGTTCGTGGCTGTCTCGGAAAACTCAAAAGTACATATCACTCCGTCCTTTATTTTATTATCAAACTCAGCCCTCATACTCCATGTAAAGTATGTCATGTAAGTGCACAAAAAGTGAAGCAAAATCAAAAGGTTACCTTGCTAAATGAATTCACCACATGGCAGCTTATGCTTGCTTGTTCCCATCTTCCAATTGTGTTTTCCATATTGTAAGTAAACAACTGCACCTATCTCCCCCCAATTGCTCCACTTAAGGTCAAGTATGCATTCCAAATTTGTGCTTGGAATGTTAGCAATGGAACCACATGCAAGAATGATTGAGTTTGACTGGAAATTATCACCTTTCGGGGTTGCTTCCTTGTCCACAGCAACAAAATTGCCATTACAACATTTCCCTTCATGAGAGGCCTTCGATAACTTCTCCTTCCCACACATACTCATAAGATCCCATGAGGCATCCTTCATTTCTTTTCTCAAGTTAGCACAACACTTTTGATGATCATGCCAAAACAAAAAATCATTGTTGGGAAGACTTACCCAATCAAACAATTTGCTTCCTTTAGCATGTTGCCCATGATCCCACATGCTAAGATCCATCATGAAGTGGGAAAATAAACCATACCTTAGGTTGTCCTCACTCTTTTCAAAACTCATAATTTCTGGAGCACTCTCTTCCCTTGATGCATGGAATTGGGAAGCCTTTAAAAATGGAATAAGGGTGCTCCCCACCTTCCTAGCCTGCTCATCAAACTCATTCTCACTTGACATATGACTAGGATCATCAAAAATCATCTTAGAATTAGAAACCATTTTCCCCCCATGACATAAGAACAATAGAACATTCAACTTGATCACCCCGTAACCACATGGAAGAATCAAAACAAATAATTTGAAGTGGTGGCTTACTTCTTCATACTATGGGGTAATATGTGCATGATGATACCCCCTTGTTTCAACTCCATCATTCACATAAGAAAAGGGAAAATCAGAAATGCAAGAAAAATTGTACCATTTATTGAGCTCATGGTTTTTCCTTATGTAAGGAAGCAACATAACTGAAACAAAAGGCTTGGGGCTACCCATCATACCTTTGTGCCATGTAGTACCCTTATTTCGAAAGGCCTTCATGATTATCACTTGTGCCTTGAGCTTTCCAAAGTGAATGGCTGAATATTGTTTTGCCCATTGGTGAGAGGAAACAACAGAATCAAAAAGATTAGACACATCTTTCTTTAAAGCACTGTCGAGCTTCCCATGTTCATTAACTTCATCATCCTCATTAGCCAAATCAAATTCTGAATAATCCATTACCTTAGCATCTGATTTTTCTGTGCCTTCACATTTGGTGCAAGTATTAGATACAAAAAGCTCATTATTATGCATCAAAGAACTCATACCTTGAGGATCCATTCCCATATTCTTTTTTTGAAGACTTGGCTTCTATATATGTCTTCACCTTGATTTGATTCATGACACCTTTTGCCAAGGTGTGAGAAATGCATGATGCCTCCTGTCTCAATTCTTCCTTAAGCACATTCAACAAATGTTGAGGAATATTATCATATTTATCTATCACCATAGACATGATACTTTGTATTGCAACCATTACCTTTTTTGAACGATTATCTTGTATGAGCCCAAAGAATACCTCGAACATATGAAGGATAAGATCATTACAACCAAGATCTAACATCAATATACAAGATCTTACATTTGCCATAGTTTCAAAAAAATTTACCCTCTTGTTGTAATAAGGGCTTGTGACGTTCCAAAGGCCTTGAAAACTTCCGACCATGTGTTCGAAAATGTCTCTCATGATATCATCACTGTAGGGCAGATTAGGGGCTATGACCCTTGTGACTTCAGCAATGCAAGTAACAACCATAATTTTCACTCTCACATCTTCATGCCAAAAGATCTTAGGCTTAATCAACTAAAACATCAATGAATGAATCATGTACTTATCTGATTGCTTGACCATGGCTAAACAATTTGTTATTTCTTCCAAGTCCTTAAGCAAGGCATCTTCGGAATGATGCGGATGCTTAAGCTTCTTCCCAACCCTAATGATCATTTCCTTCAAACCACCTTCACTCATTAAATCCATGGTTCTACTCAACCTCTTATCTCTGCATACAAATATGAAAATACAAATCCTGCATTCACAAATGACCCACATGAATAGAGAAAGGAAGCTTTGATACCACTGTAATATCCCAAACCTGGGATCAATGGAAAATATGCAAACTAACAACTCTTCAATGCATCACTCAACTGAAAACAACGAACTACTTATACTAGTTGAGTAAATGACTCAATAAACCCGACGGTAAGGGTTTAATGGCCTTAACTCATCCACTAAAAAATTCTACAATCTCATGGATGTATACGGCTGCAATTAAAATCTGATCACTGTATTCTCCTAAATACAAATAGAGACAAACTATTGCATCTATGGAAGTTACTGAAACACTTATACAATCTGATCACATGTTTATGCCTGGACTGATGCAAGATAGGTGATAAAGAATGCATACAAATCAGATTAGCCTCCTTACATGGTTTGTTGTAATCGGATCTTCAAGTCATGCAAAATAAAGAAAATGGCAAAACAGGGTAAGTTGTTGTTCATTGAGCTTCAATTCATCCTTAACTCATACATACAAACCCAGTCGCCAACCTTAGATATAAACAACTCTATATGAAGACCCAATTTGTATTGAATCGTTACCCAATATGGTATCTCAGCACCTTTACCCAGATCGCTGTTCATGGAACCCAAAATACATCAAAATATTAGTTAGAAGCAAGCTTTATCATCAACCATTGACAATCCCCCAGATCGCTGATTTTAGGAGAACCAAAAACAAGCATTAAAACACTCACAATCACTCCCAAATGGAATCGCTGTTCAGGAAAGGAGATAGATCTATTAATTAATAAATATGAATCTCTAGGTGAGATCGCTGGCAAGGAAAGAACAGCAGTTAAATTAGATAAGATCCAGACTTCTAAGCACATGAATCTACTACCAAATCAGTCCAATCAATTTGCTGTAATTAGAAGATAGAATCACACATTCAGCCAGTCGACTTTTACTGAAAAATGTATTTAATTCAGCCCCCTAAACCTCACCAGGCTAGTCGCTAAAGCTGGAAGGAACTCCATATAACAGTCGCACCAAAACATGCATAGATCTTAGTCGATTTCCTTCATAGAACAATCTATATCCAAGCTGGTCGACTTCATACAATATATGGTATACAAACAGCGCACAATCATCAATGATAATTCGCCAAAGCTTAGAGAAGGAGAACACCAACAAATCGACTTTGCAAAAGTATCAAACTCTTCGATTAATTATCATAACCAGCTCAATAGAACCTCCCACGCAAGAGAGAGAGAGAGAGAGTAAATAATATCAATGGGCATGCATCCCAACTCCAAGCATGGAGTATCAAAATAACTTCATCATAACATAATAATAATAATGATCCTAGCACTCCCTTTATAAGCAAGGAGGCACAAAATTCGAAATTCCTAAGAGAAAAATTATTAAACAAAAGCAATTTGTTTTCCCTAGGTGTGGCGTCCCCTTTTCAAAGAGTGATTTTATCAATAAAAGCCACCTAAATATTTATTTAATTAATTCCCCATTTAATTTTTTTATATTTTGGGGATTAAATTAAATAATCTTCATAATTAAATAATTAAATAATTATTGCTCTAGGCAATAATATTTAATTATTTAATAAAAATGTTCCCCTTGCAACATCCCGAAGCCCACAGGGAAGTATAGGCTAAGGGTTTTCAGAAATGGAGACATTACACTCTAGTTGTGGAGGAAAATCATTGGGATCAAGTTCTGGATTATGAAAACATTCCTTTTAGATGCTAGATATGCCATGAGTATGGACATATGTTGAAAGATTGTCCACTTAAAGCTCCAAAACCTTCTGCAGAAGGAAAGCATCAGGAAGATTTTATTATCCCTGAAAAAAGAAAACAGTGAGGAAAATTTTCCAAGAGTACATAAAAGGTGGTAAATACAATAGGGAAATGGAGACAAAGATAATGATGATACCTTGGAGTCCCAGATTCGAGAGACATAGATGAATAAATAAGACAAAGAAGCAAATCGGCAAGTGGTGGAAGGACAGAATCAGCTCACTGTTTTTCAAGCCCCACCTATGCAGGATACAGCCCAAACCACAATGAAGAGCTATCACCACAAAACTAAGTATAAAGAGCAATTTGATAACCAAAATTAATAGGTAGGCGAATTTGAGAACAAGGATCAATCTCTAGCATTGATGGAATACCCTACGGAGCAACAAAAAATAGACTTACCTTTAGGAATGGCCCAGGAAACAAGTAAAAAATTGAAGATGGACTCTAATATTTAGGTTGGACACAAATCAAATAAGACCAACCTTCAGAAAGGTCAGAAATTGAGTAATAATGGAGCTATTAGGGATTTCTCTCAAATTTTCCATCACTCGTCTCAATGAAGGTTATCACATAGAATATAAGGGGGTTCAATGGTAGCCCTTCTAAAATACATGAAATCAAAAGAATGATTCAAACCCATCATCCTATTATGGTGTTTATTCAAGAAACCAAAGCCTCGATAGAGCTTATGTCAATTTTAGTGGCAAATATATGGCCCAAAGCCTAGAATATATCCCTTAGTTCTCAAGGAGCTTCGCGAGGTTTTATATCCATCTAGGATCAAAAAGTGATTACAATGTTCAATTCTTGTGCTACTAGAGGTGTTTTGCTCATACATGCTTACTCTAAGGTGGATGCCCAACAGATTCTGTTCATGAATCTTTATGCTCCCACTACTGCGGAAGATAAATTACGGCAATGGCAGTATATAGATTCTTTGATTCGATCCTTTACTAGTATTTCGGTTGTCCTTGAAAGGGAATTCTATACTATCCTCAATTTACAGGAAAAACAAGGCGGGACTTCCCAATTGGATATAAGCTCATCCATTATGACCAGCTACATACAATCTCTTCAATTGGTGGATGTTGGGATAATGACATGGGCCAATAGGAAACTAAGCTTAGATTTTATTTTGGAGTGGTTGGACCGGTTTTTGGTGTCTAAAGAATGGTGGTTATAGGAGTTTATCCCTTAGGCTCAAATTCTAAATAACAATGAATCAGATCATAGGCTAGTGTGTTTGGAGATAGGTAAATCAGTTCCTTGTCATGCCCCCTTCAAGGTTCCAGTTGATGTGGCTCCGACATGAAGATATAGGTAAGCTAATTGAATGAGGGTGGCTAGAAGGAAAACCTAGGTATGGAACACATGTTTTCCTTTGCCAAACATTTGTCTTATCTCAAGGGCAAGCTAAAAACTTGGAATTGGACTGAGTTTGGTGACATTAAGAAGAAAAAAATACAAACTCTAAACCAGTTGGAAGAGTTGAATCCTCACCTTCGTATTTCTAGAAGTAATGATCTTCTTCAGAAAGAACTCCTTTTGAGAGCTGATTTTCATGAATGGGAAACCAGAGAGTTAATTTTGTGGAGACAAAAATCTAGAATCCAGTGGTTAATTGAAGGTGACAAAAATTCTGCCTTCTTTAATAAATCTTTGTTGGCTAGATAGGCTCATAACCACTAAAACTCTCTTATCAAAGCAAATGGCAAGAAAGAGTACTCATTGGAGGGAATGCAACAAGTTGCACAGCAGTAGTTCCATCAGTTTACAGCCGACTAGACTGCTCAGAAACGCCCGGTACAGGTTGCACAGCAGTATTTCCGTCAGTTATTTACAGCCCACTAGACTGCTTGGAAACGCATGGTACCCCCTTGTATCAGGCTTGATACGTACCGAGTACGGGTACGGGTACGGTCTAGGTACGCTGCATGTACATACCTACAGGCCCACAGTATGTCCTAGGTACGGAAATCCATACCCGGGGCCTGTAGGTATGTACCTGCAGCATACCCGCTCCAAAGATCCGGCATTTCCAACTTAAAATCATTAAAAATAACTAATTAAAAAATAACATAACCTAACCCTAATTTCACCCTAAAAGACACCCTTAAAAACCTATTTATATGCCAACCCCTCTTGTTAATTCTCACACTCATATTTTGGCATTTTGCTAATTTTGAACTTGAAGGAGAGAAAGAGAGCTTGAAGGAGAGAGAGAGAGGGAGCTTGAAACCAAGAACTTTGAAGCTTTTGCTACTTCTTTGTCTAATGTTTCACTACTTGGCATTGATGACGAATTTCCAAGGAGCCCTTCACAAGGGTTTAGCAATGGAGCTAGTGGGAGTGGAGCTGCAAGTGCCATCTATGAAGAAGATTTTGAGGATCATCTAGATGATATGTTCTAGGCTTTTAGCCCTAAGAAACTGAAAGTGAAGCAAGTTGAGAACTTGAATGTATTAAATTATTAACAATTATATTTTGAACTTTATGAATCAACACAAACTCAAGTCTCAATTCTCAAAGTATTTGAAATTTGTTTTCATGTTCCATGAATGATTGTATGAGTATTAAATTTCAATAAGTATGCAAACGCTTCTTTAAATTTATATACATATCTATATATATTTATATGCATATATAAATGTACCCACAACATATTGTACCCGAAGTTTTTAAAATTTTGTTGTTTCAGCGTACCGTACCCGTACCTGTATCCGAACCCATACCCGTACTGAAACAGTCTAGACAGCCCAATCTCTGCATGAAATAGCCCAACACAAAGTATTGGATACCCTCCCATGTCCTTTATCACAACAAGATAATGAAAAGCTCATTTGTTCAGTTACGGAAAATGAATTGCAGAAGGTGGTGTTACGGATGAAGAAACCGAAAACTACTAGACCGGATGGTTTTGCGATTGAATACTACCAAACTATTTGGGATATTATTAATGAGGACCTCCTTCAAGTTGTGGAAGAGGTAAGGACAGCTAAAACAATGCTACAAGAAATTAACAAAATCTTTATAGCTCTTATTCCGAAAGGTAATGAGGTGGAGGATATTTCTCACTTTAGACCTATAGCTTTGTGTAATGTTTTGTATAAAATAGCTACCAAAATTATGGCAAAAAGGTTGAAACCACTTCTTTAAAAAATCATCTCCAGAACACGGGGGATTTGTTCCAGGTTGTCAAATCCATGATGAGATCATGTTAGCCCAAGAAGCCTTACATTTGATGGACATTCAGAAATCGTCTTCTATGTTTGTTTGGCTTGATCTCTCCAAAGCCTATGATAGAGTGGATTGGGATTTTCTATGTCAAGTTTTGACCAAATTTGGCTTCTCTGGGGAATGGATAGCTTGGCTAAAAGCTTGTTTATCTTCAATCTCCTTTTCTGTTCTAGTTAATAGCACTCCATCTCACATCTTCTAGGCTTCGAGGGGGATACGTCAAGGAGATCCTTTATCACCCTTTTTATCCATCTTTCTAGCCGAGTGCCTTGGCAGATTACCAAATAAAGCTTGTCAAGAAAAAAGATCAATGGTATTAAATTGGCCAAAGAAGCTCATCCTCTTAGCCATCTTCAGTTTGTGGATGACTCTATGCTTTTAGGCGAAGCCACTTGCTTGGAAGCCTAACAGTTACAGAAGTTTCTTCAGGTTTTCTCTAGAGCCATTGGTCAGTTGATTAATCATGCCAAATCTAGTATTATTTCCTTTCACTGCTCAAGTAGACAGGAGGAACAAATTCTTAATATTTTCCAATTCAGAAATGGCTCTCTTCTGCTCCAATATTTAGGGGTCCCTCTTGCATCTAAGTAGAACCGTGTTTGGCACTATTGACAAAAAATCTGTCTAAAAATGTGAAAAATGTACTAATAAATGGCTATCCTAAATAGGAAGAATGACATTCGTCAAGGTTGTCCTTCAAGTCTTGCCAATTTGTCTCCTTTGTCTTGAATATTGCGGGTAGAATTCTGAAACAATTGGATTCCTTATGCCAGAAATTCTTATGGAGTGGCTTGCAAGGAAAAAGAAAGTGGTCTCTAGTGAAATGGGAAACTCTTTGTCAGCTTAAGAAGGAAGGGGGCTTAGGATTCAGATCTTTCTCCAAGCAAAATAAGGCCCTCGCAGCTAAACTCTCTTGGAGGATGCTCGTGGCTCCAAACGAATTGTAGGCTGCCAATATTAGAGCTAAATATGTTGAAAATAACTCCCCAGATAGAATCATTTGGTTGTCCCTTCCCTCCAAAGGATCACCCATTCTGGTTGTTTTGAAAGTTGGAGAAGAGCTTTTAAAAAAACATTTATTATGGATTGTGAATGAAGGTCAAAATGCTAATTTCTGGACGGATTCTTGGGATGGGCATCTTCCAATCATTATCAAATACCCAGAGTTACAGACAACCATGGATAAGTTGCATGAAATAGGATTGGAGTAAGGTTGCTAATTATTGTAAGCTAGCTACTCATTCCTGGGAAATTGGCCAACGCTAGATTTCCTATTCTGGAATGGCCCATTCGTATTGAGGAGAAACAACAAACTCTTCTAACTAATATTCTTAAGGCCTGCCCTCTTTAAACTTCTCCACTGTCTGATTCCTTAGCGTGGGGAAAAAAATCCACAGGGGTTTATACAATATCTTCAGGATATGCTGCTTTAACCAGGGGTATTTCTCATCCTCTAAGGGATATTTTTAGTTACATATGGCAGCCTCTTATATGCCCAAAGGTGAGCTTCCTTGTATGGTTGGTTTTAAGGAGGAGAGACTTATCATAGATAGACTCATGAAATAGGGCTTTTATGGTGCATTTCGATGTGCTTTATGTTTGGATAATGAGGAGACTCTTTCTCATTTGTTATTCCAACGTCCTTTGGCAGTCTACTTATGGCAGCTTTTATCTAAATTGTTTAACCTTCCTTGGATTAGCATTCACTCTTTTGAGCTGTTGATAAGAGATTGGCATAGTCACCAACCCAAAGGTTAGAATCTTTTGTCGGCATTATGGTCTGGCATAAACCTTCTCCTTTGGAACATTTGGAAGGAACGAAATAGCAGAATTGTCCATAAAGACAGTAGAGACATAAATTATGTTTGGGAGAATCAAAATCAATGTTACAGAATCTATCAAAAATAAGATTTGTATACCTCAAATTCTCACCCCTTCCCGAGATTGCTTGTCCCGAAGCAACTGTAGAGCTGGATGCTATAGTATAGACTCGCCCTCCCATGTAGCATCCTCCACTGGTAACTCTTTCCACCTCACCAGGAACTCCTGAATAACTCTATTCCTCAGTCTCCTCTCTTGGCTGTCCAAGATCTCCTCTCGCACTAAGTCCAATCTCCCTTCTTCATCCAGGGATGGTAACTCTATATAAGAAATAATGTGCTGCCCCAAGGCCTTTTTCAAGCAAGATACATGAAAGACATTGTGTATCTTACTCTCAGAAGGCAACTCTAGCTCATATACCACTTCACCAACTCTCCTCAACACCCTGTATGGCCCATAGAATCGCGGCTTGAGCTTTTCAGCCCCACTCTTCTTGAGAGTACTCTGTCTATAAGGCTGAAGACGTAGAAAAACCATGTCTCCTACCACAAATGATCTCTCCACTATGTGCCTATCTGCATACATCTTCTGCTGATTCTAGGCCCGCTGAATATTTTCCTTAAGTACCTTAAGGATGTCCTGACTATCTTGTAAACTCTCCTGTAAACTCTCCTGAAACTTGAGAGCTCTACTATCCCCAAACGCCAAATCAACAAAAGATCTCACATCATACCCATACAGTGCTCGGCATGGAGTCATACCGATAGACATATGGTAAGTTGTGTTATAGCAATACTCACATAAATAAAACAACTTTACCCATGCCTTTTGCTGTCCCACAACATAGTTACGAAGATAACCCTCTATCCATTTGTTCACAATCTCTGTCTACCCATCTGTTTGAGGGTGATAACTAGTGCTAGGAGTCAACTCAGTGTGAACCAAACGGAAAAGCTCCTGCCAAAATATGCTCATAAACCTGCTATCCCGATCACTAACTATGTTCTTCGGAAGTCCATGCAACCCAAATATCTGATGGAAGAACAAATCAGCCACATGAGGTGCCTTAAAACTGGAAGGGACAGCTAAAAAGTGTGCATATTTTGTCAACCGATCAACTACTACATAAATGCGATCATTCCCTTGCACCACGGGAAGACCTGTAATGAAATCCATTGAAATACTTTCCCACTTCTGCTCTGGAATTGGCAATGGCTGTAGCAAACCTATTGGAAAAGTATGCTCTTACTTGATCTGTTGACAAGACATACACTCACAGACATGGCACAAGACATCATCCTTGAGACCCTTCCAGGAGAATCTCTCTCTAATTTGCCTGTATTTAATACCCTCGATGTCCTGCAAGTGGTGCATCATGGAAAGCATGCATAATCTTCTCCTAAAGCTCAGATTATGGAACTAGGTAAATTCTGCCCTTATACAAGATCAAATCAGCTATTACCTTATACCGGCCATCTTGAATTTTTCCATCCATAATGTCACATGTCCAAGTGTTTTTGGAATACTCAACTAACAGTTGAGATTTCCAATCTGTTGAAATCTTGCTCAATGAACATAGGGCAGCGAGATGGGGTTTCCTGGAAAGTGCATCAGCCACTACATTCTTCGTCCCCTTGACATACTCAATGTCAAAATCATATGCCTGGATTCTGTTGACCCATTTTTGTTGCCTCTCATTAAGTTCCTTTTGTTCCAGGAAATATTTCAAGCTGTTGTGGTCGGTTCTCACCACAAATTTTCCACCCACCAAATACTGTCTGAACTTTTCCAAAGCATGCATAATGACAAGCATCTCCTTATCATAGGTGGAGTACAATCTCTCATTATCTCTCAACTTCCGGCTCTCGCAGGCAATAAGATGGCGATCCTGCATAAGAACTGCACCAATCCCCAATCCTGAAGCATCACACTCTAAAATGAAGGGTCGTGAGAAATCTGGAAGAGCCAAAACTGCACAGGTGCTCATAATTACCTTGCGCCTCTCAAATACTACCTGTGCCTCATCTGACCAACTGAATGCACCCTTCCATGTAAGATCTGTCAATGGAGCTACCAGCTGAGAATAACCCTTCACAAACATCCTGTAGTAACCACATAACCCCAAGAATCCTTGCAAGTCAAAGATATTCCTGGGTGGTGGCCAATCATGCATTGCTTGTATCTTCCCCTGATGGACCTTAACCCCATTGGCCCGAATGACATGCCCAAGATATAATATCTCTGTAAGTCCAAATTCACACTTGGACATCTTAGCAAATAAAGACTGAGTCTCCATTATGCTAAGTAACTCATCAAGATGCCTCAAATGATCATCCCATGTCCTGCTATAAATCAGAATATCATCAAAAAATATCAACACATGACTGAAATGTGTTCATACATGACTAAATGTAGCAGGGGCATTAGTGAGTCCAAATGGCATCACCAAGAACTCATAGTGCCCGTAGTGACACCTGAAGGTTGTCTTGGAAATATTCTCATCCCGAACTCGAATCTGGTGGTAGCCCGATCGAAGATCAATCTTCAAAAAGTAAATAGATCCATGCAACTCATCAATGCGAGGAATAGGATACTTGTTCTTGATGGTTTTCTTGTTCAGTGCACGGTAGTCAATGCACATCCTCATGGTTCCATCCTTCTTCTTTACCAAAACTAAAGAAGCAAAGGGACTAGAACTAGGACGGATGTGTCCCATCTCCAAGAGCTCTCTAATGGCCTTCTCTATCTCATCCTTATATGTCTTAGGATGGCGATAAGGCATAGTCATCATGGGTTTAACACCCTCCTCAAGCTCTATAACATGCTCAAACCCTCTATCTGGTGGTCTACCCGAAGGAATGTCACCAAACATTGGGCCGTACTTATCTAGTATGGACTGGATGTCAATATGAAAAGGTTGTTGACTGTCTGAAGAAGATTTGGATGAAATGAAACATGGGGCTGCCTATGCAACCTCTCCATGTCTGACTATAGACTCCATCCTGCGTGTTGAAACAACTCTAGGCCCACCGTCAGAAAGAGCCCGAAGCACAATCTTCTTCTTATCCACCATAAACTCCAACTCCATCCTCCCAAAATCTTGCACATATCTGCCAAGGGACTGTAACCACTGAATACCCAATACTGTATCAATCTCACCAAGTCCAATAACATAGAAGTCATCGGTCAATGTGTAGTCCCCCATCTGAATACTAAGCCGTGGAATCCTCTTAGTGCAACTAATAGCAAATCCATCTGCTACCCGTACACTAAACCCCTCAAATTCCTTAACCTGTAATCCTCGCTTCGCAGCCAACCCCTCATAAATGAAGTTGTGCATAGCTCCACTATCAACCAAACAAACAATCCCTTGTCCCTTAAGCACCCCCTTCAGCCGAAAGGGATGGTACTTAGGAACTCCTGAGAGTGTAGTAATAGTGCCATCGGATGACTCCAATGCCTCACTCTCGCCAAGCTCTATTTCGGGCTGCTCCCCCCGTGCATCACAGTCACCACCCTCATCCTCTGCATCTGTATCTGGCGAGTGATCATCCTCCTCATCTGAAATCACCTCAACGAGATGCACCTTGCCTTTACCAAGGCAACAATGTCCAGGCTCCCAATGATCTTTGCAATGAAAGCAAAGTTTCCTCCTCCTTAACTCATTACGAGTCTCCTGATCCACCTTAGGAGGTAGTGCACTCTTCTGCGGAGCGGTAGAGCGCTGAAATGGCCTGGAGCTTGTGGGAAACTTCTTATTGGGCTGATAAGAAGTGGGCTAATAGAAAGTGGGGGATGTGTCCAAGTTCAATGCCGTCTGGATGGCATCATGCAATGTCCTAGGCTTAAGAGCCTTGGCCAATCCTCTCATCCTATCATGAAGGCCCTCTATAAATAACATCACCACCCTCTTCTCAAGCATTTCTAGAACCATAACTGCTATACGCTGAAATTCGTTGATGTATGAATCAAAGTGTCCACTTTGTCGGAGCTGTGTCAAGTCCTTGTAATACAGCTCCACATCCTTGTGATCAAATCTCACAATCAACCTCTCGCTGAAATCCTTGTATGATCGTAGAAGCTCATGACCCTGTGTAACTAACCCATGGTGCCACCAATCATAAGCCGCCCCCTCAATGTGTAATGTAGCGAACTGTATGGCCTCCTGCTCCCTCATGGGTTTGAGGGTAAGATAGGTGTCAAGCTTCTAAATCCAAGCCCTGGCACTGATCTTTCCACTACCATCAAAAGTGGAGAGGGTTACCTTATTGGTAACCTACTGCAAATCCCTGTTATGTTGTGCTCTAGGCCTCCTGTCCTGTCCGGCCCTCATGTTATCTCTCCTCTGAGCACAATACTGTGGGAGGGTAAATACATCCCTCACATGCTGCGGCAAACTCCTCCACTCATCACTGACTGCCATAATAGTATCCGGAAAAGCTACTTCTTTCGGTCGTCCCTCAATCTCTGGTGGGTCATCTCTAGGAAGGAAGTTAGGCTACATAGGCCTATCTACAGTCCGCGTAGGTCTCCTCTCATCTATATGAGTGTGTCTTCGCTCATATGTATGAGTATACCTCCGCTCACGACGTGGCGATCCCCTAACACTCCCAAGCTCTGAAGGTGATCTGCTATGATCCCTATAACCACTGGCAACTGATACGGATCTATCCCTCCTGCCGTGCCTGTCCCACGGCCTATCTAGTGCCAACTTGTCCAGGGTAGTGCCCATGCGCTCCATGGTCTATAACAACTGCCTTTAAGTGGCTACCATATCTCGGATGAAATCTCTATCTGGATCTGCATGTTCCTCTCGAGGGGGACTCTTAGGTCTCTCACCCAAATATTCCATTCTGTCACCTCCTGCAATACCAGCGTCGAGTCGTGCTCGTCCACAAATGTAGTATCTGTGTGGACTGTCCTCTTTGTGCTGCATTCAAAACTGATTTCTGTTTTAATACTCTCTGCTTCCTTCCCACACAGGCTGGGAGGATACACTGCTCTGATACCACTGAAAGATCCCAACCCCCTTTTTGTCTGAATACTATTTTTTTATATATTGCTCTAGCTCAAATCTAAACTGATAACATCAAAAGGATCCAAGAACACCATACTAAAACTGCATAGATAAATTAAATAAAACAAACCCCACAAACCGGTTGAATACAGAAAAGGCGCCTAGGGATTAACAGGCAGATTTCTTCATAAACAATTCAGCCATGTATTTAATAATGATTTCTGATGCTAAATATTATGGCAATACAATTATAAATCTGCAGATAGATTAATAATAAAGATTGTCCAAAAACCCACTGTAAATAATTCAAACCAAATCAATTTGATATATATCTGATGCTGGGAATTACAATAATTATCTATCATGAAAAATACCTCAGATACTGCATAAAACTGTAGAAGTCGCCCCACTCTAGAAGTCTGTATGCCCACTGCTGCAATTTATTTCTCTTTCTAACTGCTGGAATAATAAAAACCTGTGAATACCATGAAGATCCCTGAATGGAAACTTCTCTCACTACTCTTGGGGTTTCCGTCCACAAGAGAAATAATCCAGAGGGTTTCCGTCCTTGGATTTTGTCTGCAAAAGCTCATAGCTAAGTGCCGGAAGAAAATAACAATAATCTGAATGCACTTTCCCCAAGTCGCATTTTTCCCTTATAGCCAAAAAACCTTCCAAAGGAACAGGTCGCACTTTTTTCCAAATCCTCATAATTAATTTTTAATTAATTATTTCCTTTTCCAACCAAGTCGCATTTTTGGCTTATTTGACCCTTCCTGAAGGCAAGTCGGATTTTTTGCCTAGGAAGGCACATTAAATAATTTATTAATTTATTTAAATGCACATTCCTAAGTCAAAGTCACTTAAACAGTCTATTAATTAATTAGATCTGCTTTAATGATATTTTACTTTATTTTGTGCACAATATAATAAAATTAATAAACTGAAGTCACCCTTGAAAACACCCTTTGGTCGTTGGGTAGACAAAACAGGGCAAAGGTCTTCGACCGAACTATTCGAGAAAGAGGGACATTCCATAAATTATGTTTAGGAGAATCAAAATCAATGTTGGAGAATCTATCAAAAATAAGATTTGTATACCTCAAATTCTCACCCAGCAATGGGAACAGGGGTGTGTAACCAGCTTTCTTTGCAACCCACAAATTCAACTATGTCTGCTTATCGTCATAAAAAGAAAATACAACGGAATGGACATTGGATACCTCCTTTGATGGAGTATGGAAAACTGAAAAATGATGGAGCCTCAAGGGGTAATCCGGTCCAAGCTGCTATGGGAGGCATTGGTAGATCTTACAACAGGTTTGTAGCCTTCTTCTTCACTGAAAAATTGGGAGTTGCAACAAATAATTTAGCGGAGATCGGGGCAGTTTACAAAGGGATGTAAGAGGATTTGAAAATTGGATGACAATAAATCCAAATTGAATAAAATTCTAAGGTTATAGTCAACTTGTTATGTAATCCAGAAGGAGGTCATAGCAAGAATTGGCAAATAGCAAGAGAGGTGGGGAAAATTTATAGGTTGCAAGACCGGTTTCAAGATGTGCAATTCAGCCATATTCCCAAAGAATGAAACATAGTGGCGGATCGGTTGGCCAACTGGGCTCTTGAGAAGCATAACCTTATTTGTTATGGGATGCCTCCTAGATGGTGCCAAACCAAGATCCAAGGAGATTTGACAAAGATTCTTCAGTTAGATTTGTATTAATGAATGCTAATATGTATCCTTTTCCCCGTACTATCCAAGCTTGGACTAATAGCTTCCACACCTAGCATAGTACAATTTGTACACTTTGAATTCTCTATAATATACATTGGGTTGTTTTATTCATTTTTAAATGGAAAAACACAAAATGAATAACGTGTGCATTCCAATTACTCTTCATTTGCTCTTTGTGCATTCTATTCTTTCTTTATTCTTCTAATCAAGTAGAAAGAGAAGGGAACAAGTTCAAATCAGTCCCATTAGGGCACGAAAGAGCAAAAGAAATCAGTCCCAAGGAGAAAGAGAAGGGAACAAATTTTATGCAGTGAAAGCAAGCAAGGAAATTTTGTGCAAAGAAAGCAAGGAGAAAGAGAAGGGAACAAGTTCAAATCAGTCCCATTAGGGCATGAAAGAGCAAAAGACCAATTCAAACGCTAGATGCAAGAGCAATATCGTAGGGTAGCGAGCCATAACGTAGGGCGGCAAAAATGTTATCAAAAAGGGTAGAAAATGACCCAGTTTCTATTCAAGGGCACTTACAACGAACATAACCACAAAATACAATTGACAACATTGCAAAGATGCAAAATTTGAAAAAAAAAATTAAAAATAAAGCAATTCGAGGGCAAAATTTTGGCTATGTTTTCAAGAAAATTTTAAGGCATTTTGAAGTGCAAGGTCACAAAAAGAGGAATTTGTCTTTTTCGAATATATTTTTTGGGTTGTGTAATATCCCCTTTTGGGATAATCCAAATATGCAATTTAATTTATTGAATCGACTCTAGAAGGACTAAATCCTCCTAGTTCGACCTCAAATAATCCAATGTTAGCTTCAATACAACCCAAATGAGGTTGGAGTGAGCCGAGGTGGTGGATTAGATGGGAGAACCAATTAAGAAATTAATTTCTTCAAATTTGAGATTAATTACAACAGTAATTAATTAATAAATGCACTAGACTGCTGAAACTTTGAAAATTCAGAGCGCATCCAATACTCAGTGTTTTGCCGTGAAATAAAGTGCAGACTCGTCTATAATTCAAGATCTTTCCAAAGAGATAAAAATCTGAATTTTTAAACCACTGAAATCCCTCCAAAACAGCCCCCAAAATCTTAAAACCAATCGCTAGGGTTGGGATAAATTTATTAAATTACTTCCAGCACTTTGAAACCCTCAAATGCACCCCGAATAATTGCTCAAACTCAGAAAAACAAGTCAAAACAGATCAGATCTTGAATATAGATGATTCACCCTTGAAACATGTTAGAATAATGCCCAAGTCAAGTCACCATAGTTGGAATAAATATACCAAAATAAACCAGATTTGTTAACCACTTCAAACATCACCAAAACATGCCAATCAATCACATATTCAAGTTGCTAGGGCTGGAATAATTACAGCATTAAAATCAGATCATAAAACACTCAATAATCATCACTAACATAAATATTCTCCTCAAATAAATGCGTCACACATCCAAACAAGTTGCCAATGCTAGCAAGCATAAATCATGCACAAAGACACTTCAACACAATGAATGGAACAAGAGAGTCTTCAATGTCTTCAACAATGGCTTCCAAATGTGAGAGCAAAATGCAAGAACTAGGGCATACATCTAATGGGCATACATCTAATGGGCATACATTCCAATACTCCAAGGATGGAGTGAAATCAAATGATCATCCAACATAACCCTCTAAGGAAATGCGACCTCCCTTTTTATAGAACAAAGGAGTGCAATATTCAATAAAGACCGACCTTTCCCTTTTGGAGGGAAAACATAAACTCTCATTAAAATATTTAATACTAAGACTATGTGCACTTTATTTATTTTTTAATTAAATAAATAAAAGTAACTAACCTACGTGCACATTAAATTAACTAATGAGACTCCCACTTGTAGTGCTAGGCATGCCAAGGGGTTACAATGCAAATGACAAATAAATATTAATAATGTCCCCAAAAAGGGGACATTACAGGTTGTTCGTGTAGTTAGGGCACAAAAATAAGACATTTTCAGGGATAAACATGACATGTAGAATGCAACAGAGAAAAACATGATTTAGGGCATAATTTTAGCCAAAAACACAATCCAATATCACAAGGAAGAGAAAAAAAACGTAATTTTCGAACTTAGCTAGTGTAAAACAAAGAAAATACAATCATGCATTTCCATATTTGCAAATTTTCAAGGGTCGTTCACTGCTAGGGCATACAATTTGTCAATTTTTCAATCACAGTCAATCGTCTAGGGCACAAACCTGCTTCGTATAATTTCCTTTCTTTGCTTTAAAAAATAAAAATAAAATCACTTTTAAAAATCTTTGCTACATTAATTTACAAATCATTCTATATTTTGGAAAAGGGTTATTTTTTGAGGTATTTTGTCTAA
Organism: Taxus chinensis; assembly: GCA_019776745.2. Lineage (NCBI taxonomy): Eukaryota > Viridiplantae > Streptophyta > Pinopsida > Cupressales > Taxaceae > Taxus > Taxus chinensis. The sequence goes on along the minus strand of CM034151.1, from coordinate 229,701,060 downwards.
GAATGAAAATTCCAGTAAACAAATATTTTAGCCTCAAATTTAATACTTGAAAAGTAAAAATTCAAATGAAAGACACATCAAATGAAGTTAATGTAGCCAATGTTGATAAATCCACCGGATGTTGAACGTGATGAACTCCCTAATAGAGAATGCATACTTTAAAAGAAGCCTCACACTTTGAAAACGGGTAAGGGATCCAATGTAGGTAAAACTCGGCATGGATGGCTTCCCAAATAATTCGGGAGTCTTTGGATCTCGGGAATTTACCTTAACAAGGTTAGGAGAGAACTTGATGGAGCACTGTGGGAGTAGATCAGTATGGATGATTGTAATGTCCTCATTTCTGAAGACCCTTAACCTCTACGTCCCCGTGGGCTTCAAGATGTGCAAGGGGAACATCTTTATTAAATAATTAAATATTATTGCCTGGAGCAATAATTATTTAATTATAGCCGATGGGGTGGGAGTGGTGCAGTCAAGTCACAAGGTTGTGTGCTTGCCCACCCAAGTTCAAATCCCCCCGAAGCACGATCCTCCTCGGAGGTGGTTTCGCCGCTAGAGGCGGCTTCTTTGCTCGTGCTGACACTGGTGGTTACTCCTCGTTGCTAACACTGGTGGATCTCCTCTCACTACTGACGTTGGTGGTTTCTCCTCTTGTTGTTGACGCTAGTGGCTCCTCCTCTCGCTCTTGACGCTGGTGGCTCCTCCCCTTGCTTCTCCTCTCGCTCCTGACACTGGTGGCTGCTCTGCTCACTGTTGATGCTCTCGCTGTTGACACTGGTGGCTGCTTCGCTTGCTGCTGATACTGGTGGTTGCTTCTCTCACTGCTGACACTGGTGGATGTTCCTCTCGTTCCAATCACTGATAGTTGTCCCACTCGCTGCGGCCGTTGTTATTGGTCGCTGCATCTTCACTATGGTTTCATGGTTGCTCCAATTGGGTTCCTAATAGTGGTCCCCTTCATTGTAACCAAGTTGTGGATCCTCTCAAAAAATCCTCAATTGTACAAGGATGTGGGTCCTTTCAACACCCTCAATTTACCTTCAATTCCAAAAAATAATTATTTAATTATTTAATTTAATTATGAATATTATTTAATTTAATTCCCAAAATATAAAAATTAAATGGGCAATTAATTAAATAAATATTTTAGGTGGCTTTTATTGATAAAATCACCCTTTCAAAAGGGGACACCACACCTAAGGAAAACAAACTGCTTTTATTTAATATTTTCCCTCTCCTAGGCTTTTCGAATTTTGTGCCTCCTTGCTTATAAAAGGAGTGCTAGGGTCATTATTATTAATATTATGTTTTGATGAACTTATTTTGATACTCCATGCTTGGAGTTGGGATGCATGCCCATTGAAGCTTTCTCTCTCTCTCTTGCGTGGGAGGTTGTAATGAGCTGGTTTTCTTTTGGCATCAATTGAAGAAATTATTATCTTTGGCAAATCTGCATTTTACTACTGTAGCAAATCACTGTAGCGACATCACTGTAGCAGCCGGTTTGTGATAAAAAAAATAAGTGATTTTGGAGTTCCTTTTGCAAGTCGACTTGTTGGTATATGTTGCATTCCAGTTTTGGCGACTTTCCTATGATATGTGTGGACTGATTTAGTGTATTATTGGCGAGTCCTTTGGGCTGGTCATTTGGGTGGCTTGATGGGTCATGATTCGACTGGTTTATGCATGATTTGGTGATGTTTCTACAGTTCTCTTTGGCAGCGACTTATATTGTGCAAGGTGACACTAATCTCAGCAATTTATATCATGCAAGATGGCTCTAATTTCCTATGATTCATGATCTAATTCAGACTGCTGTTCCTACGCATTTCATTGAAGAGTTATATTTGATATATATAGGCAGCGATTTAGATTCCTCTCTTATGATTTCATGTTGCAGTTTATGCAATAATATTTGGTATGCTTTGAAGTCTTCTCTAGCATTTGTAATTGTGAACCGTAGTTGAAATGAATCGATTTGGGTCAGCATGTGTGTGGGCCATTTAAGGCAGCGATCTGGTTGTATGTGAGTTGGATAAAATACTGCATGCTCCAACAGTGGGAATACATGATCTTTGCCTTCCCTTAGCTGCTGCTCCTCCATAAAAACAGTGACCTCATATGATACTCCTACTTGTCTGCTGGCAGCAATCTCCTAGGTAAACAATGCTCAGTTCGAAGTCTGTAATGTTGTGCTTAATGACTGAATCTTGCATAATTTAGCTGTGCTTTGGGCTCTCAACAATCAGCAATCTGAGTGGGCTGTGCTGGGTTTGATATTAATAATTTTTGACATCAATTTCCATGCTCATTTTGTATCCGAATATAGTGACTGGATTTGGCACATGATTTAAGTTTTATTGGTAGCAATCGCCTTCATGATAGCATACTCCATTGTGGCCGAACTAGTCCTAAGTCTGAAGTTTTGTTTTAGTGCATGGATTGACGGTAATTTGAGGCTCTTTGAAGTCTTTTGGGCAGTCATAGATCGAGCCTGTTTCTGAGCAGCTGAAGAGGGATTCGTTTTGATTTAGTTATTTCTACATAGATCTGGTCTTTAAGTACTAGTGTAAGCTAGAGGCCATTAAACCCATATCCTTGGGTTTATTGAGTCGTCTACTTGACTGGTTCAAGGGGGTTTTGGTTTCATTTTGCTATTTTCAGTTGTTTGGTGTATTGAGGAGTGGTTGATTTGCATATTTTCCCGTTGATCTCAGAAGTGGGATATTACAATGATTGTCCAACAATTTAGAAGATTTTGTAATTCGGGAGTTTGAGAAGGTGGAATTCAGGAACTCAAGAATTCGACTCAGCAACTACACCTTTACGAAGGTCATGGAAGCAACTTGATGGAATTTTACCTAGTCAAAGCACTATGTACAGAGTGGAATCTTCTCAAGAATGTGTAATCTTATTTGGTTCTATTACCTTAATCTTCTGTCAGTATGTTCTATAGTGTAAGCCTTACGAGGGGATATTAGAATATAAGGCTTATAAATTAGTGGTTAATAATCGTTTATAACCACTTCAACCATTTTGTAACCATCTCTCACATAATAAAAAGGATGAACACACAATGAATAACATGTGCATATTGGTTACTCTTCATTTGTTCTTTGTACATTCTATTCTTTCTCTCTCCACATATTCTAACATGGTAAAACGGGTTCTCGAGATGGTTCCCAATCAGGATGGTGGGTTCTCACTAGATCGGGAAAGTTCACACTGATGAAAGTTCCCACTCGAGATGGTGGGTTTCCACTAGATAGGGATGGTTCCCATAATTGAGGGTCCCCACCCACTAGATAGGGATGGTTCTCCCTTGTGTGCCCCCTCCCCCCTATATATAGGCAATTGAGGGGAATACCCTACCAATTAGATAGTAGTCATGACCACAGGAATTTTTTGAGATTCTATAATGGTCTACTAGGTCAATATATCGAGGTCAATTTCACAGTCATGTCCACAAGAATTTTATAAGTCTAACTCTACTCGATAAATATATAAGGGTCGGGCCTAAGAACCATATCGCAGTCATGTCCACGAGATTTTTCTAAGATTATAAGATATAGATCAAGGAGAATTTCTATGGGTCAGTTTAATGGTCATGTCCACAAGATTTGTGTGATCTATGAATTCTTCTCAATTGAGGGGAATTTCTATGGTCATTTTTACAAACATATCCACAAGACAAAAGATCTATAGGTCCATCAATGCCATATAAAGATAGGGGAGGGTCTACTCAGTAAATTAATTGGGTTGGTTTTACAGTCATGTCTATGAGATATGTAATTAATTCTTGATGATTTACTAAGTAGAGATGAATTGGTCACCCCTATATATATATGATATATGGCAATCATGTCCATAAGAATTTTTGAGATTATGAGATGGGACCCTTCCCTATAAATGAATGGATTGGTTATACATATATATCCACAAGAAAAATGAGAAATGAATTGAGAGTCCCATATATACATAGGGGTAGAAATGAATGGGTCGCCCCTATATCTACATGGCAATCATGTCCACGAGATTTCTTAAAAATGATTCAAGGGTCCCATCTATATCATATATAGATAGGAAGGGAATATCTATGGGTTGGCTCTATATATAGGGGAATCATGTCCACAAGATCTATAGGTCCATTAGTTAGGAGATGGTCCTATACATAGACACCGAACCCACATAGTATTAGTCTAGAGAGATGGTTAGTATATATATATAGAGAGAGAGAGAGACAACCCCCTCTCATACATATATGGGACTAGAGGAGGCACCCACTATATAGACTCTATATGGCATCCATCCATTATATACCTAATGCAACCGGGGGTCAAGAAATCTATATCTAAATAGTGGGATTGGGGGTTGGGGAGAGGACAGATGCAGCCATCTTGACTGACAGGTGCCTACCCCCTATCTATATATGGTGATGGTGCTTTCTCCGGTCATCCCCTTCGATCCCTATCTATTCTTGATCGGGGGTGCATCTATACTCTATGTAGAACCGGTTCGGCTGAGAGGAAGATGTCAGTCCCCTATCTATACTCCCCCATATCTAGATATGCCCCTAGATATTTGCGAGCTCCCCGAAGGCCCCCCTATATATCTCACGTACTGATCAATTTATTTTCACTTATCCTCGAGGCCGAGAGGGGCCCTATCTATATCTACAAATCTGGGGGCAATGTGCTTGCACCCACACTTACTCGTATAGCAAGTATAGAGAGGGAGGCCTATCTATATATGGGTTAGGTCAGGTTGGGTAGACGTAGGGATGTTGATAGACGGAAGATCGCCCTCTATGATATGAACGCATATCTATTCGGGGCAACAGGTCTACCCACTCCTCTCCCCTCTATAAACAGAAAGATGAAAGCTCCACCCTATATAGATATCTAGACTGGAGGGAATAATATAAATAGGCTCAATGGCATCTACATCATGGTGTACATGCATGGATTCTAGAGCATCGACAAGATAACCATCAAGGACAGATTTTCATTGCCTTGAATGGATGACTTCATGGATTGTTTGAGTGTAGCCATGCACTTCACAAAGATTAATTTGAAGAGTGGGTATCACCAAATCAAAATTCGAGAAGGTGGTGATTGAAGATTGCATCCAAGACAAAGATAGGCTTGTATGAGTGGCAGTTATGCCATTTGGGTTGACAAATGGACCGAACACATTCATGAGACTCATGAATGAAGTGTTGAAGCCATAGCTTTGTAATTTTTTCATTGTTTATTTGCATGACATTCTGATTTTTAGCAAGACTAGAGAGGAACATTTAATGCAATTGAGGCAAGTGTTCAAAAGATTGAGAGAAGGGAAGTTTCTGATAAACTTCAGGAACTGCAGTTTTATGAAGACTCGGTTCATTTACCTTGGTTTTGTGATTTCTAAGGATGGATCTGAAAAAGGTTCCATTTTGGTGTAGCCAACACCCAAGAGTGTGTTTGCAGCTGGAAGTTTCCATGGATTGGCTAGCTTTTACCAGAAGTTCATTAGAAACTTCAGCACAATAGGTGATAGGAAGGAATTCAAATGAACAATTGCAGTTTGTGAGAGCTTTGAGTTTTAAAAAGGTCATTGAACAACATGTATTAGCATTTCTGGATTTCAACAGAGTGTTCCAAGTTGATTGTAAAACTAGTGGAACAGCGATAGGTGATGTTTTGAGCCAAGAAGCCCATTGCATATTTCAGCAAGAAGCTGAATGATGCTAAGAGGAAATATTCAGTTTATAACCAAGAATTCTACGCAATTGTGTAAGCACTCAAGAAATGGAGACTATTTGCCACCGAAGGAGTTTGTTATATACACAGATCATCAAGCACTACAGTTCATCAACAGTCAAGGTAAGTTGAACCAAAAGCATATGCTATGGGTTGCATTTCTTCAAAACTATTCTTTTGTTCTGAAGCATAGAAATGCCAAGTCAAATAGAGTTGCAAATGCATTGCATAAGAGATGTCTCTTATTGGATTAGATGAGGGTAGAGGTGATTGGATTTGACTCCATGAGAGATTTTGTATGAAAAAGATTTCGTTTTTAGAGACTAATGGACAACAAGCAAGGATCCGGTTAGCATGGATAGAACTCCATGGTTAGATTTCTTTTTACATGATAGGTTACTCTTTAGAGGACAATAAATTTGCATACTACAAGGATCAATGTGGGAGAACTTGATAAAGGAGAAACATAGTGGTCGATTGGTTAGACATTTTAACATATAGATAAGACCTTGGCACATTTGAATGAGAGATACTATCGGCCCAAAATGTAATGCCCCTCCCATTACCATCTCTCAATTGTAGTTGTGTGGGCTCTAGTAGGTCATTGGTAGCAGTTAGTCCGTTGTATTAGCGTCGTGCTTGCGATATGAAGAATTCATAAAATGAAACAATTAAATGGAGCGTAAAGAAAATAGTACTACATTTTCAAATCTGAAATATTAGATGTTAAAAGATAAAAGTAATTCTATGGATCTTTTATCGCTGGTGCCATCTTTCCTAAGGTCAAGAGCATGATTATCTATAATTAAGAAAGCTCTAAAATTCAAGCTTCTGAGACACTTTATCTCGATGGGAATCAAGTCTCTAAGATTTACGGGTTACTACCACCTCTGTGGTGGTTAGGAGGACTCTTACAACCTTTGACGTGAGGTGTGTCCACAAATAAAGAGGTCGCATTAATTATATCATAATTACCTTTATTAAATGTTAATAAAATTAATTACAAGATGATAGTAACTGTTACCATGGGAAGCTATGGTGAGGTTCTAGTTAATAACAAATTGTAAATTAATGAATTAAATCGTGAAGATTAGCAATAAAAGGGAGACTTTATCAAATTTACATAAATAATTAAATAATTCTTTAATATTCCTGAAATCACTCCAAACTTATGGTTTGAGAGCTGTGAGCCAAACCTCATTTCCAATAAACCTCATTTCAATAGAGAATTAATGTAAATCCTTGGGTATTGTGAATTTTGGTTGCCATGGTGAGAGAACTAATGGGAATTCTTGAGGGATTTCGAAAAAATTTGGTCATGCCATTGAAAGTCTTTTGTTGGAAAGCGTGAGTATCCCTAGATAGAGCACATGAGTTGGCTTCTGTAGTTCTACTCTGCTCATATTCATACTTTAAAGCAATGCTTAGTATTTTTGGACTTTGTCAAAGGTTGCAAAAAAAACTCTGAAACCATGCCTTGATAGAGGATACCCACTTTTTTTTGATATTCTGTGAATGACTGCAGGTGGCCCATGTGGTGAAAACAATCGCAGCAGACTTTCATCAACCAACATGAGACCTTGCCTGATTACTCAAATGCGTGGATCAAAACAAAGATGGCATAGAGTCCTATTGGACACAATACCTCAAAAAAATAGTGGTGTTGTTTCATCAAATGCGATCATTGCACGGATATCCAATCTAACAAGTTGTTCTTTTTGTTTCCTATCATGCTTCCAAAGTCGTGTTCAAAGCATAGCTCCAGGTAGACGTGGACACCTTCCAAGCCTTGAGCACGGAGGAATTCTTGCTAGAGTTTTGCACAAACTGTGGTCAGTTTACAAGCACATAATGGTAGACATGTAAGCAAATGTGGAAGCATGCACGGCCGACAGGGAAGGCGGTCGCTTTGTTTGATTTTCTTTTGGTTGGAAGCGTTAGAATTGTAGGGAGCATAGATCAAGGCACATGGGAAACTATTTGAGCAAAATGCCTTCGATAGGCATGCGAAGCACAGGCTCTACTTCCTTGCCATAGTTGCCAGGTTCTAGCATAAAATGTGTTTGTTTAAAAATAAACAAATGAAACAAGTTTAGATTTGCGGCCTCGTCAGGCGCAGTAAGGATTGCAGGAAGCTGCACAAATTGGGTTTGTTGGCCATGGCTTTGGGAACTTTTCAAGCAAATGCATTTGGCACTGGCGCAAAGCTAGACTCCACTTCCTTTCCAGCATCAACCCTGCCTTCACGGTTGGGAGCTCTTTGAACAGGCCATGGACAAACTGCCAAGCATAACAAAAGAGGACTTTTATCTCCTTTGGTAGCATACATGTTGTAGCTGAACTATTTCACTAAATGCCTTGAAAATTTAGCCTCTTAGACTTTTTTGTTAATTTTGGAACGAGGTAGAGTAGTCTTGCAAGATCCTTGCGCAAGGACTGAGAGCTGCTTGCTAAAATGTCGGAAAGAAGGTGGTTTGCATGGTCAATTTTGATTGCTAATTGTACTGTTAGTTATGAAAGCAAAATTCGTGGGAAACATACTCTATTTTGGGCAGCACAAGTCATGTAAATTATTTGATAAAATGCCTTAAAGGGGGAGGTATTTTCTATTGGATTGCGTTGGTCATTATGTTGCACATAATTTTGGTTATTTTAAATGCCTTGGGTTCTCTAGTAAATCCGTTGACGGGTTTAAGCAAAAAAAAAACATTGCAACTTTGCCTTCATTCTCCCAACCGTGTCAAATATAGAGCCTAGAACAGATCTTAAACAACCGTCAAAGCATAATGGGAAGCGGATTTAGTTGACAATTTCGCACATGACCAGGAAGTTTAGTCTACAGTCAAAGAAGTTAGCACAACGCTCATGATATCTTTGACGAAAAAGCCTCTTCATTAGCGTTGTCTCGCATGAATCATGAAGATGGACCGATTAGGGTCCCTTGCGTCGCTTCGATTCCCGAACATGTATAGTTATCTCACTTCATCTTTGCATAATTTAAACGTTCTAGTTTTCTTAATTTGAATGGAACTGTAAATCAAACTAAAGAAGAGTAAATTTTGGGTAAATTAAATAAAACTGTGTTTCCTATAGCAAATTGTACCTCTGTTTGATATGCACTTGATGTGTATCCATGAATGTAAACATTATTCTCTCATTTACCTCGTAGGATGGGATAGATGAACTACGATACTAGATTTAGTATTAGAAACCATGCGGTTGGCAAGATAGTCGGGAAACTTAGTAAAACTATTTTTGTCTAATTTTTGTAATGTTAATAAAACATGTTTTCATGGAGGCATAAAATATCCTTACTAGACCCCAAAATGGGAAAAGAAAACTTTGGTCGTGTACCTTGTCATGTGGAGTGTCCAACTGAACCATGGATTGTTTCTTAGATGTCTGTTTGACATTGTTTTGAAATGCGTTTAGGAGCTCAATAGGCTAGTTCGTAGCTTTAAACAGTTGTTAAAAGTTGAAAACATGCAGTCTTGGTATTGACCCTGACATTTTGACCCTGGGTGTCGAAATGGATTTTAGCTTCCGCGTACCTCTAATATTTATATGAGAAAATTATTAAAAAACCCTCAGTTTGGAGAAAAATATCCCGCAAGCTAGTTTTATTGATAGGTTTTGTAGGGCCTCTAGTTGTTGGGGGATAACAAGGCCTGCTTGGGTGCATTTACGACCGGAAGCTACAAAAAGACAAGCAACATTTTGATTCATGTTTTCCAGTTTGGAGTTTCGTCAGCTCTGGGTGTTTCCATGTATATAGGGGAATAGGTAGGATTTTGTTCCCTCGAGTGTTTGATTGAGTCTCGAAGATGGGTTTTTGAACGCTATTTTTTAGCAACTTATCTAAATTTCATGTTTAAGGAAACTCAAACTTGTCTAAATTTGACGTTTTTGGAAACTTCCGAGTAATTGGTGAAAAATGTCATATGACCTTATCCAAGCAAAATAGCGATAGAGAAACCTTGTAAACACGAATTAATGACTCTAGGAAACTTTCTGTTGACATTTGCTTGGAAAGAAATTGAATGTGGAAACTGGTGTTTTCTCTCTCCTCTCTATATCTCTCTACTTGGCTCTAGAATTTTAATTGAAATGGCATTACGATTCTTACTCTTCTTACAAGTGTGTTAAATATAGTTTCTGTTGGCTAGATTTTCTGCACACCTGAAAACCTAGGCAGTCATGAGATAAATCTCCCTCATTTACCGGTGAAGCTCCCGTGTAAGATTGTCAATTATATATCCTAATATCTATTTGTTGGTATTACTTTAACTATGTAGCTCATGAACCATAGCTAGACAATTTTGCAGCAAGCAGCTGTAAGAGAAAAGAAATATCTGTAGTAGAGGAAAATAATAGAAAGCGGGAAGAAAGGAGGGAAGATGTGCAACCCAATCAATAGTTCACAGAGTTTATCGCATGCACATAGATAAAACAAATAGATCTTTAAACACAGAATTTAAAGCAAAGGATAGTTTCATATCAGATCTATAATAACACAAAGTTTACGAATAGATCTAGAAAGAAATAAGAAGCAAAATGCACCATTAACACAAAGTTCTCTGGAAATCTCTTCTCTATCCCTCTGCTTGCAGAAATCAGGGGTTTCAGCTCGAAGTCTAGAACACAAGAACGTTGATTACAAATTCCGCTCCTCTAACCCATAGGTTCTTCCTCTATTTATAGTGTATAAAAGGCAATTACAAATAGGGAGTTTTAAATGAATTCCCACACACGGAAGCTATGAAAAGGGAAACAGCTGGCAATCTTCCTCCTAGAATTCCTCTCTGCATGACATGCATGATTTATAACTGAAAAATAGAACCTTCTATTTTGCATGTCTGCCACCTATTTCCAAGTAATTGACTTCTTCAAGTAGCGACTTTTAAACCAATCACTTATGTAAGACCTTTTGACCTACTTTTGTGGTCATGCGTTGGACATTAATATATTTATCTTATTTTATCTTATCTTATCTAATTACTTTGGAATTCGTAGAAAAACCAAAGCAGAAAGAACAACCTTAGAGTAAGATCCTTGGTTGACACCCCCCTTTGTGTGTGAGCACATTAGTTAGATAACTGAAAATTAAAGGGAGAGCCTAGTTTCCTTAACACTCTTTGGCACCTCCTAGTCTAGAGGTAATAAGGGCACAAATTTAGGTCTCTGTTGAATCATGTCTTCTTGTCGTCTTGGTCACGAAACCACCCTATAGGAGTGGTAATGGTTAAATATTGTTTAGAGTAAAAGGGGTCCCTTCTAGGAATTACTTTTATGCATGTTGAAGTTGTGTGGGATGCTTTAGATTAAGGCTTGGGGTCACTTTTGAGACATGTGGGACGTAGGGTCTAAGTTAAGGAAAAATTTAGGTAGTCTTGAGGTTAAACATAGAGGGCTAAGCAATGAACGTGGTTGATCCTTTCTCTACCGAATTGGGTTCCCCGAATGTGGAGCTAGGAACAAAGCAAATTTGGGAACCACCTTCTTTTAACCCATTAGTAATCCTTTCCTTGTTTTACATGAAGAGACGAGTTGTTCCTTATGGGAACGCGTATTTTGACTTTGTTATCTCCCTTCCCGAACATGGGACTCGTTTGACCCATGTGCATCTCAAATTGCATCCCAACATTTGTGGACTGTAGTAGTTTAACTTGACAAAAGGAATTAGGATCTCAAATCCTTGTTATCGTAGGAATATGGTTGCTTCTAGATATGTGAAACTACCCATGGGAATTGTAATGGACCAACTCTGCTAGGACATTTTCTATAAGGCGACAGGAGGGTCCTTTTTGGTAAGCCTTGAGTTATGTTTAGATCTAAGTTTTCTTCATAGTCCTAGAGTTTTTAGGGAAAGCATAAGAATTTGAGTGTCCCTTCCTAGGAACCTAGTAGAGAGTTTTCTCGTGGGTACGAAAGTGTGGAAGAGGCTTAAATACTAGGCATAATGTCACTTTCAGGACATTTGAGTCGAATTATCTAGTATGTAATCTTATGGTTGTCCTATAAACTAAACACCATTAGAAGGGAAAATTTAATAGAATGCTTGGGATCGCAGAGATTATTGGTATATGCAATTATACACCACTAAGCCTCTTTTCGTAGAGGGAGTTTGTAACTTGCTTTTTGTTTTGAGAATGTACCCTTGTGATGTCGGGCTATGAATTACAAGTACCATGGAGATTTTTTTTGCAGCTTAATAAATCTTTCTTGTGTTGTGAAGGTAGATGAATCAAAACTTAATGTATAAATGTTAAGAAACTTCTAATAATCAGTCGGGTTATATAATGTCTTCAAAATAAGACAAACAAACTAAATTGGATGGAACCAATATAAGCTAAGTGATGAACAAACCAAAAGAAATGTGGTCTTCGAAAAGGAAAATGTGTGCTTTCTTGTTATGTACTCTCTAAATCACTAAGGTGAAATAACGAAATATGATTATAATAAAGATGTAACCTACAAAATGTGGTAAAGTGGAAGGTGTCCATGGATGATGTGCAATTTATGGTCTTCATGGTTAATGGGAGCCACTTCATAATTCTCCATTTCCTTCATAAGAATACCAAAGGCTATGCAGAACTCAGAACAATCAGGCCCTCCATGAGTAATTGTATTATAGACTCGGCACCATTAAGATAAAGCTATGTCTGCAACGTTTATGGAGGGAATCGGGAAAATTTGAAGTATCATTGTTGTTGTTCCCTGGTTGATTTTGATAGTTATTTTGGTTATTATTCTGCCATCTTCAGTAGTTGCTCCATTGAATGAATCTGATTGGCCAATATTTACCCTTCTCTAAAGACCAATAAGATCATTGGGGAACTTTGTAACATCTTGTGGATAGTCTCTTAATCATTGAAATTAGATGTTGTTGCCACATTTTGAGCTTGTTGGGACAAAAGCTTGACTTGCATATCCATTTAGGGGTAAGGCGGCTTGGCCTCGTGGTACAGGTTGATCTCGACTGCGTCTAACAGTTTGCAAAGGACTTGGATTTAACATTAGTCCTATATTCTGACCAAGGTGCAGACTATCTCCGTAGGGAAACAATTGTTTTTCTAGGGATATGGCTTCTACCTGAGCATCCAGAAAATTGTTAGCTACAAATCCCCTTACAAAGATTTGTGTCACAGGGTCCAAACCGTCCAAGTGCATGTGGCAACCCATGGGAGGAATAGGGCTACGAGCATTGGGAATTCAGTTATACATACGTTAGAATCTAGAATCAAAGTCTCTCATTGTTTCATGCATCTCTTTCTATACCATAGAAAATTGTTTAAATCTTACATTCAGGTCTACGACTTCACCAAATTGGGTGATGCATGCGCTCTTGAATTGTCCCCAGGTGGTAATGGATCGATGTGTTAAGGAACCAATCACATGTGAGCCCTTCAAAGGTGAAAGGAAAGAGTCAACAAGTCTTGTCTTCACGTCCCACATCCAGAAGTCTAAGAGAAACCTTAAATGCAGTGACATGTCCCTCTGTTGTTCTAGATCCATCGTTCTTGAACCTAGGTAAAAAATAAATGAATTTCTAGGCAACTCGTGAACATATCCTCGGATATTCAAAGCAGTAACCGTAAACCAAGCAGACATTATTCCAGTAATATGTGCTTCAGCCTGTTGGAGGTTTGATATTTCACTCAGGTCAAGGTCATCTCCTACAGAAATAGATCTCCTGGTCCTCCCTTTATCTCTTCTAGTTTTTCTGTCTTTCTAATGGTATTACAAGCCGTTCACTAATTGATTTTGACGGTGACCTAGTAAGCCAAGTAGGGGTATCTAGTTTAACCTCCCTTCTTCTAGCGCCAATTTCTGCTGTCTAGAGATTAGACACAGACACAAAAGGGGTTAGTTAAAACCCTCCTGTTTTGGGTTCTCCTAGAGAAAACCGAGGTACAGGTTACCAAAACCTTTTAAAGGCCTGGAAAAGGGAACTGTTGAATAAAACTAATTAATACTACTACTAGAACCTAATCCAACATACTTATTCAAAGCTATTGTATGAGAGGAATTAATAAGAAATAACATCAAATTCTACTTAAGAGGTTGTGCTTTCTAAATTCTTAACTTGAAAGAGGTTTTTTCAGATTCGTGAACAATATTCCTTTTAGACTAATATAATTCTTATTAGATTAAACCTATCTCCTATGAAAACAGCATAAGCTCAAATCCACAAAAGAAGGCGCAAAGTTTACTTGTAAGAATTCAGTTAGTCAAACAGCATATGCTGAAATAAACTTCCCAATCCCGCAAATCCAATCACTTTAAAAATTTAATATCTATATAACAAAAGTTCAAATGGAAAATGACTACCAGAACTTTAATTCACCGATTTCCAATATCTTGAAGGATGCGCTCAAAAAAGTGAAAGCTCAAATTACACATACAATCTTAGATGCTATATGTAAGAAACTCTATCACGTGAAAATTAATCAATGCTAAAATCAAAATACAATTCAAAGTCTTTAATAACCTCCTTACAAGTCTTTTAAAAATAATTGTCTTCTTTTCTACTTCTTAAATTACTTCAAAGTTTTCAGAATATCAAAGATCTTTAAAACAACAGCCACAAATGTCTTAAATATCAATAGTTATCCAGTCTTAAACCACTTCTACCACTAACAGTCAATAAATGTCGCTGAAGCATCCACCTTGAAACAACCAAAAAACAAAGAAATAAAAAATAAGATTCTTCAACAGACAAACTTTCCTGCCATTAATGTTTTGCAATTGTGATGAATCGCCTCCACTTATGGCATGTCAATCAACCATCTTTTACTAAGTATCCACTCCAAACTCACCAAATCTGCCTTCATCTCCGGAATTGTATGCTCTGCTTCTTCAATGAGAATCCTGGCACATTCCATCTTCTTCAAAATCCCCAATAAAGTTTCCACGCAGCTTCTGGAGATTTGTTACTTCTTGTTTAAGAGTTTGGATGACTGGATCAACTGCATCCTTAAAGGCTTCCAGATATAACCAATTCCCTTCAGGATTCTTAAGGATTGATATCAAGAAGATCGAAAATAAACGTATGGCCTTTTCAATAAAGGCTTCCAATAACTTAGCCATCTTCTCTACCTTCTTTGTTACCACATCTAAACTACTTTAATGGTTGCTGATAAAATCCTCTACCATCCCAGATTCAAATCTAGAGAAATTTATAGACTTAAGGCACTAGGTCCCAATTGCTTTCTAGCATCCTCGATACATTCACTCATAGTTTTCACTTCCACCAATTTTCCTTCTATTCATCCAAATTCTTCTGAAAATGGTTAACCTGCAACAACTTCCTTTGTAATTTCAAGAAAATATTAAATAAATCATTGAGTGCCTTTCAACTTTAAAGAGCACTTTTCAAACAGCACGTCTTGCCATAACCAAGTCAACAACATGAATTTTTAAATCACTTAGCTCCTTCTCGAGTTCCTTGATTCTTTTGATATACCATGCATGTTCTTCCAATACCTGATCTTAAGCCATGTCACCAAGAGTTTTATTAACTGAGACAGAGGTTGGTTTCTTCATATTTGCTAAGTCTGCAACAGTAAGTGTTTGCATGGTAACCACTTTCTCTTCTCCTCTTTTCCTTCTATACTTGATTACTCTCTTGATCTTTTTGTCTTCATACTTCAGGCCCTCAGGGTAACTTCTGGCTCCTCAATGATTATCACATGAATATTTTCTTGTCTTTCTCTTTCAAATTAAAACTGCTTCCTCCATTCCTGCAAATAATTTGGAGATATCCCTCAAATAGCCAATTGTGAACTTTGACTAAATACCTAAGACCTCACCTGAACCTTAACAAACACCGCCATCTGATTACTTGCCCCATTTGCAGTAGGTACTATCACCGGTACTTTCTCAAAAGTGACCGCATCTTCTTCATCAATGATTACCACATAAGACTGAGGTAGAACCTCTGGAATACCAAGTGGGTATGAAGGCTGAACTACTAAACTATTTGGAGTCCAAGAAGGAGTATTATCAATATTTTGTGAGCCCCAACACTGGAACTCTATTCTTTGATGATGATATGACTTTTTGTGCACCCTACTGCGTGTAAACCTTCACATCTTAATTCCCCTTCCCTTTAAGCACTTTGGAGTGCCTGGTTCTTCCTGCTTCTACTAATTTGATCAAAGGCATCTCTAGTATTGGCCACATCTTTGAAGATATCATGCATAGGATGTTTCTCATGAGCAAAAATCAGATTGGCCCCAGGTTTCAGTGTTTTTAAATAATTATGATCTCCAGAAATTGGCCTCTGCAAAATTACCTCTGAAGATTTCTCTTCTTTTGGTCTCCATCACAGCGAATCAGACAAAAGCATGATCTCCTATAAGAATCGAAAATTTAGAAAAAAATCCCTAGACCTTTCTGACTGAGATGCGAGGTTAATCTTGTAGACAACTGATAATGAATCTCTATGACCACTAAACTATCTAGCACATAGAATGAAAGTTCATGAGGGAAAACAAACTCCCTCACTTCTGACGACTGTGCCCTTCTGGAAAATTTTTGGAAAAAGAACCAACTGCCTAGGCCACTTATGGTCTGTCTCAGAGATGCAGAGATCCATGAATTGCTTGATATACGACAAGGATGAATCGAACACAAACAAGGGTGCATGATTCAAAACACCTACGATCTTGTAATACATTGTAAACTACATGAATGGGTTTCATATCCAATAGGATCCACTAAGGAAAAAATTGATACAAAATTCCAGAGAAAAACAAATACAATTTATAAGATAAGATGCCATATACAAAAATTTTAAATTTCCCATGCTTTGCAATCCTTAAAAGCTTTGATTAGGTTGTAAGATATCAATTCACCCCAATTTGGCAGGTTGTCTTCCTCTAGAAGATAATGAAGCAAGGGAACCTATGAATCATCCAGAAGTTATGTTCAGTCCCATCCATATAATCGGTTCAAAAGAACCATTGCTTCTCTAACTAGCATTTGCACCATACGAATGGAATAGGACATGTCAGATTTGTTTCTCCAAGAACCAAAGATGGCTGACCAATCTTTTAAAACTTCATAAATGTTGTGCCCTGCCTCCCATGTTTTTAGCCACTCCTTATTGTAGTTAAATATAGGCTACAGAAACTGCAGCATTTTTGAATGGAAAACCCTGAAACATCAGCATCCACACAACTAGGAGCAAATAATTGGTTGTTTGTTTCTTCACAATGTTGACACACACCCATGTTTAACATCGGGCATGGGAAAACTTATGGCTTTGCAGTAGCTTTGTGTATATAAGAGCTACTGAGTTTCCATTTTTCTTCTATTTCTTTGCTATGGTCATCCATTGTGTTGTCGACTTTTCTGCATCTCTAAAACATAAATATAACTTGCATATCTGAGGCAAAAAATGTGGTGAATTTCTAACGTATGAGCATTAGGGTCCACAAGCAATCTTGCATCACCCGTTAGAACATGAGTGGTGTTTGTCTGTGTTTTGTCATTTTGGCATGGTAGAAACATTGTGCACTTTCCAAAAAAAGAGCATTCGATTTTGAGTCTGTATGCAAAAGTTATGGCCCAGAAGATTAAAGGTTAGGCACAACGGTAAAACTGTTGGGGTGGTTTTGCAAGCTCGAGTGGCAATTTTGCAAGCTTGAGCAGCAGTTTTGCCCACGATGAATGCAAAAATAAGATAACAGCCAAGAATGATTAGTTTTATCATCTCGGGCATTACACCACTCTTGGGAATTCGAAAAACTCCACAACATATGAGGAAGACATTTAAGGATGGGAAAAGGCAGTTTTCGGCAGGCATTGTCTCTTAAGACAGGGGATGGAGGGATGATCAGATAACTCATGGGGTGTTTGTGAGAGAGGAGAGTGTAGTCGTACCATTCCATTGAGGGATTGTATTGTGGTGAATCTTCTTTGTGTTTGTAAGGAGTCTGAGAGGTTGTCTGTCAATTCAGTAATTTGAATCAAAGTATTACGTTTTGTGTGTGTTCCGAGTTTGTGTGCAAAGTATGTGTCCATTGTTGAGAGAATTGATTGAGAGCTGCCGGGCAAAGGTAGTCCTTCATTGAACCCTCTAAATCTGACAGTGTCAAATGATATCAAATCTGGTAAAAACTTTGGGATGAGTGAGAGAGTATTGAAGTTTGGTCTCCATATGGCTAGAAATCAAGAGTGCAGGGAGAAATGAGTGTTCTCCATCTTGTGTAGGTGGGTAAAGAACTGAGGGTACATCCTCCATTGTCTGAACAGTGAGTAGAGGGTGCATAGAGTGTTCTCCATCTTATATAAGTGGTGGGGAATAGGGAGTTGATAGAGAGGTCAGAGAAAAGCTAATAAGTGAGGAAGGAAAGTGTGCACGAGATGAGTCAGAGGTATACAGCCCAAGTGGCTAACTTGAAGATTTTGTTGAGGGCAATGCAAGCCCGGGTGAAAGTTGAGGCAAAAAGGAGGAAGAATGGTGGTTTTCTACCACTTATCTCAGAGATTGAAGAGTTGGAGGAGGGTTTAGAGGCTGTGCAAGCTAGTATAGATTTCACAAAAGGATGTATTTTGGAGCATAGTGAGGCAAAAGAAAGGAGCATGGATCACACCATGTGTTGCAGGAATGAAGAGGAGGAAGGTTACTTGGAATAAGAGGACCTTGAAGCTGATTGAGAAGACTCTTGTGGAAGAAGGAGCAGCATAAATATGTCTTTTAGAGAACACGAAAAGGGAGGTGAAGGAAGTAAAATTTTCTGTACAAGGTGAAACTTTTGAGGGAGCTGCAGAAGAAAGCAGAAATGTAGAAGAAGTTTTTTATCTAAACTTTGGGAGTAGCCATTTGTGTGAGAAAACAGTAAAGGAGCCATTTGGGAATGAGGTGAATGAGTTTTTGAATCCAACATGAAGACTGAATCGGGAGCGGAAGATGTTGTTGCAGCAGAGGCAGTGGAGCTGTTTGACATTGCAATGGGGACAGTTGAAGAGGACTATCCTAGAGCTAGAGGTCACGGTTATGAGTAACCATTTTGTTGCCCAAAGATATGTTGCTTGCTTTGAAAAGCAAGCTATGGAGGAAGGAGCAGTGGACGAAGTATACTCTTGCAAGAAGTATGTGAAAGTGGTGTCTAAGAAACTTTGTGGAGGACAGGGATAGGTAAGAAAGAGAAAAACCCCACAACAGGATGGAATGAAAAAGAGAGATTTCATTGGTGAAGGTGGACAAATTGTGCCCAAGCAATGGGCAAGGAAAAGAGATAGATAATCAGGTTAGGCCGAGAATGACAGTTTATAGGAAAGTGTGTGGCTGGATAAGGAGAGAAGCAGAATGTAATATCCCGTTTGAGAACAAAACTGAAAATTAAGGAAATTAGCTCAAACCTCAATACAAGCAAGTCTGATTTTTATAATCAACAAGCTGAAATAAATCTGAAATCAGCAATCTACAAGGGCAATGAATTGTTTATGGAATTCAAATCTATTTTTCACCAAGCAAATCAATGAATAATGCCACAAAAAAATTATTCTAGCCACAGCAATATTTATGGATCATAAACACATCAAAATATTGAAAGAATATTTGGTTTCACGGCTAGAATTAATTATTTAAATTAGCAGCAGACTAGCCAAAACCAAGGGCTACAAAAAATAGTAAACCCTTGCCAAAAATCACCAAAATGGAGACTCTGGATTTATAAAATATGGCAAATCAGATTATGAAGTGAAATATCAATAGTATGCCATCTAGGGTATCAAACCACTCTCCAAGGTAGGTTGCTCCACCTAGGGAAGGTTGTCCAATGCCAATAAAAATCTGAATATGAAGAATCCTCCTCAAATCTGCAATAATCTTCAAGCTCATACAATGTTGAAGGGTTTTCGTCCTCCAACAAAACCACTAGAAGGGTTTTTGTCCTTCTAGGAAACCACACAAGAGGGTTTTTGTCCTCAAGTGGAAGAACATGGAGCAACAAGCTCACAATGCCCAAAATAGAAAATGTGCCTAAACTCAATCCTTCAAATGAGCTCTTTAATCTTCTTTTATAACCTCCTTTTGGCGCCAAAGCTCATAAAGGTAAGGCCGACCCCTAATAAGTCAATATAATCTTTTATTAAGCCTCATTAAAGGCACTAAACCCAACCAACCTTATTAAGAAGGGAAATACAAAAATAAAACATGAATATGAATGATGAAAGCTGAAATATAATCCATGATCTTCCCTTGTTCAACCATTGCTTGCTAAGGAATCCTTTATTTTAGATCAATTCGAAAAGGGGAACATTACAGCCCTCCCTTCCCAAAATTGTTTGTCCTCAAGCAATAGTAAGAACCCGGATCCCAAATTAATCTTAACTGCTTCTCCTTCGACATACCTGCACATGAAGCAAACATGTTAAAGAAAACAAGAGTGTTTAACAACACTTTTACATCCCCCTTGTCATGCCTTAGAGACATGACAGTGAGCTCTCTTTTGTTGCTTGATGTCACTTCATGATTTTCATTCAGATGATGGCTTCCCAATACTTTAGCAAGGTTGTCCCAAAAATAGTTGTGAGTATGCATTTTTCCTTCAAAAATCAAAATCTGAAAATAACTCACCATAAACTGATTTCTTTCCTCCTTCCAATTGGAATATTCCTTCCTCATTTTTCCATGAGGGAATGCTCTCAAAATATGAAAACATATTGTTGTTCATGACTGAAAATGGCAGCCCCAAACCCAATTTTTGTAATTTCAATCTTATAATCATGGCATAACAACTAGAAAACTTAAATCTCACAAAGAATAGAGAATCCATGAGTAATATAGGGGCTGAAATTTGAATTGCATACGCTGAAAAATTATGAACAGCAGGCCTATAATTGAAGCCAGAAGACCTATTGACTGTAAGCTTAAGAAGATCAGCTTTCTTATTACCCCTCTGAATTTTGATTTCATCATAATTGTTTTTCTTTTTCCAAACTTCTTTTGGTTTTCTCATGGAACTATAGGTTAGCAAATTAGAGAGAAAAATCAAAATTCCCCTCAAGCTTATGTTTTCTTGAACATGGCATGCTAGCATTCTCTTTCATCAAATTCCATAAGCAAGGAAAAAAACTGAAATTGTTACCTTTGTCTTCTTTGAGCCTCAAGGGTTTACCCAGATTCCAAGGATGCAAGCAATCTTTGCAACTCTTCATCATCCCTCTTTTTCTCTTAATCATCATATGCATGGCAATCCCTATCTTGAAATCCAAACTCGTGACAAAGAGTTTGTGATGATCATCCTAACAACATGATAATGAGGGAAACAATAAATATGAAATGAGTGAGTACCTTGGACTGTCATATAAACCCACTTTATTGCTTGGAAAATACATAGTGAGCTCTTGGCGAAGAGCCTTCTTCCCACCTTGCCCTTTATTAGCATAGATATGATCTCCCAAACATGGCCATGATACATAATGATGAAATAGACCTTTGACATGATCAAATAAGACATCATAGGACTTACCATGGGCTGCTGATCTGAAATTTACAGCGGGTTGAAAGAGGCCATGGACACCTAGAAATGCTCTTGTCTCACATGTGCACCTCCTAACATCGTCCCTTGGAAGATCCACTTCATCTTTCCTTATGTGTTCATATTTTTCACCCCTTATAGCCCCTTTTCTGGCTTTTTTATCCGTATGTACCGCCATTTGCAATGTTTTACAAGGAGGCCTCAACAATGTCATATTGTTACCAAATGGCGCAAGACAACAAAACTGAATTGGAGTACAAGAAAGCAATGATTTTAGAACACAATCATACCTTTGGACATCCTTGATGTGTTCAATTCCCTCTATCCCATGAAACTTGCTTGGCACCTTTTCAACATCCTCTTCATTCTCTTGCTACTCATGCTTCTTTCCATCCTTTTTGCTTATGCCTTCAAGATCCTTCAGTATCTTGCCACACGCAACCATTAAAAAGCAAACGAATATCATAAACAACCAAAAGTCTTTTACCACCTTCTTTGCTTGATGCTTGCTTGACAATTTCCCCGTGTTCTTGAGCTTTCGCAGGGCTGAGATTTTCCTCAAATGACCTTCTTTTTACTGTTGTTAGGTATAGACCAGCAGCTTCACCTATTGCGATCCTCTGTTTCCCATGGAAAAATTCTTCCTCTCTTCTTGACCTATCAATTTGGGTGAGTTATCTTCAATGCATTCATCCCTGTGACCCCACAATTTCATTCTAGGCACATGCATAACAGCTGAGATATAAATCAAATGGAAAAAGGAATTGGTTATCTTTATAAGCATACCATGGTCTTTGGAAGGGGAGGAAGCTTCTTACAAATTCTATCTTGGCCCATGCACATAAAGCGGTCTTCAACTTGTTTGGATATTGTATGAGAGGGTGTACGTGCCCTTTACCATCAAGGTGTTCCAACTCTTTGGTCCTTGTTTCCGCAATCAAATGATCTTCCTCTTTTTGAACTATCTCCATATCTTGAGTACTTGAGTTTGGGATGCCTTTGTGGCCCTTACCAAGGCTCAATTCTTCATCATTATGCTCCCTTTTGCCCGCTGTTATAAAAAATCCAGCAAGCTTGTTGTCCTCATGTTTCATACGAGAAGGGTTTCCAACCAGCCCTTCCTCTTCCCCAACATGCTCAACACCCCTTGCTTCATTTCTAGATTCATCATATGTTAAAACACTTTCATTATCAACCATAGAATGAGCAATATTTATTTTATGAAGTTGATTCTTCGGAATGGGTGCAAGTGTCATGACTCCATCTCTTATTGTCATATGAGAATTGCTTCAGCTATTCACTTCACCCTCTTGTTCAAGCTTCCCTTCATCCTTCCGCTCATGCTCCCAAGTTCCCTTAGTTTTTTTCAACATGCAACCATTAGAATTCAAGGAAAATTTATTGACAATTAAAATTTCTTTACCTTCCCTTTCTCTTGGCTCTTGCTTGGCCATTTTTTCCTCTTCTTGTGCTTCCTTAGGGCTGTAAGAAAAATCAATTAAGGGTTCATCTTTGGCCAGAGAGATGGGTGCTTCTAAGGCTCCCAAGGGCTACTCCCTTTCAATAACCAATTGCTGCAATAATTCTTCCTACCTCTTCACCTTAGGGAAATAGGTATTTTCATCCTTGCATGGCGAACTTGGGGTTTTGGTTCCCATTCCAACAAGCTTCATGGTTTCTCCTTGTTTTGCCCACAAGATGGGGCTTTTTTCCCCTAAGGTTGGGATGGTTCTCCCATTACCCTTGTGCATGGCTTGGGGCTTGGACCAAGTTCCAATGCCCACTCTATCTTTTCCCAAATTTATGAATTCTGAAAAAGTTAGGGCATCATGGATCTTCTCTGAAAGAGCTTAATATTCCTCAAAGCAAGTTGCCACATTGTTGACCTTTGAAACCCTAGGCTCTTCCTTGAATGTCCTTCCTCCTTGTAGGTTTTGCATGGTGGAGGCAAGAGAATCCAAGGTCCTTGTTAGTCTTTCTTGCACCTTTATCAATTTGTCCATTGAAAACCCTAGGCCTTTGAGAATCCGAGCTCTGTTATCACTGTAATATCCCTTTTAGGGACAAAACTGAAAAATAAGGAAATTAGCTCAAACCTCAATACAAGCAAGTCTGATTTTTATAATCAACAAATTGAAATAAATAAAAAATTAGCAACATACAAAGGCAGCGAATTGTTTATGGAATTCAAATCCACTTTTTACAGAGCAAATCAATGAATAATGCCACAAAAATATTATTCTAGCCACGGCAATATTTATTGATCACAAACACATCAAAAGATTGAAAGAATATTTGATTTCACAGCTAGAATTAATTATTTAAATTAGCAGCAAACTAGTCAAAACTGAGGGCTACGAAAAATAGTAAACCCTTGCCAAAAATCACCAAAATGGAGACTCTGGATTTATAAAATATGGCAAATCAGATTATGAAGTGAAATATCAATAGTATGCCATCTAGGGCATCAAACCACTCTCCAAGGTAGGTTGCTCCACCTAGGGAAGGTTGTCCAATGCCAATAAAAATATGAATATGAAGTATCCTCCTCAAATCTGCAATAATCTTCAAGCTCATACAATGTTGAAGGGTTTTTGTCCTTCAACAAAACCACTAGAAGGGTTTTCGTCCTAGGAAACCACACAAGAGGGTTTTCGTTCTCAAGTGGAAGAACATGGAGCAACAAGCTCATAATGCCCAAAATAGAAAATGTGCCTAAACTCGATCCTTCAAATGAGCTCTTTAATCTTCTTTTATAACCTCCTTTTGGCGCCAAAGCTCATAAAGGTAAGGCCGACCCCTAATAAGTCAATATAATCTTTTATTAAGCCTCACTAAAGGCACTAAACCCAGCCAACCTTATTAAGAAGGGAAATACAAAAATAAAACATGAATATGAATGATGAAAGCTGAAATATAATCCATGATCTTCCCTTGTTCAACCATTGCTTGTCAAGGAATCCTTTATGTTAGATTAATTCGAAAAAGGGGACATTACACAGAATGAGAAGCTTCTGAGGTACCTAGTATGGTGGAAGGGCACATTGTGGCCTTACCCTTCAGGTCAAAAGAATCGTTCTACTATCTAGCCCAAGTTTGTGAGCACCATGCTCGCTAAATTATTACATGGGGTGTCTCATGCATGAGCATCCAGGTCCACAAGATATGATTTGTGGTCTTGGCATGGTAGAAGGTGGTCCAAAGGCAACATCAACACTCCATCACTTCAAAGGTGCCATAGCACATCAGAGAGGATCAATTTCAAGTACCACCGTGGTTACAAGTGAGTTGGTTGAGTTATCCAACTATTAGTATCAGGTAATGGTTGCATCATAGAATGAAACTCAAGTTCTATTGCATTTATTTATTATCTCACCTGAGCCATCACTTCCATATTAAATACCATTGAACACCATAAAAACCATTATTTTCAAACTCGCCGCATTCTGATAATTCTGAGACAATTCATATAGCGTGATCAATTAGTTTTAGAAACAATATCAATTGAAATCAAAACCAAGGTGACAGCAGTCTGGTTTTCCAGGATGTAGACATGTGGATAGATCTCGTATCACAAAAGAAACAGGAGGCCGAGGTTTAAAACAATGTAATCAAATAAACCTTAAGGGTGGCATGTTAACGGGATTGTTGCTTGTGGCAGCATCTTGTGTCATGGGTACTCGGACTTAATTTTTGAAAGTCATCATATGCAAGTGGAGAAAGCAGCAAGGAATAGACACTTGGTAGTGTATCGTTAAATCTCATAAAGCAACCAAAGCAAGAAAAAAACAAGAAACATTTGTTCCACGTGACCCCGTGAGGCGAGATGCTTACACATTTTATCTTGTAATGCAAAGGAAATGAGAGAATAAATATTATCAAAAGAAAAGGGAAAAGAACTTCTATGCATTGGCAAATTATATCGGAAAAAATAAAATTAAAGATTTAAATTAAACCCTCGTGATAAGGATACATTAGAAATCACACTTGAGGCTTCAAAGCTTTATGGGTGCTATTAATTCAAAATAATTTTCCATAAGTTGGAAATGTTCTTCCCTTTTGTTTTGACATTTCAAAACAAGTGCCCCAAGTTTTGTTAAGAGCTAGGGTATGTTGGTGACATCATTCTCATGACAGAATAAAGGTGAAAAGGAGCACATGATTCATCATAATAGGCAATGGAATGTGTTTGTAAATTTAACGTGGTGATGTCACATTTAAGAAATGGCATGCTTTGTTGACATCCATATTAGTAGCACAAATATATGCTTCAATGCATAAGCACTCCCACTAGAAATATAAATAAATCACTAAGATACCTTGTAGTCAAGATCGTTAAGCTCGCCAAAAATTATGACATTTGATTTATAGCACAACAATGTATTTGTCATTGGTTGGTTGTCGACAATTAAACATCATTGCTCTTTAACTTCAGAAATATTAAAAAATATGATATCTGTTCAAATTCTAAGATGCAACTATCGTGCCTTCCTTGTCATGGACCAAGGATAGGCTCTGTTTTTCAGTAAAACAATTGCACATATAGTTCCACTCGACTGTTAAGTCTCTTAATCTATTTTATGAGTTAACCAGGGCAAGGCTGTAACCCATCATACAACAATCTTGTCAATGTATTAAGTTTCCAACCATTAATTTCAACTTCCAAGTATTTCATGCAAAATTTACACATGCCATTGGTTCTGCATCCCCCACACAAATTAAATTCGTCCCAACTTTTTATCCCTGGAGTTTAATATAGGAACTTCTCCAAACATAGGTTAAAAATAACTTCTCCTAGTTATACATCTCTTCTCTCCATTCGTTCCCCTTTTAATTATCAATGCATATCTTAGAGAATGTCTGTAAATAACATTATTTTGGACACAAACATAAAAGGAGGAAAAGAGACACTATGAGAAAAGAGTTGAAATATATAATTCTTTGGATAAAATAGAGGGCACCTGGAATCTGCATATGTAGTAGCCTTCCCCAAAATGAGATCTTAACCTCTCAATCGGAATTTTTTTAGGGTGACGTGGTTGAAATGGGACGCTCAAATTTACAAGCGCAATCACTCTGTCTGGTCGAAAAAGGCAAAGGTGTGCAGCAATAATAGAGCCCCAATCATGGCCAACCACAAAGGCCTGCTCACAATGACCAAAATAGAGTAAATAAAGTTTAACCAATGCCTCATCTCAAACAGAATTACTTGAAATTCATGGCAGATAACAAGGCACAAACAAATGTATATGTTAAATAGGATCTAAGTTTTTAACATATTACTTGCTTATAAATGCATGCAACTGTTCATATTAATGAAAACAACTCTATGTGATAATAACATGAAAATGCTTGATCAGCAACTTTAGGGTCAAATGGCAATTAGCATTAAATTTATATTGTAGGATTTGAAGACAATCAAACTCTTATAACTGCATTAAACATACTTTATTAGACAAATTAATATGGATCTGTGTAGAAGACACTATCCTCTTCCCCATGTCAAGAATTCTTTTCAAGGATGTTCATAAGAGGATGTGTTTTATGTAGTATCAGCAAGCCTAGTAACAGAAAGTTGAGTTTATTATGCCATTACCGGTTCTTTCTAGGCCATCGGAAAGCATTTCCATGGATTTTGTAGGCGGGTTGTCGATGTCGAGGAAGGGGCGTGACTATCTCTTTGTGGTTGTGGACCGGTTTAGTAAGATGTGTATTCTTATTCCTTGTAAGAAGACCCTCAAAGCTCGTTATGCAGCTGACTTGTTTTTTGCTAATGTGTGGGTTCATTTTGGTTTGCCTTATTCTATTGTTTGAGATCGGGACTCAAGATTTGTTGGTAAATTTTGGGCCACATTGCAAGAGAAGATGGATGCCAAGTTGAAACGATCTACCGCTTTTCACCCACAGACCGATGGGCAAATAGAAGTTGTGAATAGAAGTTTGGTATGGCTCTTGAGAGGGTACATTAATAGGAAGCAGCCCAAGACATAAGATGAAATTTTGGTGTATATTCAGCATTCCTATAACAAGACAGTGCATTCTTCTACTAGCAAAACTCCTTTTGAGACTTATTTTGGCTACTTACCTCCATGTGCATTTGAGGTTTTGAGACAGCCACATGAAGACCATGGAAAAGTGGATCTAGAGGTCCACAAGGCTTAAAGGTTCATTGAGAAAATTCAGCAAATTCACCTCCAAAATGCAAGAGAGATTGAAGGAGTTTCAAACCAAGTACAAACCAAGGCATTATCAGCATAGGACTAAGCATAGGTTCCTTATTGGAGACAAGGTATGGTTGTACTTGAGTAGAGAGAGACTAAGAAACTTAAGCCTCTACAGTATGGACCATTTCAAATTCTGGAACAGGTGGGCAAAAATGCATTCATACTTGATTTGCCTCCTTATATAAAGATTTATTCAGTTGTCAATATTGAGAACTTAATTCTTTTGTAGCCTTTTATATTGGACAATGAAGATGAAGGGCTATTGCTACCTTCAACTGAAGATCTCGGTCCTGATAGTCCGATGGAATTGGAGGATGTTGCATTACAGAAGAAGGACAACATGCAGAGGAGTACAAGAGAATTCCCTGATTGGGTTAAAAGGGTAGCTACCTGGCAAGGTCAAATGGTATTCCAGAGAAGATGTGGAAAAGAAATTTCCTCACTTACAAAGTTCCTGAAGCTTTTAGGGACTAAAGTGCCTCAAATTGGGAAGGTAAGATCCAAAATATGGATCACATATATTAGTTCCCTTAATAGATGTTTCCACTATTCCTTATTGTTTGTAATTCATGCTTGTAAGCCACTATTGTAAAACACTTTCTCATTAAAAACGTCAATTCAGATAAATTGCAGTGCAAAGTCAGTATGGAGATGATTCGGACTTTTTCAAAGTAAGAAAATCATTGTTTTCAGCTCTTGAATTGAAGAGATTTGTCATAGATAGTGGAACCACCGCTATAAGCAGGTGGCAGTTGTGCCACTGCATCGATAGTTGCATAGTCACCGGTGTTTCCAAGTGGCAACTGTGAAACCACCTTGACAGTTGTGTAACGGCCCCAACGGTTCCGTAACTGCCAATCTATAGAGACCGGTGATATTGCCACAAAATTAAAAAACACGGGAAAGGAGCAGTTGTAAACGCTTACTCTACTCAACCACGGTTCAGTTAAGTTTTGCGTGGATTCCAAAGTGAGAGGGCATAAATACAAACCTGGTGGAAGGCAGAAGATATAAGAGAAGTTAGTGAGGAGTTGTGCAACTATATTCACATTGCTTTTTACAAGGTTGAGTCTTTGTCCGTGTTATCTAAATTATTTCCTAGCTGTTAGTGATTGCTTCAGTGTTGGGTGGTTCTAAGAAGTGTTGTAAAAGTGCAAAGCAACTACTTATAAGTTTGGATAATGTAGTAATTGGTAGCTCTTTCCATAAAAGGCCAGAAGTGACAGTGACTTGTACATTTGTGAATAACATAGTAGAAAGGGGAGTGCAACTGCCTCATCTGCTGGATTTTTGCCAACGCCGGCTTTCTCCTAGTCAATTCTTGTGTTCATATTGTGTTTTGGTGTTTCTTTCATGTTTCTCTTTATGTCTAGAATTTTGTACATTTTAATTCCAGCACGATACATCTCTGTTTTAACAAGCAAACTAGTTTGTAACAACAATTTATCAATCATTTGTTGAGTTAGGCTTATAAGATCTGTGTTGGTGTAGCATAATGTAGATCAAATTTCTCCCTTTTGTTAGGATGTGTTGATCCAAAGTGTATGTTAGCACTTTATCTGTGTTAGTCATTCTCTTAGGGTATTAGTTTAATAAAATAAATGCAAGGGTGCTTGGGAATGAGGTAGTTGGTCCTGTATAAAATTAATGTTTGCAGAAGCTCCTTTCATGCAATAATGGAGAACCACTTTGAGGAGCAGCAATTTGTTAATGTTGGCCCTAGAATGGTCTTCTACCTTATCCTATTTTATAGGATCTTCATAGATCATTCTTGGCTTACATACGGTGGGTATCATTTGTTCTTTTAATCTTATGGGTGTTATAAATGTTTTACAGTGCAGAAAGCTAACAACATTATGGGCAGTATCCCCCTTGGTCTTATAGAGCCATAAGTGAGGAGAGTAGGCCCCCTTTTGTATCCATTTGCTTGTGTCTAAACCATGTCTAAAAGAGAGTAATGAGGAAATATTGTTAAAGAACCCAGTTCCTCATTTTCATTAAAGGCCAAGGGTACAAAATTGAGCATCAATAGGTCCAACTTGCAATACCAAGACTGCACTCTTGTACATAGTCACAGAAACCTTTGTGATCTTCACCGAAGTAGTCCCCCTTTGGTATTTATTTGCTTGTTCATAAACCATGACTATAAGAAAGTAGTGAGGAAATATTGCTAAAGAATCTAGTTCCTCCTCCTTTTCACTAAAGGCCAGGGATGCGAATTTGATCGCCAATATGTCAAACTTGCAATATCAAGACTACACAATCACAGCAACCTATGTGGCCTTCTATGTCTAAGACGGCATGCCTTCCACACACCAGATTATTTCCCACATTAGCGCATGTTTTGCATTGTTCTCCTACCAATGGTATTCTATGATCCAAAAGAATCTAGAAAAACATACCACTTCATCAATTCCATTAGCACCAAGAAGGAGAATTGAAGAAAATGAAGAAAAATGAGGTAAACGGAGGTTTTGGACCAGAGCAGCGGTCCGGAAACCGCCGGTCTGCTCAAGGCGGCAGTCCTGACACTTCTGAACAGAAAAGAGAAATGGAGCGTGAATGGACGTGAATTTGAAGCGCCTGAATGTGTCTCCTCCCTCCTTGACCTTTCCCATTCTCCAGTGCACAGGAGGACATGGGAGAAGGCTATAAATACGAGGAGCAAGAGAATAGATGATTTTGGAGATCCAAAGAGATCAAAGAGCAAAGGTTTAATTTTAATGAGAGCAAGTGAGCAAGATCTCAAGTGCTGGAGTGGAACTATAGGAGCAAGGTGTAGAAACAGAGCAAGCAAGCATAGGAAGGGAGAGGTTTACATTATTGTCTCCACTTTCCTACTTCTTGTAATCTGTAATTGTCTATAATTGACCAATAAAAGAGGGAAGAAAGAGTGTTTTTCCCTTCCCAACTGGTTTTCCTCCATTGGGGGTTTCCAGGATAAAATTGTTGGTGTTTGGAGTTTGAATTCTTTCCTATTCTCTGCAATTTCCTTTTTATAGCACTAGATAATCAGTCACTAAAGCTCTAATCTTCAAGCAAATCTGTCATTTTCCAAAGTTGAAAGTAGAACAGCATTTTCGTGTGATTTCATAGATTTCCAAAGTAGAGGTTTACGGATCATTTTCAACCACTATAGCATAATGCATTGGCAGTGGAGTTGGGGATGGGAGTAGGGGTGAGGGTAGGGGTGTGGGTAGTAGTGCTAGGTTATTTTGTTGGATTTGATTCATATTATCCATTATTGTTGCTTCTACTACTTCTTGCAATAATATTGCCTAGTGGTCTCTCGAGTCCAAAGACTCTCCAATAAACAGTCCTTTCCCAAGATGTCGACGCTCAAATCTATTAAGCACAACAACACTAGTTTCTCCTAATTCATAATTTGAAAACACGCACAAGGTGACTGATCCGGAAAGGGTTCGAACTTTGGTTCGGCTTTGAATGTATTTTTTCAATAACCATAAAGATTCTCTCGGGGCCTAACAATTCTTTTGCACATTCATTTGTGGGCGCCAAAGTACTTGGTTGTGCCTCAACCTATCTACATCCAACATGCTTTATGCACGTAATGGCGCGTTTGCTTGGCCTCCGAGACCTCCTACTAAGCCTCTCAATGTTCTCCATAACATTTTCTTCACAACTACAGAAGCTTCCTCTTGCTAGCTCTAAGTCCTACACCACAAAATACTACGACAACCATCCTAACCACTCATCTAGCGTACTCCTGCACTCTAACCTTCCTTGAGTGCTTTTCTCCATCTCCTTCAGCACTCGTTCTCCTTAAATTAGTTGATTTTCACTAACGCTTTGGGACTATGTCCCTCTGCTTGAATGGGGCAGCTCCATTATTGTATGTGAAATAAAAACAAATATGTGGTTGGCCTACAGGCCGGGGATCCAACAGGTACACTCCACTGCACCTGCGGCAAATGCTTGCAATTTTGTGCAAGGGAGGAATTTGCAAGGAAGGTGGGAATGTGGGAATGAAAAATTAGGAGAGGGAGTTAATATTGTAAGTAGGCTAA